>OX451218.1:65532505-65915513 GCA_949628195.1 Phasia obesa | reverse complement strand
GATATAATCCATCGTCTACAAACTTTCGTCAACCGCTGGCTCAGAATAATACTTAACGTTTTCTGGTGGAAACAGGACAAATACTTCTTAAAACAGAAATACGTAGGAGTAAGTGGCAGCAGATTGGTCACACTGTATGTATTGGTCACACTGTATGTATTGGTCACACTGTATGTATTGGTCACACTGATGACAAAGTGGCTAAACGAACATACTGAATCCTTTTAAAGGTTTCTAGCTGGCGGATCACGCTTAGTTTAAAACACTTCCGTGTTAAAAACTATTTTTTTTTATAAGACCAGCTCTTTAATGTCTAGGTTTATTGTATAGCCCTTCTAATATTTTGTTTACTTTGACAATTTTCTTTTGTAGTTTTGCTTAGAATGAGTTTGTCCCAAAAAGATAATAATCACGAGCAGCATAGTTTACCTTTAAGAGCATTTACAGTAAATAAATAAAACTATGTTTTTAATCCTATATGCAACGAGATATACAAGAACATGAACGTACTCGTATATGTATGGATATAGAACCACTTAAACTAATCTGAATATGAGTATTAATAAATGTATTCATATTCTGTTGTTTCAAATGTACTAGTAACAAGAGTACCTACATACATAAAATAAGTGACACAGATAGAACAAAACATTAAATTTGTTATCGCACTTGTATTAGTTTGTGTGTAAAGAGTGGATAGGTAGCAAGACAACAGAAAAAGGAACTAAGTAAAATCCTTGCCTTTAGCTGTTTTAGTTGTAGTTCTAGTAAAAAATATACTATTTTATACATACCAATAAGCTTGAGCTTGTTTATCTCATGCTACTCATAATATACAGAAACTAGCAGTGTGTTTTAAATTATACAAACGTCTGCATTCTTTTTTGGTTTGTTGTAGTGATATGACATTTTTTATGAGCCATGGCATGGCATTGTATACGTCATGTAAAGCATTAGTTGTGGAAAAGGTAGAGAGCCATTTTATAGGGCTTAGTAGGTTAAGTGTGCTACCTTTTTTTACCTGCAATAGCTCAGAGTAGATAAGCAGAAGCATGTTCATCTTGTTTCAAATACACAGGACGAAATTGCAAAAGACTTTAGTTATTTATATAAAAGTTTAGTTGACCTGATAGACGCTGTCTTTTTAAAATAGAGATAAATTTTTTTGAACGTTTTCTGAGTTTGTGTTAAGGAATAGAAAATGTGTGGAGAATCTGAAAAAAATATTTTTTGGTAGAAAACTATTTTTGAATGATCATTTTAAAAACAGCGACCAAAATTGCTTCATAAGCTTTATTGTATTCCGGAATATTGTTTTGATTACAAATAAGGTACGCTACTAAGAATCAGTATATTTTTATCAGTAATATTTTTATTTCTGTGAACCAATTTTAGAGTTGTTTAAGAATAATCTTATTTAAACTACTATTTTATTTGCAAATAAATAATCCGGAAATGTTTATTACTACAGCTGCTTCCTTTCTATCCCATTCATAAAGTAATAAGTATAGGAGAAGCCAGGTTTTTATCTTCATCTGTATCTTTTAGTTTTAGTTTTGTTTAGGAAATTTGAAAACAAACTCATATTTAGTCTAAAGACTACAGCTCTTAAGAATTTTTAGTTAAATGTTAACAAATATTTTCTTTAATTTGTAGCCTTATTACGTAGACTGATAGCACACTCGTACGAATCAAGAAGCCTCTAACTATTACAGTCCTCCATATTATCTATATACATACGTATAATAAAACTATAACATGAACATTTCTGTACATGAAGTATTTTTGAAGTGAAAACTTCTGAAAGCACGTTGAGCACTTTTTGGTTGAAGATAAATAATTGAACTCGCATCATCGTCACCAATATCACAACCGTCACCGTCGTCCACAAATGCTGGTTTCTATAGATAGGTCTATCTACACGTTTTGGTTGAAGAAAAATTATTGAACTGACATCATCGTCACTATCGTCACCTTACATTGGTTTCTGTAGAAAGGTATGGACGTTTTGGTTGAATGATTAAACTCGCGTAATTCGCATTATTCCTTCAAATAATAATTTTAATAAATTATAAATTAATATTCTTAAGTTTTTTATTCTTTACTTCTATTAGCAGTCTCAACGACTGTCCTGCACTTTTTTTACTACAGATAGTAATCGAAATGGAATACAAAACTGCAATTTTTGACATTGTTGTCTGTCTGTCTGTGTTCGCATCACATAAAAATTACTGAATAAATTATAATAAAATTATAATCAGTTAAAATTTAGGATACTTTTTTTCCGAAAAAATGTATCATTTCCAAGAGAAAGTAGAGAAAATGTAGTGGAAGTACGCAAATTGACCATTCAAAGGTACTGCAAACTTGACAGCACCTTTTATTTTTGAAAGCGTGATGTTTTACACACAGAACTCTCTCAAATAAGAGTTTTAAGTTTTGTTGTGGATTACTTTCTAAGCAAAATCAAAAAAAAAAAAAAAAAATGTCTATAATAAGTACCTTCTGTTTATTTTTAGGGTTCAGTATATAAAGTGTAAAAACATAACCATATAAAATAGCTGTCCATGTGTCTCTCTGTCAGTTTAACTCAGGCTATGTTTTTGCGCCTTAATTAATAGATAATTTATCTATGAAGGTGTATTGGTATGACCGCTTTAAGAAGAAATAAGGAAATGTTAAAAACTTAACATTACAAAAAGAATACAAAAATTCCGGGTGTAATAGTCATGCGGTTTACTTTTAATTGCAGACAAAAGAGTTGCATACCTTTAGGAAGAGATATCGATCAAGGTTTTATTTTTCAATTCTCGGATATGGATACGAAAATAAGTGTTGTAAACTAATTTAAAACCAACAGGAAGATTTGTGCAATTTAAACAACTTATTTTTGATACAATTAAATTTTTACTCTTTGTTTATTTACATACATAAGTATGTATGTATATTGAAATAAAATAAGTTATACAAACTGTCAAGTTTTCAGAAATTTCCAATAGAAAATATTACACAAATTGTTAGATGGATATAGATAGGTAAAGGAGAAGTATAAAAATTCTTAACTTTTAGAACAGTGACGGTTATTACAGGAATTAAATGAATAACATTTTAAAATTTTCGTAGTGCCGATATTTTGCGACAAAAAAAATATTTCTTATATATTATTATCATCTCAGCAAAAAATTATGTTTACTTGGAAGTAGGTTTGTAAGGGAGAGAGAAATATACTCTACCTTCCAACCTGCTGCAGGAAGTCAAGATTTTACGATGTCCCACTTAGTAGGTCTCTTTGCCTCACCAAATTCTTTATAAAAACCTATTCGCTTACATACCTGCATCCTCGTAAGCGAGAGGGGATGCAGTTTGTTATTATTGTCTTAAAATTAAGGCATTCTCGAATTCGCTTATTAGATGCGCTATAAGAACCGTTTTTGAAAGACATTTTTTATTTAACTGTTTACCAAAACCCGATAATTTTTCGATGGGATTTTATATTATTTTTTAATATTTACGAAAAAACAAAACAAAATTCTAATTTTTATTAAAGATAAGACGCGCAAAGTGCTTGAGATTGCTGGAAAAAATTATGCTCTTCTTTATTGAATATACCGTTTACTAAATAGCGGTAGAACTAAAAAGAAAAAAAACACTAGTCTACAGTTACATGAAGGCCATCGAAAACTATGAAAATGTTATGAATAGGTAAACTAAAATGGGAAGAAGGTAACTTTAAAGTGAGCTTTATATACTTTCGCGCATTCTTCTTCACTAAAATCGGATCATAAGATTTTGTGAGGATTATCTAAGACAGAAAAACATCATCAGATAAGTGTTTTCTAGTAATTTTTGTGGTGGAAAAAAATTATATAATAGTTAAACCAGATGTATACAACTGACATTTTCTGCCTATTACATTTTAGAATGTCCTACTATGGTCCTATCTAATTAGTATTTCAGTATAAGGCATGACCATAAATATTTTAATGAAAAATAAAAATTTCTTTAAAAACAACCAGTTCATTTTACCCGGAGTTGCCTGGTCAAACTTCTATGATGTTGTAAAAACGCATCAAACGTCACCAACGGCACACAAGGAAAAAATATTAGAAAACCAGTTGTGCGGTGCAGAGACTGTAATATTTGATTTTTATATATATGTATATTAACAATTTGTTACCTCTGAGTCGTAAATTGGAAAACACATATTTCCAATTGCAAATTCTAGATAAAGATCTATCTGTGTATTAAATTATTTTCAAATATGGTTAGTCGAATAAAAATGGCTGTTTTCCTCTTTTTGTTTCTCCTAGACCGATTTTAACAAACAGTTATAGCCTACTGCACAATCTAGGTAAGTGTCTAAGGAATGTTAGGAAGGGTTATGCCAATTGAATGGCACTTCCACTGGAACATTTTTTTTTTTTTCATCAAATCGCTCCACTTGCGTCCTGGTACCCATAACCTATAAAATTATCTGGGTACTATAGGTATGAAATAAGGCTTGTAATCCGGATAAATACAAATAAATAATTAAATAAATAATGGAATGACAAATTTCGAAACATTTTTTAAATTTCTCTTTTTTTTCAAAATTTTTTTTGGAGCTACCAATATTAGACCCATTATTGTAACTTTTCAATAGCTAAAATTAGGATTTTATGGGAGAGATAAGTAGTTTTTCCATATAATAACGAGAGTAAAGTTTGCCTTTAAAGTACATGATAGTTAAAGGTTATTGTAAGTTAGCGAAAAACTATCTATCTATCTATCTATCTATCTATCTATCTATAATATTGGGCCTTTTGCTACAATATAAACGAATATTTTTCGGAAAATATAATTACATATGTGCATATGAAAATGAACACAGTAAATGCATCGATGAAACTCGTCTTGCGTAACGGTCTCAGTGATCGATTGATTTATAGTTCTTATGCCGACTACGAAATTGATGCAAGTGCCTTTGTTTCTTTAAAATATTTTAGTAAATAAAATTTGTTTTTATTAAAAGAATTGATTTCTTCTTTATTTATAACATACAATTAAAATAAAAAAAAATTTTAACTGTATAATTTTGTTATTATTTCTTCTCTTTCAGTGCTTTTGTTCATTGAAATATCAAGTTCTATACATTAATTAATTAATACAATTTGATGTATTTTTATCATTATTTAAATAAAAATCCATAATAGTTAAACTATTATCGAAGAAGTGAAAAACAACAAATGTTTATACATATAACCTGGTACCAAAGAATATAGAAATATCCAGAGAAAACGGAAATTTTGGTAAAGTATTGTGTTATAGTCGACGAATATATGAAACAAATTTTGTCGACGAATTCGTCGTAATGTGCGAAGTTTGTCGTTCGTCCCATTTGTAATATTAGTCTAAAATTTTCCAGCACAAGTCTAGTGAAAAACATTTCAATTTAGTTTATATAGATTTCTATAAAAGAATCATTGGAATTGTAAAACTGAACATAGTTTGTATTTAAACATATTTTTCTCAAGGTAGCTTTAAATAAAATACACATACTATGACACTAAACTAGTTGGACTGAAAATAAAAGTCTTTATAACAAAGTCTGTATAAGATGTATTATATTTTTTAGTAAAATATTTATTTTTTTCATCTTTTTTTAATGAATCGTATTAAGAAAAGTAAAAGTAGAAAGAAATACTTAATTCTGTACAAAATTGTAAAAAGTTTTTATTAAGTTGCATTGAATACTAAAAAAGAACAAAAGTAGTTTCTAGCAATATAAAAAACAAATTAAATGAAAATTTATTATTGCCATTGCAAAATACAATTTAAATGCATGTATTTTTTAATATTTTATTTCATAACTTCAAGTTCAAGGTGTAAGATAACGTTACTGTGACTTTAAACTTTGCACAACAAATATATCTTCTATTAAGAAAAAAAAAAAAAAAATGGAATCACACTTATGTTTGAGTATGCCTGATTTAAATATGTACTTTGGATTATTGAAAATAAATTTTCCTCATACAGTTCTATCAAATTTTAAGTAATAAAGCATATGTTTTCCAAAAAGTGTTGTTAATTTGTTTTCGGTTGTGAAGTATTTGTTTAGTTTTGCACTGATCTGGTAGAATCTAGGGTAGTGCTAGAGGAAAAAAAACTGAAACAAACTTAGTTTTAGATTAGCATGAAAGTGAAATGTTACTTAAACATGTTACATGTCCTCAAAGTGGTTCAACTTTATGGGGCTTGTTTAATACTATTGTAGTTACTAACATAGAGGCACTTGCCTTGGTTTTTAGCAAAAAAAAAAACTAATAAATTCTTCAATAAATCCTTTTTCTCCGGTTACGCATATTTTACCACTTTTAGGCCCATTATTATAACTTGACAATAGCTAAAGGCAGGATTTTATCGGTACTTTTTTATTACTATAAGAATGCTTTAAGATAAATGAGGAAAGGTCACCTTATCTTTAACTCTTAACGTTGAGATTAAGAGTTCAAATCTATAACTATGAAGTTGCCGTATATTGTGATCTATAAAAGAAAAATAAATTTATTTTATTTCAATTTTCTAATTGAAAAGTTTGTTGTGTATAAAAAGGTTTGTGGGCATTTTAGAACATATGTGCATTACGCTGGAATGTTGGTGTAGGCCAAAAAATAAATTTTTGTATTTCCCTTTCTAATAGTAATTATTTGTCTTTTTATGTAAGAAGCTAATCTACAAAGTTGTATTGGATAAAACCACATCTTGAGGTCCCAAAGAAGCCTTGAACATAATTTTTTGTCATATAGAGGACGCCAATAGACACACAGGGTGCCCAGGGAGCAGTCAATAGCCCATTGGGCGGTCAATATGAAGAATTTTTTTTTGATGATTATTTTGGTTTAGTTTCACCATTCTAACGCAATAAAAATTGCAGGAAGATACAAAATTTTACTAAAAATTGTAAGCAACGTTTTTAATAAAATTTAAAAAAATTTTTACAAATAATCAAAGAAAATTTTACAAAAAATTTAAAAATAAAATTTTGCAAAAAATTTTTACTAAAATTTTTTTTCAATAAAATTTTGACAAAAAACAGTCTCTGAAGTGGATAATACCTAAAGAAACTTCAAAGGCAAATGCCTTCCGCCACGAAGTCCAGAAAGGTTTTTATATATAATCAATGTACCTCGAGCTGGATAACTGAATCAGTGAGAGGTCATGCAAACTATAAGTAGCATCTGGCTAAGATAAATATTAAAGATGATACTTGCAGTTCGTGCCTGAGACGATAGCGCAAATTTTGTGTGAATGTGCAGCACTGCCTAGCATAAGCCTTAATGCACGGGCTATGATATGCTAAATGTGGATGTTGAAAGGTCATTTAAATAAAAACAATAAATGCTAGCAATTCCAAGAGACCAAGCTGCAACGAAGAAGGTCGACAGTCTAAAATGACTACAGTCGAGAGTAAAGGCTAAATAATACAAGTCATATTTGTTTATACGTAAGACATGAAATGCATAGAAATATAAACAATCTAATATTCTAAATTTCTCAGTTTTTATTTTTACGATATCACATATTAAGCCATTAATTTCTAAAACTCTTAACGGTTCTTAAAAGGTCTAATTATTTATTATTTATAGTTTTTATGGTGGCAGAATTTTCTGCAAAATACTGGAATTTTATTTAATACCAAAATTCGCTTTATTTCTCGTGAACTTTTTCATACAAAAATAACAACGACAGATATTTTAAAATAAACACATACATACTCATTTGCACAACACTAACCATAAATTTGCATTAAAACTATAAAAGTCGAGTTGTTATAAACACACTTTCGTAGAGAATATACACTACTATTTGTGCAATTTGCACACATGCATGTGCATTTTTATATATACGAGGATGGTCCTAGAGTTATTCGACCAGAGATATTAAATTTCAATTATATAAATGAAACATACTGGGAAAACGAAATTGTTTTGTGTTTTTTACCAAAAAAAAATTATTTTTCTTATATAGAAAAAAAATTTTTTACTATAAATCGGTTGAGGAGATCAGACCATTAAGACGAAAACAGGTTCGCAATAAACCTTTTGAATCTGCTTTACACGTAACTATAGACGTAGTATGACACACAGGATTTTATTTATAACTTATTTATTATTTATAAACTATAATTTAAAATAAAATTGGGGTTTTCCTTATTTTTAAATAAATAGGATTTTCAAAAAAAACTTTTTTTCTGCAAGATCAAGCACTACTGATACTACGCCCCACAAAATTATTCTGCATTCGTTGAACTTATTTTTAGTTAAAAAAAAGTAAAAATATATATAAATTATAATATAAAATCAACACATGCTTGTTTATGTTTGGTTTAAAAACATAAATTAATTTAAGCCATAAATTATGTGGTGCAGATTGTTTTTTATCTTTTTCCACTATACATTGATGGCAAAACCAACACGCAGAAATTTTTATTCTAAAATGTGTGTGCGTTTAAAAAATAAGATTAAATTAAACTCTCTCCAAATGGATATAAAAATACCTGGTACTAAATCATAAAGCAAAATTAAATATTTGAAATGTGTTGTATTTTGTAAATACATATATTAATTTAAAATAAATTCAAGATAAATATTCTTTAAAGAAATTAAACTTTAAACTTATTTATATTAACACAGCATGAATCCATAACAATTTTATGCTTAACATACATGAATCCTTCTAGTGTTTTTCTTATATACAAATTATGTTATTTAGTTTAAAATTTATAATTTTCCACCGTAATGAAATACCTGTTCTACCAAAAACTCTCTTTTATTTTTACTAAAAGTTGGCAGAAGGGCCAAAAGGTACTTGATATACTCTGGTTACCGTTTACTGGTTAATTGCGTGCCTTTGTGATGAGTCTGACATTTGACGGTTATCAGTCACCAGTTGTCACCGTGTTGTCAGCTACCTAAGATATTGAAATACAGCTACATCGTAAACTCTGATCTTGTTGTAGAAATACTTATTTCACTTTTATAAAAATAATTTTAAATAAATAATTTTTTTCACACAATTATAAATATTTCCTCCCAATGTACAATAATACAGGTATATGCAAGGCGAATTAAAAAAAACTAAGCAACCCGACTGTGTCAAAATATTTTACTAAAATATAAAAAAAACACTTCTATTTCAAATTATTACTTATAATAAAAACAATTAAACATTATAATAAAAAATAAAACTGGTTTTCTTTAAATAATGAAAATAAAATATATGTAAAAGGAAGCATTTTTAAGAGGAGGTTTTAAATATTTAATACTCCATACATAGAAGTATAAAAAATTTTAAATATTTGTTTAACATAAGTAATCAAATTTATGTAATTTAAAAGTTTAAATATATACATAAATATCAATCTCCAATAATTCATTTTGTTCAAGATTAAAATGGCTTAAGTTCAGTTTTCAAAGTTATTCTGGTTGGTCACCTGTACAAGCCATAATATAATAACCATTATTCGAAAGATCTCTTACATTTTCGTTTTCGCCCTCATTAAAATAGTCAGGGAGCCTAAATATAAATAAAATATGCAGTACTTATAAACTAAATCTAACGATCCTTAAGCCGATATGGCTGCTTTCAGCAAGTCAGGAATTGAGAGGGCTGCACATGGCCCTAGTAGCACCATAAAAGCCAGCTGAGCATATTATTTTATTGTCATAAGGTTATGACGAATATCGAATTGCCGCCTACGAGAACTGATTTCAATTTAGTTGAAAAGTTTTACGTAAAAAACATAAACATTACAAGTTAAATAAAGGATTGAATATAATACAGCAATTAGTTCACAATGCATTGAGTAATATAAAAAACTTTTTTTTTTAATTATTACAAATGCTTATGTAAGTGCGCGAACAGAGTTTTATATAAGGTTTGACATTTTCAGATAAGCAAATTTAAACAGCTGTTCTAACAGTTTTACCTGTATTATTATGCCATGTTTCCTCCAAAACTTTTATTTTTGTACGAGTATATGAATTTGTAACTTATAATTTTGTGACATTTTCTTGACATGAATAAAATAAAATTGTCGCACACAAAAATAAAAATTAGTCTAAGTTGACTACAGCCACAACGGTGGTCGTGTGTGTAGCCATGTAGCTTTGCTGGCTTCAAAATAATCGGTTACCTATAAACGTGTTTGCAGTCGGTATCCTGATGCTGAGAATCAAACGTATTAACAAAAATATGTTATTCTATATACATAAATACTTATATATATTCTTAGTATTAAAAATATGTTATGTTACACTCATGATTTTCATTTTCATAGAAAAAATGTTTTTTTTTTTTTTAAATATTCCGAAAATTGTTTGAAAAAATGTTTGCAAACATTTTTTGTAAAAATTTAATTCTTGATAAATTTTTGAAAGTGTTTTATTAATTTTTTGTAAATATATACTTTTTTTATTTTTAGGTTTCCGTACCCTAAAACCCAAAAACGTAACCCTATTGTTTTCGCTGTCTGTCCTTCTATCAGTCTCTAAGAGCCTTTTATCTCTGGTGTATACAGAAGGTGTATAACTGTGGCCACTATAACAATGAATACTAACACATATAGGGTGTTGCGAAAGTGACGTGTTATTTGCCTTTATATCTTTATTTCTTGAGCTATAGGAGGCAACCACCTAAAATTTGCAGACAGTAATTAACTCTATGATCTCTTTGTAAACAAGTATATAAAATTAAACCTTAAAATTAAAGGGTGATCCGGTAGTGACGTGATTATCATGTATATAGCTTAAGTTTTGAACGAAAATAGATAGACTCTTGAAGTTTTTACAGGAGGTGTAGTACTATGGCCGCTATAGCAACGAATACTGTAACTGACAAGGTGTTTAGAAAGTGACTTGTTATTTGCGGTTACGCCTTGATTTCTTGAGCTGTAGGAAGCAGACATTTAAAATTTACACACGGTAACTAAAAGATTGTTGGCTATATAAACAAGTAGAAAAAATAAACCTAAAATATGACCTCCCTTGTTGAACGTTATAGACACACTTGATATTTACACAGGGTATTTAGTAAAAAAATAATTAAAAAATTAATGGTGCATCATAAAAAATAAAAAAATTACCAACTTGAATTTTTAGAGTTGAACTGAACATAGTACGGAAGGAACCCTACGTGTATGAGTCTAACTCGCACTTGACTGATTTATTATAATTTTTTTTTAAATTTTATTGAATTTTTTTTTTTTAATTTAGGACCTTCTTGCAATACACATATATTGAGTTAGAATGGTCAGACTAAAGCATAAAAAATTCCTCAAAAAAATTTTCTCATATTGTACCCCCCCATGTGCCTTTTAACTGCTCCTATTTACCAGTGGGAACCCTGTGGGTTCATTAACTATCTCCATGTGTATTGCTTCCTATAAAGGTCTTTAATACAAATAAAATCAGAAAAACCCTACCTAAAATCAAACAAAAATCGCCCCTCGCTGGGGGTTATTGATCCACCGAGATTTATATGCTCTCCTCACGATCCTGTCGCGGTCTAATATTTATTTGACAAAAAAAGCCAAAGAGATCATTAAAGTCGAAAAAAAACGTCAAAAAATATAGGTTGGCGTGGTTCTTGGTCCGCAGCCTCCAAAGGAATGATTCGATAGTGCAGAATTGCAATCCCAAAATTGTCGAAACTATGCCTTCTAGCGCCTAGGAACACGAACACAGACGAACGGAAGGGCAGACGGTAATCGCTTAATCAACTACTCTATGTATAAGGATACAGAATATATATGCTTTATGGGGTCGACAAACTTATTAATACACTTTTCCACCTGTGGAAAATATTTTTTGTTTTCATAAGAAACAATAAATAAATAAAAATATTTAAATTTATTTTCAGTTTTTTATAAGTTGGATGAAAAAATTTGCGGGATTCCAGGGAAAAACAGCTCTTAAAGAAAATAACTTTATTTACCGAAACAGTGTTTAAAAATTCATAGTTTTATTAGTATTAACAGTTTATAAAACTTAAAAACAGTGCGGGTGACAAAAATAGCAAGATATAACAAATATTTATAAATACTAAAAAGGATTTCAATAATTATTTTGTTACAAAATATTTTAGAACTGTTAGTGCGTTTAACAAATCACTGGACATTATTTTCATTACTTTTGTTGCAAACGTCTCTCTTTAAAAGTTGGTTCCCTTTTTTTAACAACATAACTGCTAGTTGACGGTTCTACAGACTCTAGTGGCTTGCTTGAATAATCTGTTGAACAATTGTGTTGAATAAAGTTTTATGACATTTTTTGGACATTAGATATTTCACCACTTTCTAAATGCTTAACTATTTTCGAACGTTTTATCATCCCTTCGTTTATTTATTTTTCTTTTCAGCCATCGGTTTTGAAAGAGTCAAATTAATAGCCAAAAGCTGCTCTTATAGGGTCTGAATAATAACATCTTTTATTAACAAATTTGTGCAGCTCAAGGCCTCTACTACATCTTTAATGGAATTTAAAAAGGCCACTAAACTTTCTAAAATCTGACCATATTCTTGTACCCATAACTCTGCACATTTTAAATCTATCACTCTTCTTTTAATTGCGTCTTCGATTTAAGAAACGATTGATTCATTTCAACCATACTTATCTTGTTTTCACATCATGAATTAAACGCGACCATTTTTTTGTTTCTTACTTTTTTCGAGACAGGCTATTTTTAGGGGATTATTATCAAATGTTTTTACAATTTGTCTTGCACGATCCATCCCTCACATTTTTTTAAGTTTCTAAAAATATTACAATTTTAAAAATGCTTGTTTTTTATTCAGCACAATAACTATCAAATATTTGTGTAATAGCAAAAGAAATGATTATTTAAAAATAAGAACCACTGAATTATTTTTAAAGTTATCATGATTTTAAATTTTCCGTTTCCCGGGAAATTACCAACAATTTTCCCGGGAAATTGATTATAGCTCTTCCCGCGAATTCCCTTTTGCTAAACTCTAAATGAGTAGTTAAAAAAAGTATTTTTATTCTCCTCACTGTGCGATGCACAATCTAAAAACTTCTTACTTTTTACATATACTCAAATAATCTCCTGTCTAAACTTTTTTAATTAGTTTGTTATTAATTATTTAAAGTAACATTATACATATGTATATGTAAATTTTTAGCCTTACCTTTAAACCCCAGTATTTATATGTCATAAGAATAAATTTCATTTTTTTTCCATTGTGGTTTCAATTAGTCATAAATTATGATACCAACATGATGACATCTGTCACATTTAAATTATAATTTTGTTCAGGTTTAGATTGTCCGCTTATCGACCACATTTACAAACAAATAAACCATAAAAGGAATATTTAAGGCAATAAAATAAAATAAATTGATTGTCATGTTTTAGAAATTAATCCTTAAAATAAATTTTATGCTCATTAAACAATAATAAAATAATAGAAGTAATAAATATGTACATATGCACTTTCTACAACAAACAGATTAAAAACAGTTATTAGTATAATATGCAAATTATATGCAAGCAATTGATAAAAAGAGAAAATGATTTAGAATTGTTTGTGTGTATGAATGTAAAACGGTACTTTCATAATTTCATGGCACTTTTGAGACCTTTAGATTTAAAAAATTATATGTCGTTAATAAAAATATACATATGTATTATTTGGTAACATTAATATTAGCATATCACAAAATTTTTTATATTACTAGCGAAAAAGCTCGCTATACTCACGTCAAAATTTTTCCCATCCAACCTATTTTTTTGCTAGACTATACGTATTAACACTATAACAATTTTTCGCTTTGCATAGGAGTGATACCTCCTATTCAAATTCAGTCTGACTTTTTTCTACACAATGTATCTTATTAAGGGAGTTACTGATGCAAAATTCCTAGGCGCTACCTATTGCAGGGCTCTAGATACAGGATAATATTTTTTACTTTGTATGGGGGGTACCACGCTCACTGTCCCAATTCAGCCTATGTTTTTCTAGAGTATACGTGTGGCTATAGGGTTTACTTGTACCCACTTTAAAGACCATACCTATTATAGTTCTCTATGTATACAATATAATTTTTCACTTTGTATGGGAGGTACCACGCCCACTGTCCCAATTCATTCTGTATTTTAGCAGACTATGCGCTTTAGCACAAAGGTTTCTCTTGCGAAGTTTCAAGGCGCCATCTATTGCAGTTCGCCAGGAACACGATAATAATTTTTCACTTTGTATGCGACCACGCCCACTATTTCAATTCAGTCTGTGTTTAACTAAACTATGTAGGTTAATATGGCGATTATTGGTGCCAAATTCCAAGGCGCTACCTAGTGCAGTTCTCTAGATACAGGATAATAATTTTTCACTTTGTATGGGAGGTACCACTCCCGCTATTCCAATCCAGTGAGTGTTTAGCTAAGCTATGTACGTTAATATGGCGGTTATTTGTGCGAAATTCCAAGGCGCTAGCTAGTGCAGTTCTCTAGATACAGGATAATAATTTTTCACTTACTATGAGAGGTACCACTCCCGCTATTCCAATCCAGTCCATCTTTCTCTAAAGTATGTATGGTAATGTATAGGTTACTGGTACAAAATGTGATGGTGCTACATGTTACTGTTACCAAGAAACACGATGATAAATATTTACTTTGTATGGGAGATGCCACGCCCACGTCGAATATCAAAAAAATAAGTACCCTGTTTTACCATCCGTGTATCTAATAACAAACTGTGAAAATTTCAGAAAGATCGGTTCATTGGTGTAGGTAGCTATAGCTTTCCGACAAACAAACAAACACATTTTGTGCTTTATATATATAGAAGATATAAGAAGATAGATCAAACTACAACCTCGTTAGTTAAAGTGATAAATTTCAAAAATGTTACCGTCAAGTGACAACTAGAAAGAGAAGTAATAGTACAATGTGGCATAGTTTTTTCGGAAATAAAATATTCATCTACACAATAAGTGAAAAAATGACAGATCGCCTAATTTATATTTCTGCGACATTAACGAAAAAGTGCTTAAGTCGACTTAAACAAAATTATTTGACTATCACCTTTGTAATCTCCTTACTTCAAAGTGCCCATGTGAAAATTTTCAATTATTTTGTACCATTTTCAGGAAGTTATAGCGAAATTACTTTCTGCTTATCTTTTTTCAATGTCTAATCGCATTTGGAAAAAGCTTAAGACACTACAAGCTATTTTACCAAATCATAAATACTTCCTTCACAACTTATTAATTGCAACCTCTGTGTACTTCTGCAAGATATAATATGGGTTTTCAAAACATACGTTTGACTCCCATGTAAAGTTTAATGACTATTTAATAAAAATCATTTTAAAGTTTAAAATTGCTCTACTAAAAAACTTAAAAATCAGCAATAGGTGCTTATTTCCTTATTGCCACAGATTATTTTTTGGATAATTTATCCCCACACATGGAAAAAAATGTTCGCTCAAATTAAATTGGTTTCAGATTTAAGTTTAGTTAAACATGTAATTAATTCAATTATTTATTCAACTAGAAGTTTTTTTAAAAGTCCTTCAAAACAATGCCTGTCAGATTAGTCATCCGCTGGTTAAGAATATCGCTGGGCAAGAATATAGCTTGCCGTAGTAGCCAAGTGTACTGTCACTAGTTCGACTTACAGGCTCCTAGTTCGATCCTGTCTCTACCAGGATGCTGTCTAAAGTCGAACGAAGTGATATTTTAAACGCGGTTGCGCAACAAATGGCGCTGTTTTAAAATAATGACAAAATATGAATTTCTTACTGCCAAACAGTCAATTGAATAAAATTTGTATTTGATTTGTATTGCTAATTTGGTACTTTATATTGTTACTAAATATTTTAAATATCTTTTACAAAAGTTTACAGTAATTTTTAAAATTTTTGAATTTTATATAAACTTTATCCAGTGATGAGTACCTTTATATAAAGTGAATACGTAAGTCTTAAAATATGGTGTGGATTACTTTCAAAGCAAAATCTTAAAAAATATTGTAAGGAAGCACACAACGTGTGTGGGCAAAGCTAGTTTTAATTTAAAAAAATAAAGTTTCTTTGATTAGTGTTAAGGTTTGTCGTCTTTGCTTGTATCTTGATAATTATCTTGAGTTAAATTTACATAAAAGTGTATAAAACTAGAAGCAACAACAACACTTTACAACTGTTATGAATTACATTAAAACCATTAGAAAATTTTCACCTCAACATAAGATTAAAAACGTTTAAAACGCTTTATACCACTCAATTCGTAAGAGTCTTTGTGCTAATGAAAATTAAAACGGCCAAAAATAGAAAAACACTTTAGATAAGTTGTTTTTGATATTTAGCAAGCAAACATTTTGCAGTTTTCTCATTTTCTGAAATTTGATAAATCAATTAGGTTTCATATATCAAGTAAAAAACCTTTTTATATTATTTTTTTATTTATTTGAGGTTGTAATTTTATGTCTCTTATAGGTTTTTTACACTGACCAACATCTTAGTGAAACGTGTGGAAGATGTTGAAAATGTGAAAATCAGTTTAACATCTTCTTACATCTACCATCTACCATCAATTCAACTGTCAAAAATTTAAAGTAAAGACGATTTTAGCTAATAAAAAAATAAAAATATGGGTTAACAAGAAATATTTATAATTGGAATAATTTTTGTTTTGCTAGAACAAACCCAAGTATTAATGTAGAGTATTATATTTATTGAAAGCATTTTAGAGAAGGAAGATGTAAAAAAAATTTTGTGTACCTTCGTATGATGCTCATTTTTAAACAAATATTGGTTTATATTTTTTCCACATAAATGAAATTTTTTCAGTGATGCCACTAAATTAATATATTTTATTGCCATTTTTCTAGTGATGACACTGAAATAATCGAAAGATGTAAAATTGAACAAACTGAGATAGGAACATCTTGCAAAGATTTTGAAAGATGTTGAATTTTAGGCCTGCGTATTTCTTATGGAAAGATGTCAACATCTTCGCAAATTGATGTTAGATGTTGATCAGTGTAAAAAGCCTATTAGGGTTAACAAATTTTTTCGTGTAAATTTTACATAATATTTGACATCCTTAAAACTGCTGATTTGTATGCGATTAGAATAAACAAACATATTTTTGGATAAATATAAAAAGCTCTAAACATTTAAAGTTTAATGAGTACAATTTTAGGATTAAATAATCGGCTTTGAAATGCGATAATTTTTTTTTCATAATTCTTAGACATATTTTTATAACTTGCCAATAGCTAAAGTTAGGATTAGAAGAAGTTTTCCTGCTCTTATAAAAAGCACATCCTCCTTTAAAGATAAAGATGAATTTCTGACAGATAATGAGGAAGTGCTGAGAAAGTGGAAGGAACATTTTTCCACGCTATTGGTATTAGGTAATAGTGGCGACGCGGATACCCCAGATCCAATCTCAGATGACGGTATTGAGTGTATACCACCTAGCCATATTAAGTTCAAAGTAGCAGTTACTCGGCAGCAGGAGCCGATAGGTTTCGAGCCTAACTATTTAAGACCGGAGGCAACATGCTGATAAGGTGTATACATCAGCTGGTTTGTTCAATCTGGTTAGATAAAGGCATACCTGATGATTGGAACCTCAGCATATTATGTCCATTGCACATAGAAGAGAAGACAGAATACGCCAACTAAAGAAGAATGAGTCTCCCTCCCATCGCATATAAAATACTTTCTAGCATTCTGTGTGAAAGATTAAAATTTAGAGTTGACGAGATAATTGGGTGATATAAATGTGGCTTTGGACCTAGCTAACTCACCGCCGACCAGATATTTATCTTACGCGTAAGGAGCTTTTGACAGCTCCAAACGCGTAACGCCATTAACTGATACGCGATCTTGAGTTAAAATAGGAACAGACGAGGTTTCAGGTAAGGCGATAAGGAGAAGGTTATACGAGAAGGTTATGTGTGATGTTAATAGGACTGGCACGCTATACACTAAACAAAATATGTTACTCTCTTACGCTGACAATAAAGACATCATTGAGAGTGGTAACTGCTATTTGAAAAATTTAACGGCGATAAAACCAAGGTGATGGTATCAACGCACAACCATCCGAGTCAACCAGTAGACTCGGGCATACGTGTACGTGAAAGCTGATTTGTAGATATGTTAGAAAGTGTTAAACAGTGTCAATAATAGTTATTTATAAAAAGTAGAATGAAGCGTCTTTAAATTCAAATAATTATTTGCGTGTTTAATTTTGCAAGATCCCATGGTTGAAGAACTAAAACGTAACAATATGTAGGTAATTATGTGATTACATTATTTTTGTTATTTAGCGTTAATTTTTAAAATTGGGTAAGAATACTCGGCTTGAGTGTTGCTATGATATTCTGTTATTGTTAGTTACTTCTTTTCTTTTATACATAGATGCTACTCTATGTATAAAAGTAAGAGTCTTACAATTGGTGTGGAATATTTTCAAAGCAAAATCGGGCAAAATGTTGTCAGGACACACTTGAAGTGACGGGCACAGATAGTAATAAAGTAAAGTTTTGAATTTAAGTTGTAAATTTAAAGTTGAAAGTCTAGGGTTAGATGTAATTGAGGTCTGCAAGGGACAAACAATAACTGATTGTCGAAAGAAGCGTCCAAAATGCATCATTTCGACTTGGAGGCATAATTGGACCACATTTTATCAAAAATAACAAAGAACGAGCAGCGATTGTTTCTAGTGCTCGATATCGATTTATAAACTGGAAGATCTTGCTGTAGACAAATAAGATTTTATCATTATAATGAAGAAGGTTTGAGCATTTGCAAGCAGAGTTGTTTACCCTATCCCTCACTATTTGTCTTCTTTATGATTCAGTAAAAATAAAAATATAAAGAAAAAAAGTATGTGTTTAAACTCTATTTAAATGCGTCGTAAAAATCTGTTAAAAATGTAATAGCAACTGTCACATTGTTTTCATTACAATGGTGACACATCCATGAAAATTTCATTTACCTAAAGTATTTTTCAAATGTTCACTATTTTATTGTTACAATTTATATATATTTGCGTTGTTTCTGTGCCCTTTCTTTCTTTTATTAATTTATAAAATTCGAAAAATAATTTTATTAACGAAATAAAATATTTTAGAGAAGTATGAATTTTTATCTATAACTCTAATTAAAATAAAACTACACACATCTTCATTCACATGAATTTAATAAATATCATAATACAATTTTTACTAAATTTAATTGAATAGAAGAATGCAAAGCTTTTTGTATAAATAAACTCAAACAAATCAATGATCCTACTATATTTTTGACTCTACTTACAGCAGCTTTGATGTACGTAATAGGGTGTTCTTTTATTTACGCAAAACTTAAATTTAATAAAACACCCTTATTAGTCATTAATAAAATATTGGATAAATAACTAAGGATTCGCTATATATTATATGCATATCTTTTTTAAACTTTGCTAAAGCTCAATTATATTAATCTGACTGAGCTTCGGTAACGTTGCTTTTATTCCCATCTTTCTTAGTTGCGTTGATAGATATTTTGTGTTTCCACTTCATGTAATCTTTAAGCTTAAAGTTATTTAGTTCCCTATAGTACTTAAGTGAAATCAAAAATGTTTATTAAATTTAGGCCCACTATTATAACTTGCCAATAGCTAAATTTAGGATTTATAAATTCACTTTCTTACATTTTCGTTAAAACTAACGAGGTTGTCTGTTCTTAATGGTTGTCAAAACAAATAGAATGCAGCATTCGCTAAACTCGACTGTAGTCCATTAATAAATAACAGGTTCAAAGGGAGCCATGCACATTAAAAGTTACTGCGCTTAAAGTACAAAAAGCCACCGAATTATCAAACTGCCCCATATTTTTATTCGAATTGCTTTAAACGAACATATAAATTTGTCCAACTCTTTTTTTTATATATGTATGTATGTATGTATGTATGTATGTATGTATGTATGTATGTATGTATGTATGTATGTATGTATGTATGTATGTATGTATGTATGTATGTATGTATGTATGTATGTATGTATGTATGTATGTATGTATGTATGTATGTATGTATGTATGTATGTATGTATGTATGTATGTATGTATGTATGTATGTATATTTTAATGGCTTTCATGAATTTTAGTTTATTTTTGTTTTTCAATTTTATTTTCTAACTTCATTTTATCTTTAATATTTATTCACTTAATGGCTCCACAAATAATAATAATAGTAGCATTAAAAATCCATTTAAGGATTATAATTCTACTGTATAAATTCCAAAAATAATATTATACCATTACACAATGAAACAGTACAAATAATATTCTATTTATAAGTATAGGAGTAGTTGGTATGAGAAAATTAATAAAATTATACACAATAAGCACATTTGCTTCTAAACTTAAAAAAATTTAAATAAAATACAGTGGGTTTAAAATAAACTTATTAAAGAAATATTTTATGTTTTAGCTTTACAATAGTGTAAAAACAAGTAGATGTAATTTTATTTATTGTAAAGTCAACTTCAATATAACATAATACGCACTGCAAGTAAACAAAAAGTTTTTATTCTACAAAACAAATTAATTATTATTTTTATTCACTTGGAAGTTAAAGTGTGGGAATACTTAACTCAAAAACGCATGATATTCTCACGACAAAAAATTTTCAGTTTATATGCAAGATACGACGCCCACTGTTCCTATCCATTTTGTTTTTTGCTAGACTATGCGTAATAACACGATAATAATATTCTACTTTTTACACACACTCTCTCTTAAATCAGTCTGTATTATACACAATATATTAGATTATACATATCAGTATGAGGGTTACTTGTGCAAAGTTTCAAGACTCTACCTCTTGCAGATTTTCAGGTAGACGTTAAAAATTTTTCACTTTGTATGGGCGGTACCATGCCCATACAAAGCGTTTCGCTAAATTATGTCTGTTAATATAGAGGTTACAATTGCAAAATATCAAGTATCTTCCTATTATAGTTCTCTAGCTACTTAAAAAAGTGGGCGTGGTATATTTTTCTTTCCGAAAAACCCTAAGTGTGGTTATGATGAAGATTTAAACAAATAACTATTGTGTGGCGAAGACTGCAAACAAGACAATGTGCTTTTGAAATATTTGCTTGTTTTGCTAGCTGGACCAGCCACGTCGTGGGCGTCTTGAAAATATTGTGTTAGATTGTGCTTTGAAAATAAGCCACACCAAATTTTAAGATAGTTTATGGTTTATATACTTTATTTATATAAAGGTAACCATCCCTGGATAAAATTCTAAAATTCATATAAAGTTTTAATATCATTAAAACTAAAAGGTGTTGTCAAGTTTTCGGTACATTTAAATCAGTAAAATTGAAATATTTTTGCGAAGTGTCCTATATTTCAATGAAGATACAAAGATACCTCCTAACAAAATTTTATTAAAATTCATCCAGTGTTAACAGACAAAAATTCTATAGAAATTTATAATAAGAAATTATTTATTATTAATTATATTATTATTTATTTGAATGCTGTTTTTAACTTGTAAATAAATACATTTGATCTAATTTTTGTATACTCTTAATTATTGGTCAATAATCTTGCAGACATAAAATCTTCTTAGAAAAACAAATTTTTATGGACTTAAACATACAATGTATGATATAAAATATTACTATTTTTTAAAGTTAAGCTGATCCTGATGATATAAGTAAATGACCTCAAAAATGTTGAATAATTTATACATCCAAGCTGACTAATAACAATTTAGGAGTAAAAAGAGATTTTATAGGCCCAGCTAATTTTTAAGAAAAACTGTTTGTCAAAATATTTTTAATTGCAGTACCTGAGCAAGCTGTTAATTCAAACTTTTAAAAGGTCATGCTGAATATGATTGGAATAAAAAAAGTTTACAAATTCAATACATTAGCGAGAATGTAGGATATTTCTCAGGTTTTTAAATCTGCTCTTTGATGATATTTGGTGAAATACTAAAATCTGCGCCAAAATTACTCTTAAGTCTTAAAAATATCGCTTTTCTTAGTTTTAGAGAAATCGAAAACATTGCGTCGAAAAAAGTAATTTTCGTGCAAAATTAGAAAATTTTTCTAACCTAAACAAAAATACACAAATCCTGTTTTTAATGGCAATTAAGCGGTATGTCATTATAAAAAATGCTATAGCCATACATACATACTTATGTTTTTTTTTCGCAATTTTTATTTATTGTATCTTCAATATAATTGAACTAGAAAAATCAATCATATCTACAGTTTAAAAATATACTTGTTAAGTCCAACCAGTGCTGGACAAAAAATGCATGTTTCACGGTTACTGTAATTTGCGGGGATTCAGAGGGATACTGATGTACGGATGAGAGAAGCAGTGTCCCTCCTTCTTAGTCGAATGTAACCAGGTTCATTTAGTATGTTACGGGCCATTGAGTTTCAAGATTCTTTAAATACCTTATAGCAAGTTTCGCTATTTCTGCTTTAACTGATGCCATGTTTAGTTTTAGCTTATATATTAAGCCTTCATGCCATACGTTATCGAATGCTTGAAAAACGTCAATAAAAGCGCAGAGCAGTATTTTCTCTCTTCAAATGTCTTCTTAACAACATTGACTAACCTGTGAGTTTGTTCGATCGTACTATGTTTTTTCCTGAAGCCGAATTGATGGTTTGGAATACATCCTTTGTCGCTTAGAATAGGGTTAAGCTTAGTTATTAACATCCTCTCAAACATCTTTGACATATTTGGTAAAAGGCTTATAGGTCTGTATGATTAAATTTTTGTGTGGTCTTTTCCTGGTTTACGAATCATGGTAACCAAGGACACTCTCCACTCTGTTTACTCAAGACGCAAAATGGCATTAAAAAAAAATAATGATTTTTCGAGCTATACGGGCCAACTCAAATAACATCTTGTTATTGGTTTTATCAACGCCAGGGGCTTTTTTGGTGTTTAAATCCGTTATTGCTTTTTCAATATCACCAAATTCAAATCGACAATTGGCAACTCAACTATATCAATCGATATATTTGGGGTAAAGACCCTTTTCAAATGTCCACCAAATAAATTGCCTTTTTCGCTATCGCTCCCTGCACAGCCTCCAGATGTAGTTGGCAAGGGAGTCTTACGTAAAACTAGCCTTTTAAGGTTTCTACAAGCACGCCATAACGAATAATCTGATTGAGGAGTTGCGTCTAGGTCTCCCAAATAGTTTTTCAGGGATGCTAATCTTCTAGCTTCCAGCATGTCTCTTAGCCGGTTCGTGCATTCCTTAAGTCTGCTTTTGAGTTGAGGAGATCTCTGTGATTGCCATTCTCTACGAATTTTTCTCTTTTTTCAGCCAAGAGCCCTTCGACATCAGCAGAATAAATTTGATTGCATCTAGCTAGTTGTCGGGTTTTTGTTGAATGTTGGGCAGCTGATTTGAGGTTTTGGTCAAAATCAATAAGACTCCGCTCTACGTCTTCAGGTGTCACATACATATGTGACGCAATTGCACTTCACGGTGTGATTTTGATAAAACATAACTTTAGTTATTGTTGCTGTTAGGCAGAATTTATGCTGTTGTTTTTTTTATCGGAATCAGTAATATAAAGGGTACTTGTGTTAGGATATCGCAATTATTTTTCAGAATGAATTATTTGGTTGGATTTAACAAAGGCAAGGCAGTGTATATTTGCATTAGTTTTCTTGTGAATTGTTAAAATGCTCCTTCAAACTGCTCTAGAGAAAATAGTCCACTTGCGTTAAATAACAAGATTGATATCAAGAAATTGGTAAATTACACCACAGAAGAATTTCTCATGCTACGAATAACTTATTTAGTTGGCTGCATAGCTCATGTTACCGTCTTGCTAAAACCAAATATCAGTGGTTTTATTATAATAATGGAATTTTCCCGTTAATTTTCGAAAAATAAGGCCACTATGAGGCTGATTAGGTGGAAAAGCTTGGAAAGGTACTCAAAGTGAGTGAATAAAATTATCATTAGTTGAGGGAAAATCTTCATTACTAAAATTCTTTGGTTGGGAGTATAACGTTCCATGGTTAAAAATTCACAACTTTGCACTAAATAACTATCGAAGTCAAGAATTGACATTTTATAATATGATAGCTAATTTGCTTCCTAATCCCAAATTTGCCCACCCTTATGCTTTAAGAGTTACGACTTAATGACTTTGGTCGCACGGACTAATAACATAAATTTTTTTATTTCTAAAATTTAAATTTACCATATTATTGGACTTCTACCATTGTTGAAGGTTAATTGTGAGATAAAATTATGCACAAATTTATTGACTTATAAAAGGCGTCTGGACAATATAAAATCCATAAATTCAAGTATAGAAGCAAGAGATACATTCTAGATCTCAAACTTATGTTGTATCTACTTTACATAATACGCACTTCGACGGGAAATGTATTTTGTTATATATAACTATAAACAAAATACGTATCAACATATTTAGATTATTTAATGAAGTAAAATTTTTTAATTCAAACAACAATAAGTTGACCTTGTTCTTTACAAGGAAAAAATAAAAGAAAAATCACAGCCAACAAACAAACTTTTGGGCAGTAAAAATCTGCAAAGATAACATAAAATTAATGCTAAGGATATGAGAAAAACACAAAATAAAAAAATTAGAAACATTTATTACATAAAATAAGTCCAAAGAAAAATTTACAAATCCCACACCCAGCTTTGTAACGAATAAGTTTTTCCACATTACTTAGGTTTGGGTATTAGAGAATTTGGAAATATGATCCATGTGAGGGGATAAAATTCAATATACACATGTAAGAAATATTTGGTGCTTTCTTGTTTGGTTTATTATATATTTTATTACTGTGCTTATGTTTAAACGAATGTGTAATGTTATAAAAAAAATACTTAGTTTAGTTTAGCAAAACTTTGAATACTCATACTAAACATATTCAAAAAGCAGCGTCAACAAAACAGACAAATAAAGTTGTTTTATTAAGACGCGTAATTTTTTATATTTTCCACTTAATGTCCAATATGAAAAAGAATATTTACTTGTTATTACTTTTTGCACAGTTTTATTAATAAATTTACTTGTAAGTCTGTCTGGAAAGCTATATTGATGTTTTTCTTCGCCTTGCTTTTGGACGACAAGGTAAAATTTTTATTGCAAAACATTAGAAATTGAATTGGTCTTTTTGCGTTTAAATTTAGACTATTTAAATGATTGCAAAGGTAAGACACACCTGCCTGTGCTGTATTTGCAGAGGAATCAGAAAAATTCAGGCATGTCACATATTCCGATCGGAATGGTTTAGATTCCAAACGATTTGGTTTTACGTTCTTTATATTCTGATAAGTTTTTTTTTATTCCAAAAAACTACAACATTTTTAATTTTAAATTAAAATGTGGTAGTGCCGTGCATGACAAAACAATAGACATTTGGCTATTGAATAGAACCAAAATAATATAAAGAGCGCTAATATAAAAATTTTAATTAAAACAAATAAAATTTAAAATGAAATCAGATTTTTTTTCTTAACCACTTTAAAAGAATACGACATTAATTTAAAAATATTAACCAACTGTTTAAGAAATCAACAAATAATATTTAATCTTTCATTTAAAGGTTACTTAAATTTAATTTCTCTTAAGCCTAGAAGTGCTTCGTTCTTTTTACCCCGTTAGAGTGCTTTGTTAGACGAAACGAATAACATTCATTTTATTTTAAAATAAATCACGTTATATTATTTAAAAATAAAAGCAAAAGGATTTTTTGGAAGATATGCATTTATTTAAATAAAATTAAAAAAATTAATTTATATACTAAGTTTGGAAGTAATAAACAAAAATTCAAAAGACTTCAAGATTATCACTTTTTAAGAGATGGTGTTACATAGCCGACCTACATACTGAATAATAATAATAATAATAATAATAATAATAATAATAATAATAATAATAATAATAATAATAATAAAATTTGACAAAAGTAATGACGGTTTATTTAAAATTATATAATTTTATGTTGTTATCACAACATAAAAGTAAAATATTTAATTTCTCTGCACACTCTGTGCATATTTCAAATTTCACATTTTTTTTGTCACTGTTAGCAATATTTTCGTTCTTTCAAAAGATCTGTAGTTTAAATATGATTTCTGTTTATAGTAGCAGTCTACTTTAACAATCCAATCAAAGCATCTACTTCGATCGTATTAATTTCGTGCACAGAAAAAATTATTACCAACATTTTTCCTAATAAATAGTATTTTTTTCGCTTTTCAAAAACGTTTTTGTTTGTATCGAATACAAGTCACATTCATCACGTAGACTCCATGGCATGGTATACCAATACAGGTATATGCAAGGCGATTTCAAAAAAATGAAGCAACCTGTTTTTGCCGGACTGAGTCATAATATTTTACTAAAATGTAAAGAAAAATATAAATAACATGAGCCTTGTTGGCAAACACTTCTATGACAAATTATTCATTATAATAAAAATAATTAAATTCTATTTTTTAATAAGCACTAGGTCTTTTTATAAAAATGTTATAATAATTTTTATTTTCTCAATATTTCGCTACACCATTGGGTAGCATCTTCAGGAAATAAAACTAATAATAGTTTTAAAAAATTTAAATGATTTAATAAAATTCAAATGAATGAAAAAATTTGTTGTCAATCAATTTAAAAAATTCTAACATTTCAATACATTCAAGTAACAACATTTCAAAAACAAATAAAAACCCTGCAGGAAATGTCAATAGTGAATCTGTAGTGACTTACTATTGACACAGTCACCAGTACTAGTGACTTATAATACCCCAGACAATGCTATTTACTATAGACATTTAACATGTGCATGTCATTGAAAATCCACTACTGACATTGGAACTATTGACTAGGTAGTTCTTTTGGGACCAAATGTAGACATTGGAACTAGTGATTCACTAGTTCATTTTAGTAATTATAGTCTACACTTTTGGTACTTTTCTGAAATAGATTGGACAATGAAAATGCATATTTTCTTAACTTTTGTGGTTTTATTAAAAAAAATTACTAAAAAGCACTAATACATAACAGTCGTTTTCTAATATAAAATCTAAAAATTAAAATTTTCAAGTCGAGAATATGATGTCATGTAAATGGCCGCAATGTCAAAACAGAATTGACATTAGGGGCCAATCGCAAAATTTATAGCATTTTCTGATAGGAGGATTACTTTTGCGCCACCCGTTACAATTCAATAAGGTTGTTAAGACTATGATTATAAAAAATTTAAGTTAAAATTAATTATTACGAACTATTCAATAAGAGTGTTAAGAGTATGATTATAAATAAATTCAGTTAAAAAAATGTTTGTTGGAAGTGTCTTTATCCATTGGTTTTCAGTTTGATTTTGCTTTGTCTCGACCTATTTGTTTAATTTTTTTTTTTTGTTTTATCCGATAATTCACTAAAAGTTGAAATAACATCTAAATATTATGAAAAAAAAAATTGTCAAAATATTACAAAACTTAACATAACCAACAAACTGTTTACCTTTTACAACTTTAAAAATATTTGGATAATTACGCAATCTCTTTTTTTACAAAGGGTCCATCTATATTGAAGCTCATAATAGTGGTTTGACCAAATTCTTGGTTCACCATTGCCAGCAAGGAGTGATTTGATTTGCCTAATATATTAAATATAAAGTGAAAATTCAATGTTTTTTAATAAATTCGTTCTAAAACAAATAGAAATACTTACGTATGGGTCTGAATGAGAGGCGTCCAGTTTTTTTAATTTTTCCTCATTCCTAATGGGAAAAATAAGGTTTGTAGCACCGTATTTCGCTTAACAATTCTGTCTAGCAAAACTACGCTCCGCCAGAATGTCCAGTAAGGAGGTATGCCGCTTTTCGGAAACGTCTATAAAAACAATTCTGTCAGTAATCCCACAAAATCTTTTACAGGGACTACATAATTTTCACAATTACCACATTATATTAAAATTGTTTCGTTTCCAATTCTATTTTATATAAAATCGATTGCTTTTTTATCTGTCATTTATAATTCCTTTTGCCCATGATGTTTTATGATTTGAAACACAATTTATATTGATTTTTGAATATTTAAAATAAACGTATTTTTTGTTTGCACCCGACGTAAGTACATACATATGTATGTATGTATATACATATGTATGTATGTATATACATACATACATATGTATGTATGTATATACATACATACATATGTATGTATGTATATTGTATTTTTAACAATAATAAAAAATTAAGAAGAAGCAAATATTGTCAACGATTTGTTGACAATGTCGCCAAAGAGTCACCACAATAGTTGACAAAAGTGCTGACTTGGGGACAATTGTCCCCAGGTTTCCTTCAGGGAATTAAAATAGAAAAAATTCTTACATATACATATACAGAAAATTTTGATATTCAAAAACATATAAACATTATAAGACAAAACACAATAAATTTTTAAATTCATATACATAAATTTAACCGGAAATGTTACAAAAAATTAATGTTTGTTTTATAAAAATTTTATTCAAATTCATGTTATTTTTTATGCACTAAATGCCTATAATTTTGTGCATTATTTTCTGTATCTGCTTTAAAATTTATTCTTTTTCCAAGTGGAACTTTAATTATTTGTAGCATTTCTAACATATAACGACGTTTATAATTACTTTCCAAATTTAAAATTGATACATTTTCAAAGTTAGGATAATGATTACTTTTCGAACAGTGTGAAGATAAAGCTGTTTTTTGCGAACTGATATTGTCTCTGTATCTCTGGTCTGATTTATGTCCAGCTATTCTGACTTTCAATTTATTCTTTGTGGTACCTACATAAACTTTATTACAATTCTCGTTGTCATTACCCTTACAAGGTATTTTGTAAACTAAATTAGACATATCCAACTTTTTTATTTTATCTTTTGGTTTGCTAAATAATCTATTTAATGTATTATATGTTTTGTATGCCATCCTATATTCATATGTATCAAATATTTTTGATTTTTCTAACCGTTCTGATAAATCTGGTACATAAGTAATTGATTTATAAATTTTTGGTTCCGTATCATTTTTTCTATTTTGTTTTCTATTATTTTTATGTTGATTTATTAATTTATTAATCAGTTGAATTGGAAAATTATTTTCGCTTAATATATTTTTTATCTTATCTATATTCTTTTTGTGAAACTCCTTGTCACTAATGGTTAGTACTTTTTCTATTAAATTTCTGGCTGTATTTATAATTATATGTTTATTTTGTTTAGAAAAATAATTAATAATTCTACCCGAAGCTGTGGGTTTTTGGTACCAATCCATTACCAATTTGTTACCTTTTCTAATTACTAAAGTATCTAAATAAGGAATGTTAGAATTTTTTAAATTGATTGACAACAAATTTTTTCATTCATTTGAATTTTATTCAATCATTTAAATTTTTTAAAACTATTATTATTTTTATTTCCTGAAGATGCTACCCAATGGTGTAGCGAAATATTGAGAAAATAAAAATTATTACAACATTTTTATAAAAAGACCTAGTGCTTATTAAAAAATAGAATTCAAAAATATAAAAAGGTCAAAAACTACAATAATTATTTAAAAATAATTAAACATTATAATAATAAATGAAACTGATTTACTTTAAAAATTTAAAATAAATTATATGTAAAAGGAAGCATTTATTTCCAAATAAGCAAATTTAAACAGCTGTTCTAACAGTTTTACCAGTATTATTATGCCATGGAGCATGATAAAACTGTTAGAACAGCTGTTTAAATTTTCTTATCTGAAAATGTCAAACCTTGTATAAAAATCTGTTCGCTCACTTAAAAATTTGTAATAATTAAAAAAATACAGTTTTTTTTTAAATTACATTCTGAACTAATTGCTATATTTTACTCAATTTTTTATTTAACTTGAAATGTTTACTTAAAGAAAAGAAAAATAAAATTATGTTTATTAAGTAAAACTTTTCAACTAAATTAAATCAGTTCTTGTATGCGGAAATTTGGTATTTGGCATAAAATAACATGGATTTGATGCTGCTGCTAGAGCCACATGCAGCCTACTCAATTCCTGACTTGCTTAGAGCAGCCATATCGGCAATAGGCCTGTTAGATTTAGTTCACAAGTACTGCATATTCATTTAAATGTCCTCCCTATATCTACCGGGTCCCTGTATATCTACAGAGACCCTTAATGAAGGTGAAACGTACTCAGCAGTCGTGTATTAAAACCCACAATGTAATCGCTCTTTAGAATAATAACTTTTAAATTAAAAATTGTTACTTATATATGTTAATCAAATATCTAAAATCTTTTTATACTTCTATGTAAGGAGTATTAAATATTTAAAACCTTTTTCTTCAAAATGCTTCCTTTTACATATAAAATATTTAAGTAATTGAAAGAAAATTAGTTTTATTTTTTTTTATATCGACGCCTCCATTCTATAACGTTCTAAGTGTACTTAGAACGTTATTAATGTTCTTGAATTTTTGAATCCTACGTTCTAAAATGATTTCGCGTGCAAGAAAAATGATAAATTTAGCACAAAATAACGTGAGAGGTATTATTTATTAGATTTCTATATTATCTAAAATAATTAATAAGTTTTTCATTAGGAAAATGTGAATCAAAAAGTATAAGTTCAATTTCATATAATCATGAGGAAAGTGTTGGTAAGAAATTCACGAAGAAAATAAAATAAAATTGTTATTGAAGAAATACCAAAAGCATACATATCCGGATTTTCTATAACGGAAGAAAAACGAAAAGATCTTTTATATCTGTGTGATCAAAATTTAATTCCAAAATTTCTACAGACAACTTAATAGTTTTAATCTAAAAGAATATGTAGTCGTGACAGATAATGACGACTAAATAATACAATATAGTTTCTACTTATTTAATGTTTTACTGAATTAATACTGTTTCTGTTATCTTTATTCTTATAATTATTTTTAAGTAACCTTGAATTTATGTTATAACTACCTTTTGTTTGAACTGAATTATTATACATATTTAATTTTGTTTTTTTACGAATAAAATTAATTTAAAAAGAAAATAATAATTTTTTTTTTGTATAACATTTTAACTAAAAATTCGTCTATGTAGGAAAATATAATTTTCTAAAATTTTTGTCCAAACTAAAATATTATATGTATACTTAGGTGATTAACTTAAAAACAATAGACCTATCAATAGCCAATGCTTTCACCGTGCTAAAACATTTTATTTCATTTTTAGCTATGATCCAGTTAAAATTTGTAAATTCAGAAAATACTATAAAAATTGTACTCAAATTCTACTAAAAACAGTGAAAGAACAAATCTTATATAGTTTATGAGATATCGCGTGAAACTTTGAGAGCTCGTAACTCAAAACTCACATTTTCGACTTAGAATGTTATAGAATGGAGGCGTCGATACGATGTCTAAATATTTTTATTATAATGAATAATTTGTCATAGAAGTGTTTGCAAACACACCTCATGTTATTTATATATTTTTTTTATATTTAGTTAAATATTTTGATACAGTCGGACAAAAGCAGGATGCTTAGTTCTTTGGAATTTGCCTTGCATAAACCTGTATTATTATACCATGATAGCCTCACTACGAAGGGGAACTTTAAATTTTTTTTATATGCATTTTGTCAGTTAAACGTACAACTTTCCCCTTAAATCGCAGTTCATTAATTTTTCCCCTTAAATGGAAGTAAATTTGCTGCTAACAGCCGTAGTAAAAATAATAAATAAAACTCAATTTATTAATATTGAAATGTTAATTCTAAAATAAATTTATCTTATAAATAATAACAATAATATTTAATATTTACGCTCACAGGTCAATTTTTTATTTTCATCAGCATATTTCCTTTGATGTTTCATTTATTGGTATCATCAAATATGAAATTATATCACAATATAATGGTTCAAGATGCTCTATATAATTCCTATCGCAATTTCTCTTACCTTGGTTAAAACTCCCCCGCTTTTTAGAACAATGTGACGCTAATGCATTGTTGGTGGTCTCATCATTTATCCACCATTGGTCCACTTTGGTTAGCACAGACATCAAGTTCGAACTGTGAATTTATATAAACATAAAAATAATAAGCCGTTTACAATCAAAATATTTTATTACCAAATAAACTCTCCTCGCAGATTTAATGGTGGAAGTGCTTCCTTTAAAACTTTCTCCAGTCGTTTTGAGACAATCTGCAACCGAATATTGTTCTATATTGATATTAAAAAAAATGTGTTTGGAATTTGACAACATTGCACTGTCAATTTGAGCACGTTCTTTGAGAAGTTGACAACACTCGTTTTCAATTCGACCACGTTCGTTTACAAATTCACAACATCGAAAAGGTATCAAAGCGACCACATTCGTTGTCGATTTTGCAACGTCGTTTTTCTCTCAGTGAATATTTTGTTCGAATTTTTTTGACAGTAACCCACAACAAATTTGAAGACTCACTTTTATAGTGCATCAGTTATGGTTTATGCATTTTCCTTATATATAGCTATCCATTCCTGGATAAAATTAAAAAACAATTATATAAAATTCTAAAATTATTGTAGTATTTAAAATATCCCGCTGACACAAATAAAAGGTTTTTCTCTATTTTGAAAATGAGAAATTTTTGCGGAGAAGAGTATGCTATATTTTAATCCAGATACCAAGATTGCTCCTCAAAAAATTTCATTAAAATGAATCCAGTGGTTTTTACGTGATGCAAACAAAGACAGACATACATAAAAAAAATTCCAAAAATTGCTGTTTTACATTACATTTCGATTACTAGCTGTACCAGAAAGATACAGAAATGGTCCTGTAACAGTTGTAGTATGATATGTATAGATATCGAAGTGCTTCACTAACACTTGCAAAACTCAAAAAATCAAATTGCACACTTTCTAGCGTTTAAGTCAATTTTTGACCATTAAGCCACAAAAAGAAAGAAATAAAAACAAAATTATTCACATATTAAATAAAATCAGCGTAAAATTTTCTATCACAAGATGATGAGTATATGGAATTAAAAGCTGTTGTTATACCTTTTGGTGAAAATTTTATACCGAATTAAATTTAATACCGGAATTAAAAGCCTTCAGAAATTAATAAGAGCCACTCAAGGTGCAGTTTTAAGGTAAACTTTGAATTGAACAGTTAAAAAAACAACAAACGCTTCATTATGGGTTGAAAGTTTGTATAAACAAAATATTTGTCCTTTTATAACAAAAAAGTTTTTAAAGTTATCCTGAAAACCTTTATTTTTTAAGACTTTTTATTTTTAGGGCCCTTTTAACCACTTATTGAATTTTAAGCAGTATTGTTTTATTCAAATGATATATTTTAAATCAATTTTATAAAAAAATAAAATAAATATATTCATTTAATTCATTAAAAAATATAAATTTTAGCATTTTGGAATCTTTTTAGCATTATTTTAAGCCATATTTTGACTTAAGATATGAGTAATTATTATTTATTTCAAATATATTAAAAATACAATAAATAATAAATTAACAAAAAAATAAATAAATAAATAAAAAAAACAAAAATTTTTTTTCGATTTTTTTTTTAAATCAATATTCGTACAGAATTAGGTTGAAAACAAGAACTTTTTATATAAAACTAGTGTATTTTACCCGGCGTTGCCTGGGTCCACCCTTTCAAGCCATCTAAGTGCTTGCGAAATGATTAACCTTTACCGGTTTTGTCCACCCTGTAGGTTCACTCTCAACAGAGGAGAAACAATTATAGTTTCGCTACAAAGCATTTGCATACGTCTCAACAACAGCATCACATATCGGGTTCAACCAATCGAAGAGGTGATTAAGGAAACGCAAAGAAAAAAGTAAGACATATGGTATGTGTTAGTTTTATATAATGCAGGTGTATAGCAAGTGAAAAATCGAATGGTCAGCGTACAAATAAAATGACGAGCAAAGCAACGACTGAAAAGATTCAACTCAACGATACATGGTTTGATAACTTTTCAACTGACAACAAAAAATCATAATATGGAAAATTATGGTCATTTTGTTGATATTTGTATGGGAATATACACCTAATTCTGTTTTTACATGGTAGATTGGTTCCAGAAAAATCTGTGTAAAAAAACCGTTTAAAAAAAGACATTGTTCATATACAAAAATAGGTGATTGGTCCTTATCTCTAAAACCTAATAAAATTAGTGAAAACGAGAATTTTTTTAAGAACAAGAAATCATGTTTATTTTACTAAATCACATAGATAATGTGTATTTGAACCGTTTATTTACATCCTTAGTATATGATGAAGACTTAATAGATAGCTTCGTTCCATAAATCAACGATTGCTTAATTTAGTTTTAATTTTTTTATAGTTCTTATGTAGCTTCGTTTAAACCAAACATTTTCCTAAGAATTGTTGAGCCTGATCCATTTCGATGGCGATCTGAAATATCAATTTTGTGCTCTAAACAAATGGCTTTACGCTTTATTTTTTTTTTTGTAGTTTTCGTCGTCTTCTTGTAGAGATGGATTGATAGTTCAAACAATATTAGCAAATTTCAATTGCTCTAAGAAGTAAAAATGCTTGTATGCGCAAAAAGGGAATTCCTCTAAATTTTTGATATAAAAATATTTCGCAAAATTTAAACTTTACAAATAAAATCTGAGCCCAAATGATTTTGAATCGTGATAAATGCAATAAAATCGTATAATTTTTTTTTTATTTTCAAACCGTTTTAAATCAAAACAGTGTAAAAAAAGACCGTGTAAAAACAGAATTGGGTGTATAGGAAAATGTGTAAGGTTCACACAAACCATCTCCCTCATACCCTGAAATTTTGGCTAAAATCAGTCGACCCGTTTCCGCAGTTAGTGGTGACATCAAGGTGTACACTTCTTTTTATATATGTAAATTAAAAGGTGTTATAAAAATATGTTGTTTATTTCCAGCATAACAATCAAGAGGTTGATATTACATTAAAATACAACTATCGAAATAACAAAAGCCCTTAAATTCCTATTCCGCTGTTTTTAGTGTTTAATATAAAATTATAGCACGTCCGGTTTTAACTTTGATTTATTGGGTTTTTATAGCAGTTACATTTACGCTAACTTTTCTTGGGCATAAATGTTTATTGTTTTTTTTTCTCTTTTTATTAAAGTGTCTGCATAAAATTTTAAATTGAATTTAATTTATATTTTAAACATGTGCTGTTGTTATTTATTTGACTTGAACTTTTATAAATTTTAACTCATTCACATCAACCAGACTGTAGAGCAGTGATTATACGACGCCGTTGTGAATTTTTAAGTATAAAATTGTAAGATCCATCAATCTGGATTGCAATTTACCCAAATATAAACCACATACTTAAACAAATGTGAATGCTGGAACACAATCATATACACCCTTATTTAATATTCAGGATACTGGCAGTGTTATTATTATTGTTGGATATTTAAACTTGAGTGATTTTCACAAACTTTTCTTTATTTGATATATTTCTAGCATTAAATCTAGTTTTGTTTACACCAAAAAGCAAAATGGAAAAAACTAAAACTTTTAGCACATTTATATGTAAAACCAAACCACACGTGCACATTTTAAATATAAAAAAGGCAAAACGTTCATTAACCTTTGAAATTGCCAAAAGTGTTGATTTTAGTTTTTATTTATATTTAGTTATTAGTTTTTTTTATTTTTGTTGTTATACATAATATTTTGCAAAGCTGTTGAGCACTTTGATAAACTTTTGTAAAAAATACTTTATTTATGGTATAGACTTTATATACATACATATAAAAAAATTAAAAATTAAAAATTAAAAATTATTAGGAAATAATCTTTATTTATGAATATCAACATTACCATTTAAAAGTTAATTTAAAGTAAATTTGAAATAATTTTAGTATTATCGTGAACAATTTTAGGCATATTAATTATTTAAGAAGCTACTCTCTTAAAAAAAGCTGCTGGGCACAAAATACTAAAATTTTTCTTGTTCCACTAGTATCCTATGATGTGTTATATTTTATAACTTACTGGTGTTATAAACTAATTTATTGCGTGCTGCGAATAATTTTTAATTTAGGAATTAACAATAGTTTTTTTTGTTGATATTTTTACTCATTGTATCTTCAATCTACTTGAACTAGGAATATGTAGTATCATTCTAAGTTTTTTCCATAGTAAGGAAAACCACTCAAAAATACAATAACTCCTGCTAAGCACCCACAATATCGAGCAAATGCTCATTATCCTCAGTTAGCCCAACCAACAACACAACATGTTTCATACGCAGATATGGTAAAAACCAATCATACTTCAGTACATAAAGCGACACCGACAACTAATTCTACTCCAAATTTGCACCCAGAACCTAAAGAACAAACACCAAGCATCGAGACATTAGTGCTTTCGTTAAACAGTTTTATGAGCGTTATGAGCAGCATAATGTTGCAGGCGCCAACATAAAAACGAACTCGAATACTTGCTCAAGAACCAACAGATTGATGTCATGCTGATTTCTGAGACTCACGTAACAACACATAGCTTTTTTAAAATCAATGGTTATATTTTATATGATACTAAGGACCCCCGTGGAAGAGCATGTGGAGGCTCAGCAATACTTATTAAGGCCCGAATCAAACATTATTTACTGCGTGATTTTTGTGAGGATTACCTTCGAGCAACAAATATCTGTTTTGAAGAATTTCATCAAAGCTTAGTTATTTCATCGATTTATTCACCTCCTAGATTTCAAATATCGGAAAGTCAGTATAGCGACTTCTACAAATCACTAGGTCCCTGTTTCATAGCATCAGGCGACCACAATCTCCAAAAGGTCGTGTTTTGTTTGAAACAATTTCAAAAATGCGTTTGAATGTGATATCGAGTGGACAACCGACCTATTGGCCTACTGATCGACAAAAAATACCTGATGTTATTGATTCTGGCGTGATTAAGGGTATTCCGACAGAAATGATTAAAGTTGAAGCGTCACTTGAATTATCCTCAGATCATTCACCCACTATCGTCTATATATGGGACAAACAAAACATCATATCACCAACGACTAGCACAAGCATTAATTGGTTGAAATATAGAAAGTATCTTAGTACTAATTGTTCGGAAAACATCCTGCTAAGAACACCTGAAGACGTAGAGCGGAGTCTTATCGATTTTGACTTAAACCTCAAATTAGCTACCCAACATTCAACAATAACCCAACAACTAAGTAGATACAATCAAATTTATTCTGCATATATCGAACGGCTCTTGGCTGAAAAAAGAAAAATTCGTAGAGAATGGCAATCACAGTGATCTTCTCAACTCAAAAGCAAACTTAAAGAATGCACGAACCGGCTAAGAGAGATGCTAGAATCTCGAAGAGTAGCATTCCTATATGGGAGACCTAGACGCAACTCCTGAATCAGATTATTCGTTATGGCGTGCTTGTAGAAAGCTTAAAAGACCAGTCTTAGGTAAGCCTCCCTTGCGAACTGCAGGTGGAGGCTGGGCAAGGAGTGATACCGGAAAAGGAAATTTATTTGCTGGACATTTGAAAAAGGAAAATACCACACAAAAATTGAATCATACAGACCTATAAGCCTTTAATCAAATATGTCAAAGATGTTTGACAGGATGTTAATAACTAAGCTTAACGCTATTCTAAGCGACAAAGGATGTATTCCAAAAAATCATTCCGGCTTCAGGAAAAAACATAGTACGATCGAACTAACTCACAGGTTAGTTAATATTGTTAAGAAGACTTTTGAAGAGAAAATACTGCTCTGCGCTTTTTATTGACGTTTCTCGAGCATTCGATAAGGAATGGCATGAAGACCTAATATATAAGCTAAAACTGAATTTGCCCGTAAACCTGTATAAGCTGATAAGAATATAGTTATTTAACCGAAATAAAATTTATTGTGAAAGAAGGAGATTTTTTGAGCTCACCCCAGCCAATCGAAGCCGGAGTTCCCCAAGGTAGTATATTGGGGCCCTTTTTATACTTATCACATACTTCAGACATGCCAACTAGTAACCGAGTTCACACATCGACATTTGCTGACGACTCAGCTTTTTTGAGCATTCACGAAAGACCCGAAGTAGCGTCACGTTATTTACAAGACCACATATTTAATTTAGAAAAATGGTTGAAGTAATGGAAAATAAAAGTGAATGAACAAAAATGTACTCACATAACTTTCACACTGCGTAGAGAATCTTGCCCCCTATTCGGATAAATAACCAAACGATACCTCAGCTTTCATACGTCAAATATCTCGGCATAAATCTTGACCGGCGCCTTATATGGAAACGCCACATAGAAACAAAGTTAACAAAAATGAAGTTGAAAGCAGTCCAACTAAACTGTCTAATTGGCAGAAATTATACTCTAGCTTTAGATTGCAAACTTTTACTATACAAGTCAATCCTAAAACCAATATGGGGTTATGGCATTCAATTATGGGGCACTGCCTCAGCTACCAACGTAGAAAAAATTCAAAGGCGCCAAAATAAGATTCTTCGTATAATTACATCTGCTCCTTGGTATATAAAAAACTCGAACATCCATAAAGATCTAAACGTGCCATCAGTTAAAGCAGAAATGGCGAAACTTGCCATAAGGTATTTAAAGAAGTTTGAAACTCATCCGAATCCACTGGCCCGTAACATGAACCTGGTTACATTCGACTAAGAAGGAGGGACACTGCTTCTGTCATCCGTATATTAGAGGGATAATCCGCAAATTACAATAATCGTGAAACATACATTTTCTTTTTGTCCAGAACTGGTTGGACTAAACAAGCATATTTATTTTTTTTAGACTTAAGATATGAGTAATTATTGATGGTTCAATTATTATTTTGAAGATACAATAAATAAAAATTGCAAAAAAAAATCTAAGTTTTAAAGAAAAAATAAATATACTTGTCCATCCAGTGATAGAGAAAAAATTATATATCACGGTTGCTGTTATCATTTGGTAGTCATTCCTCCGATGTTCGGCCAACAGAAGCAGATAGATGCTGCGGCCCAGTAGATTTTGTTGTATTTTACGTACTTAGGTGGCTATTACAGAATATTTGACCCTGTAGCCGAACGTAAAATAGATTTCCAAGCGCCTCGATCTTCTGCGCTTCTTCTCCAATTGCTGACACCAAGTTTCGAGATGTCTTCCTCAACTTGATCTTTCCATCAAAGTTTCGGTCTTCCCCTTCTGCGTGAACCGTCACCAGGTTCGTATTCAAATGACTTTCTAGCTGGAGCATCTTCATCCATTCTCACAACATGACCTAGCCAACGCAATCGTTGTAATTTGATACGGTTGACTATGTTAATGTCGGCATATAGCTCATACAGCTCATGGTTCATACGACACCGATTTTCTCCGCCAACGCAGATTGGTCCATAGATTTTACGAAGAATTTTTCTCTCAAACACTCCAAGCACTGCATCATCTGCTTTTGCAAGTACCCATGTTTCGGAACCATATAATAGCACGGGTAATATCAGTGTCTTGTATTGAGTGATTTTTGTCTGTCGAGAGGTGGCCTTGTTTTTAAACTGCTTACTTAGTCCAAAGTAGCATCTATTGGTCAGTATTATTCTTCTCTTTATCTCAAAACTGATGTTGTTTGTTTTGTTATTGGCGGTAGTTAATGGTTGTAGTTTTCAACTTCCACTGTCTGCCCGAGTCTACTGGACGTCTTGTGCGTTGAGACCATCAACTTGGTTTTATCGCCGTTTACTTCCAGACCCACTTTGGCAGATTCTTTTTCGATTTTTTCAAAGGTCGCAATTACCGCTCGCAATGTTCGACCCATGATGTCTATATCGTCAGCGTATGCAACATGTGTTGTTTGTACAGCGTCCCAATTCTATTCACATTCGCATCCCGTATAACCTTTTCTAGCAGGATATTAAAAAGGTCACACGATAGACTATCGCCTTGTCTGAATCCTCGTTTGGTACTAAACGGCTCGGAGAGGTTTTTTACTATTTTAACGGAAGATCGCGCATCAGTTAAAGTCATCCTGCACAGCCGTATTAATTTTGTAGGGATACCAAACTCAGACATGGCTTGAAACACCTTTGATCGTATGGGGCTATCAAAAGCAGCCTTGTAGTCGACAAATAGATGGTAGGTGTCGATCTGTTTTTCTTGGGTCTTTTCAAGGATTTGACGTAACTTTAGATTTTAATCTTTCATACAGTACGCTGGAAAGTATTTTGTATGCGATGGGAAGGAGACTTATTCCTCTGTAGTTGGCGCATACTGTCTTGTCTCCTTTTTTGTGCTCTGGACATAATATGTTGAGGTTCCAATCATCGGGTATGAATTCCTCTAACCGAATTGAACAAACCAGCTGATGTATACACCTTATCAGCATGTCGCCTCCGGTCTTAAATAGTTCGGCTGGTAACCCATCGGCTCCTGCTGCCTTATTATTCTTTAGCCGAGTAACTGCTACTTTGACCTCATTTTGGCTACGTGGTACACACTCAATACCGTCATCCGGGATTGGTTCTGGGATATCTTCGTCACCGCTACTATCTGATACCAATAGTGTGGAAAAATGTTCCCTCCACTTCCTCAGCACACACTCAGTATCTGTCAGCAGATTACCTTCTTCATCTTTACAGGAGGATATGCTTGCAGCAAAGCAAGCATTCTGACTCCTGTACATCTCGATTCGCTCACACTCACGTCTTTCCATTTCTCTCCTGTCTCCTTTTCTCCCGATACCTCTCCCTTGCATTACGTGTTGCTACTGAATGCAGGGTTGCCTTTATGCGGCATTTTTCGCTTCAGTAGCATTACGACACTCTTGGTCGTACCATGGGTTTCTTGGGGTAGGCTTCTGATACCCAAGTATGGATTTTGCGGCCTTTTCCATAGAGTGGGCTATATTTTGCCATTGCTCTGCAATATTATCGGGACAAGGAGTGCTTTCTTGAAGCAATTGGGTCAGTCGAGTGAAGTATGCTATTGCCGTCTGTTGTGTTTGCAGCTTCCCGACGTCCAGCTTCCGGGCTGTGTCAGAACGTACGTTTCTCGCAACATTTAACAGGTTGCGAACCTTTGCGGCCACAAGGTAATGGTCCGAATCAATATTTGCTACTCGGATTGATCGTACGTGCAATACGCTGAATGCCTTCCGTCTATCACAACATGATCAATCTGATTTCTGGTTGTCTGATCTTGTGACAGCCACGTTGCCTTATGTATAGCGAGATGATGAAATCTGGTGCTGCTGACTATCATGTTTTTTGCCGCCGCGTAGTCGGTATTCGATTATCGGATGTTTCTTCTTGGAGGCTAAATTTTTCTTTCTTGGAGGCTAAATTTTCCGACTGTTGGACCAAAGATATTCTCCCTTCCTATTTTTGCATTAAAAACTCCTAGGACAATTTTAATGTCGTGGTCGGGGCAGCGGTCATATGCTCCTTTTAGGCGCTTGTAGAATACATCTTTGATCTGTTCGTCCTTGTCTTCGGTCGGGGCATGGGCACATATAAGACTGATGTTAAAGAACTTGGCTTTTATACGGATTGTGGCTATCCTCTCATCCACCGGAGTGAATCTGGAGATAAGGTGTTTTAGTCTCCGACTAACCACAAATTCACAGCCAAGTTCATGTTTTGTATCATGGCAGCTATAATACAATGCGTCACCCTTGGGTATTGTTGTGACGCCTTTCCCATTCCATTGCGTTTCCTGTAAAGCAGTAATTTCGGCTTTGTACCTTTCAAGTATATCCGCCAGTGCGTATACTGCACCTTCTCTATATAAGGTCCTGACATTCCAGGTGCAGATTCGCAGATTCTAAGTTGAAAGCTGAGGAATTGCCTAATAACTAAATTCCATAATACAATATTACTTTGATACAGTAGAAATTTCCAGTCTAAGCTTCAAATTAGTTGGATTTGTTGGATTGATTATGGCTTTTCCAAGTAATATTTCGAGCAAGTTGTATACCGAGATATTTAACTTCTAAAAGTTCATGTATCATTTGATTATTTATGGGAATAAAGGGGTATGAGACCCTATGCAGCAGGAACTTTATGTCCATTCTCTTCTATTCTCCATCTCTTTCCTCAATAGATTTTATATATATATATATTTGCTAATAATGTGTGTTTCTTCAATTGCATAATTTTATGTCTGAAGCCAAATTGACGATTCGAAAAAAAATGATTCCGCTAAGAAATGGATTCAGCTTAGTTACTTATATCTTCTTAAACAGCCTTGACATCTTTAGTAACAGGCTTAAAGTTCTGTATGATTCTAATTTTGCATGATCTTAGGAATCATAGCAACCTTTTACTCTGTATGAGTAAAATGGCATTAAAAACAAAAAAAAAATATTCTTTGGATCTATACGGGTCAACTCAAATAACATCTTTTTACTAACTTTATCAAAGCCTGAGGTTTTCTTAAGATTTGCATCATTTATTTCCCTTTCAGTTTGACGAAATTCAAACCTTAGAGGGAAAGCAGCACTGACATCGACAGGTGGGTTGTCAACAATAACAGAGGATACATTTGGAGTAAAAACATTTTGCGAATGACTAACAAATATATTACTTTTTCTGTATAATTTTATTCCCAACCTCCATCCGAAGGTACGAACGATCTTTTAAGATTTCTTCATTCCAGTAGCTCTCTTAACCGTTTTATGCTTACTAATAGCCTGCTTTTATTTTGAGTAGATCTGTGTAATAGCTTAAACATCTGCAGAATAAATTGCATGGTGATTAGTTTATTGTAGGGTAACTGTAGCATGTTTTTGAAATTTGTTTATCCACTGAAATAATATTCGTATACGACGGTGAACATATTATAATGAACAGTTTATAATAATTTAAACAGATGCATAGAGCAAACTATAAGAGCTCGAACCTCATACTGTTTTGTGTAGATAAATTTATTATATATTTATATAACTGGGGCAAAATGCTCGATATGGATCTAGCCAACGTGTATTATACATAGTTTATCTTGTGAACTGTAACAACTGCAGTCTTGAAATCCGGTGTTAAAACTTTGCTGCCACGAAAATATAAAAAAATAAATAGGGTATAGTGCATTATGCCTTCTTAAAAAACAACTAAAATAGGTTGAGTATATACATGCATATAAACATCCATACAAAGCTAACCAATTGTATTTGTATGCTAAACTGTGTGTTTTCTTGTATTCTTTACTTACATGGTTTCAATACCTGTAATGAAATAAAATAATATAGTTATTAGTTTACATTTAAAAAAAATAAAAAATATATAGAAAAGTTTTTCATAATAATAATTTTCTTTATGCCTGAGTTTTAAAATTAACATTTTAATGAAAACTATTAACTGAGCTGTTTTTTTAAGTGGTATAAGTCCACTTTTTATAAAAAACTAGGTTAACGGTAAATTTAATGAGCTATAGTTATATTTATAATCACAATTTTAATAGAGTTCTATTTTGACATAAAATAAACAAAAACAGTTTTGCTGTACAATGCCATGGCACAAATATTTCTTTTGAAAGTGGAATAAGTCCATTTCTAATAATTATAATTAAAACAACTGTTGAATTATGTAATTTTATATTCAACTTAAATATTTTACTTTAAACAAATATACTTTGCGTTTTTAGATCAATTTACCTGTTGTCAATATGTAAAACAAATTTATAATTTTTCAATATTTCTTTTTACTTTTTATCAAAACTTCTTACAATAAACATTAATAGAAAATACTTAAAGTTGTATTATTTAACAGGTTATGGGCCACATACGTAACCATTGTTAAGAAAATAAAAGAATTTTAGTTGCAAAAACTTGGAAAATTCATATGTATACGTAAAATAAACAATTATAGAAATTAAATTGTGCTGCATAATGTCTTCGTTAAATGGTCGAATTCCTTTATTAAATGGTACTAATTATGGAACCTGGAAGCCGCAAATGGAAGCAATTCTTCATAAAGCAAGATTATTACAATTTGTGACAGGAAAATTAGCAAGGCCAGTGGTTTGTGAAATACCTCAACAAGCTTCTGAAGAACAAAGGCGTGTGTATCAAAAATCTTTAGATGAGCAATGTTCTTATGACGATTTTGAACTGGATGCTCGTTCGGAGCTTATCATAGCAATGGAACCAAGTATTGTAAGAATGGTAAAAAATTTTAAAACAGCATGTGAAATATGGAATTATCTTCAAGAGACGTATGATAGAAAGTCAACAAGACGAAAAGCCGAATATTTTCGTAAGTTACTTAGTTTGAAAATGCAATCTGTTGAAAGTATATCGGATTACTTAATCAAATTTGACATTTGTGTTTCATGTTTATCCGAAATGGATGTAAATCTAGATGAAAGTTTATTAGTTGTTATTTTACTCGATGGTTTAAGTGAGCAGTATAAAGAAGTTAGAGCTGCATTTGATACATCTAATGAATTTCCTGCGTTGAATATTTTGAGATCAAGATTAATAGAAATTGGAGATAAAACTGGATTTGAAGAAGATACCCAAAATGTTTTAAAGGTAAAGAAATGGAAAATAAAGCAATTTAAACACAACGAAAAGGAAACAGGTACGTCCAATAATAAATTTCCGTACAAATGTTATAAATGTGGACGAAAGGGACATAAAGCAAAATATTGTAGAACTGATCAAAATCAGATTGTAAAAGAAATAGTTGACATAACAGATAGTGCTCAAGGTTGTAACGAATTTAAAGTTGATATTGTCAAGAATGATAAATTTGATATCTGGTGTATTGATAGTGGTGCCACATCCCATATGTCATATGATGATTCATTATTTGTTGAAATTAATTATGATTATATGGGAAAAGTAAAGCTAGCAGATAATAAAGTACTAGATATAAAAGGTATTGGTACAGTGGAACTAAATTTCTGCTTAAATAATCAAAGAGGAGTTTTTAAGTTGTATAATACATTATATATTCCTGAACTAAGAAGTAACCTGATATCAACAACAAAATTAACAGATAACGGTTTTCAAATATTAATGAAGGGTCATATTACTCAAGTTTTAAAGAATAAATTTGTATTTATGGAAGCAAAGAAAAAAGATAATCTGTACATAATTAAATCATATAAAACACTAAATAATTCTTGCAGAAAAATTAAGGAAACAATTTCTAATTCTGAGTTATGGCATAAGAGATTAGGGCATCTAAATTCAGCAGATTTATCGGTTTTAAAACAAAATGAAATGGTTCATGGTTTATCAAAATGTTTTAATCAACAAAAATTTAAATGTACTACATGCATTCAAGCAAAACAATGCAGAACCCCATTTCCCAAGAAAAATGAAAAGTCAGCCACAGATATTTTACAGTTAATCCATACTGATTTATGTGGACCGATGAAGGTCTCGTCTGCTAGAAAAAAGTTGTATTTTGCTACTTTTATAGATGACTATTCAAGAAAAGTTTGGGTATACTTTTTACGAACTAAAAACGAATATTTAGATGTGTTCAAAGAATTTAAAAATATGGTTGAATTAGAAAAAGGAAAACAAATTAAATGCATAAGAAGTGACAATGCACCGGAACTAGTTGGAAAAGCATTTTCAAAATATCTTAGTGACAATGGTATTCAGCGTCAGTTAACTGTAGAGTACACCCCTCAGCAGAATGGTGTTGCTGAGAGAATGAATAGGACTCTCGTTGAAATGGCCAGGTGTTTCATAATTGAATCAAACTTACCAGAATTTTTATGGGCAGAATTAATTCGGACCGCAGCCTACATTAGAAATCGTTGTCCAACAAACTTAAATATTAAAAAAACACCAGAAGAGTTATGGTCTGGAAAAATTCCAACCATACGTCATTTTCGTCAAATAGGTTGTAGAGCCTTTGCTTTAAACAACAAACCAGGAAAATCTAAATTTGAACCTCGTAGTTATGAGTATATCTTAGTTGGCTATGATGAAAACTCAAAAGCCTATAATTTATGGAAAAAAGGAACAACAACTGTTTTAAAAAGCAGAGATGTTAAATTTCTAGAAGATGAAATATGTACTAAAGAAAATAATGAAAATATTAACAAAAACCATTTTTACCAATATGATGAGGATGTAAAAATAAAGAAATATAATTCAGAGGGTGTTGAAGATAATAGAGAAAACACAGAAGATTCAGAAGAACACGATTCATATTTTGATAGTTTAGAAGATGTGGATGTTACAGAACAACAGGAAGAATTAGAACCCATTGTTAACCCTATTAAACAACGTTTAAGATCATGGACTAAAATGAAAGGAGCAGTAAATGCAGTTACAGTTAATGTTAGTGATCCAAAAACATTTAAAGAAGCTTTAAATGCGAAATACTCTGAGGAATGGATAGCTGCTATGAAACAGGAATATGATTCACTAATTAAGAATGGAACATGGGATTTGGTAGAATTAACAGAAAATATGAAACCTATAAATTGTAAATGGGTATATAAAACTAAACACAAAACGGATGGAACAATTGAAAGTCGAAAGGCAAGGCTGGTTGCAAAAGGCTATTTGCAAGAATATGGTGTCGATTATATGGATACGTTTGCACCTGTTGTTCGGCAAAGTTCTATACGTCTGGTTTATGCACTTGCAGTACAAAATAATTTAACATTACGTCAGCTAGATGTTTCAACAGCATTTTTAAACGGTAACTTAGAAGAAGAAATATATATGTTTCAGCCAGAAGGATTTGTGCAATCTGAAAACAAAGTTTGCAAATTAAAGAAGGCTATATATGGACTGAAACAAGCAGCTTGTCAGTGGTTTAAAAGAATTGATACAGAATTTAAAAGGTTCGGCTTAACTCAGTCTAAACATGATCAATGCATATATTATAAAAATGACAAAAGCACAATGATAGTAACTCTTTACGTTGACGATATATTGATAGCATCAAATAACGAATCTAACGTCGAAAAATTAATAAAACATTTGAAACGTAACTTTGCAATAAAAGATTTAGGAAAGCCAAAACATTGCATTGGATTGGAAGTAGAAATTGGAAAAGACACGATAGCAATATCTCAACCTGGATATATAGAAAATCTAGTGAAAAAATATGGTCAAGAAAACTCAAAACCAACGAAGGTTCCATTGCAACCTAAAATTAACTTAGAAAAGAATCCAAAAATTTCAGGAGAGGCAGAAAATATTAACAAGACAAAATATCAGGAAATAATTGGTTCTCTTCTACATCTATCGGTCTTTAGCCGTCCAGATATCGCTTGTAGTGTAAATATGTTGTCGCAATTTTGCCAGGATCCACGAAAACAACACTGGACATCGGCATTACAAATTGTTAGATACTTAAATACGACAAAGAGTTTTAAGTTAATTTATAGAAAAAATAGTGTACCATTAACTGGTTATGTTGACGCAAATTGGGCTACAGACATCAATGACAGAAAATCTCAAACTGGTTTTTGTTTCTTTCTAGCAGGTGGAGTAATATCTTGGGAATCTAGAAAACAGCGTGTTGTAGCAACATCCAGCGCAGAATCCGAATATATCGCTCTTTCTGAAGCAGCAAAAGAAGCATACTATTTGCGATATTTACTAAATGAATTAGGTTATTTAACTGATATTTCAACCACAGTATATAGTGATTCTCAAAGTGCTCAGCAGCTGGCAAAGTGTAGAGGTCATCATTCAAGAACGAAACACATAGATTATAAGTACCATTTTATACGCCAAGCAGTCGAAGAAAAAATAATAGAAGTTAAATTTAAACCTACTAGCGAAATGGTCGCGGATGTTTTAACAAAGCCACTTCCTAACATCAAACATAAATTTTGTATTTCATCAATGGGTATTCAAGAAATTATTTAAGTTGAGAAGGCGTGTTGAATTATGTAATTTTATATTCAACTTAAATATTTTACTTTAAACAAATATACTTTGCGTTTTTAGATCAATTTACCTGTTGTCAATATGTAAAACAAATTTATAATTTTTCAATATTTCTTTTTACTTTTTATCAAAACTTCTTACAATAAACATTAATAGAAAATACTTAAAGTTGTATTATTTAACAACAACTTTCTTACTTCAATTGATTATTGCTACTTCAGAGCACGCTACTTGTTAGCCCTTTTCACACTATAATACCGAGATTTTGCTATTGTGGAAACATAATTAAAGAAAAAGAGTATCATTAGGCATATTATTACGCAAAAAAATTATTTTAATCGCTTATTAGTAGCAGGTATGTTTGTAACACATTGCAGTCATTTGAAAGTTTGAAACTCATTATATTTAAATTCTTCTTTATACTCCACTCCCAACTCTCGTTCCCCTCTTGTAGCCATCCGTATAAACACCGAGTGTTCGAGATAGAGGAGAGCATACCTCCATCATGTTAGATAATACACCCTTTTGTAATTAACCCTTTAGTACTTTATTGTTAAAGAATTATCTCAATTAAAGAATTATCACAATTTATTAATTTATTAGTCTAAATACAACCGATACGAATAGCTTTTATTAATACTTTTTTATTTATATAAACATATACATACGTTATATTTAACTTTTCATCACAAATATCGCTCATACGCCTTCTGTATAATTTTAACATGACAGCTGAATGACATTTTAAACCAGAGATTGTAATGATTATGAGTTTTATTTTAAAAATTGGGTTTTAATAATTATTTCTTGATTTTTATTTTCTACTCAAAGAATAAAAATTATTCTCTGAGCTTTATTTAATGCTTAGAACATAACGATTATGTATTAAGTTTTATTTTCTGCTTTGGGAATAAAAATTATTCTCCGAGTTTTATTTTCTGCTCAGAGAATAAAAATTATTGTCTGAGTTTTATTCTTTGCTCGCCATTTAATGATTGATGTTTAAGTTTTATTTTCTGATTGAAGAATAAAAAATTACTTTCTGAGTTTTATATTTCACTTAGAAAATAAGGATTATTTTCCAAGTTTTATATTTCGCTTAGAAAATAAAAATTATTTCTTGAGTTTTATTTTTTACTTAAAAATAAAAATTATTTCTTTCTTTTGTTAATTTGGATATATGTAAGTATATAAATAGTACTTTTTGGAACTTTTTTACTGAAACACATATCTCACTGAAACCCTATCTCAAATAACGATACTAATATTATTTCTGTGTTTCAGTAAAAAAGTTCCAAAAAAGTACCAAAGTACACGTTTTATCCCCCAAATTTTGAAATGAAGAAAAAGTACCAAACACTAGTTTGATACTTTTACTATATCAAAAGAATGCCAACTAAACTAATTTCTATGTTTTTTAGTTAAAAAGTTTCAAAAAGTACTATTTATATACTTACATATGTCCAAATTAACAAAAGCATTAATTTTTATTTTTAAGTAAAATTTAAAACTCAAGAAATAATTTTTATTTTCTAAGCGAAATATAAAACTTGGAAAATAATCCTTATTTTCTAAGTGAAATATAAAACTCATAAAGTAATTTTTATTCTTCAATCAGAAAATAAAACTTAAACATCAATCATTAAATGGCGAGCAAAGAATAAAACTCAGACAATAATTTTTATTCTCTGAGCAGAAAATAAAACTCGGAGTATAATTTTTATTTTCCAAGCGAAAAATAAAACTCAACAAGTAATCATTGATGTCTGAGAAAAAAATAGAACTCGAAAAATAATTTTTATTTTCGATTTTTTTCACTAAAACTTAAAAAAAAAATCATTGGCGGAACGGACAGTCCCCTTAAAGACGATTGCAATGGTACTCCTTGTACATGTAGCATATCCCTAACATAATGATTTTTTTCTTTTAAAATGTGATGGATAATCATTATTTGCCATCCCTGTTTTAAACTTTTAAAACTAATACACACACATTAAATATAAATAGTGGATAATCAGTTGATCACCCAGCAAAAAAAAACAAGTTTTAGTAAGCACTACATTATTTTCCTGTCATGAAAAAGATCTTAAAGTAAACACATAAATGTTGACTAAATAAATGCAATTTTATATGGCCAAGTTTACAAAAAAAACAAGTAAATCTATTATATTGGGCTGTGCCGAATCTTCTATACCCTTCAGCACGGTGATTTATACAGACATGCACAGCATTATCCATATTGTTAACTCTATAATGTAAAGACAAAAAAATATGTTCAAGGCTTCTTCGGCACCTAAAGATGTGGTTATATCACAATAAAAATGTGATGAATAACTTCCCACATTAAAACACAAATTTGTATTACTATTAGAACGGGTAATACAAAAAATATTATTGGTAATATACTAACGTTCCCGCCTAATATACAGCATTATCCATATTGTTGACTCTTTACATAAATTAGAATTGTAAGTAGTATGAGAAAAACTCATTATTCATTTAGCTGCGTAGCCGCTGATAGATGAAAACAAATTCCGTTGGCTACAATTATCGCCGTGTAGTTAGCTATTTAAGGATATTGAAGACGACAGCTATATCGTAAACTCTGACATTGTTTTAGAAATGAATATTTCGCTTTTATAATATTTATAATATTTTGCTTTTATAAAAAAAATTTATATATGAATTTGTATATGAATTTGTAATTGGTAAATTTGTGACATTTTCTTTGGTTGAATAAAATAAAATTGTTGCATATAAAAATGGAAATTAGCAGTCGGTATTCTGATGTTGTCTATTTGTTTAATGCATCTAGGTTTTAATACAGAGATCTTATCTATTTAAGAATGAAACGCAAACAAATATTGTCATTCGTAACAAGATTTGTAAGCGATATAAGGACGTCATTTCTATACAACCTGCAGTATTTTTTGCTGGACATATAGTCGTTCAAAGATGCCCTTCTTAAACTCAGCAAAAGCTTCAGTGTCCCGTATACCAGTCTCCAAAGGCACCCTGATATAACGAGCATGCCTAGCTCTTATCACAGTTTGGGCTCAGAAGCCACACCCTTGCCGTAATCCTATGTCACCTATACTGCTATAACTCAATCACTTGAGCGAAGGTTATTCCGACTTCTGTCCGTATTCCCATTCCACAGGGTTAAAAGTTATTCACTGACTTCCATTGTGGTCGTGCCACCACAAATAAGGCCAAAAGCCCTTTTCCTCGGATTAATAAAAACATCCACAACTACAACAGTGAAGCTCAAAAAACATTAAGTGGGTAGATCTTATAACAAACTAAAAAATGTTGCTGGTATACGAGTGGGAAAGCTTACACTCCACACAAAAAATTCCTACATGAATTCCGACACGAATATTATTAAAATAATATTAATAAAATTAATAATATTTCTGTAGGTATATAGGCATTTAATTTAAAGGGGGAAGTTCTTTGAACAAAATCTTGGGGGTATATCAGGGGCAGAATGAGAAAAGCGAAGCACCCAAAATTAAATGATGGACGGAGAGCAACAAAATGTTGGCTATATAGAAAGGGGTAAATTGGTACCCCAATGTAAAAACAATATTATTTATTTTGCTATATCTGAAGAACTACGATAGCAATAACAAACTACAAGTTTCAACAAAATCTAAGCGCCATAGCTATTCATAGTAGGGGAGAGACACTAAAATGAAAGTTCGTAGTTCTGTACTTCATGTTTGCACAAAATCTGGAAAGCATACGAGGGGGAAAATATTAATTTTTCTATATTTTCAGAACTTTAATAGTGAAATTAATTAAATCCGATAATTCAATAAGTAATATTGATTTTAATTCTTAACGAAAAGTACAAAAGTGTACAAAACAATTTTACTTACATCCATTTATAAGTACATAATATAACAACAAATATTTATGCTTCTTAATAATAAAAACTACCAAACTAATAATGCTACAGTGATAGCAGTGATGGAATTGGGACTAACATCAGATACAAATTACATAAATATTGATTTTTGGTCTGCTCTTTTAACACGTTTAGAAGTAAATAAAGCAAGTGACTAGGATTTTATTATTATTTATTAATATTTATTTATTAGATGATCTTTTATTAAAAAAAAAATAAAGGCTTTCAGTTCAAAACATGTAAAAAAAGATGTAATCAACAACAGAAGTTTAGCAGAATCCCCAAAGTGCTTTTTGTAGGTAAACTCAACGCGTGAGGCTGTTACTAATACGCGCATAACTTTTGAGGCGCACTGATGTGCAGCCTAATTTCTTAAACTGAGCAAATCCACACATTTTTTGTTTTTCTAATATATACAGTAAAAAGAAATAATATCAAAAACAAAGCCTTTCAGTAAATATCTGAACTTGATTGTAATAATTGCTTTTTCAAAATTGCTTATGGTAAATAGTATTTAACTTTTAACTTTTTTCTACCTGTTTTTCAAAATTTTTTACACAACGAATAATTTCAACGCGTCACTACTAAATCACCTTTACATATTTGACATTAATTTGTTTGCCTAGAGATGTGGAATTTTATGCTTTTTAAGGGAGTACTTTTAGTTTTATCGGTGCTTGATTTTTTTTTTTTTAATTAATTCGCGAAAAAAGGTCATTTGGACCCTCTGTGCGTCGTCACGAAATAATCAATAAAAATCGTTGAATAATATTGAACGATTGTAGAATAAAAGTGCGTGCATTGATTGTGGTTCTAGGCATCCCAAATGAGCGGGTATATCTGTTTTTGTATTAATATTTTAATTTACAGTTGCTGGGATTAAGTTATCAAACATACTAAAACGCTATTTTCTACAATAGTCCCATTGGTGAAAATTGCAGTGTAATACAACAGGTATTTAAATTTTTTTGTTTCGTTTTTTTTCTAAATAGCAATAAAATCCAGATAAGTTATAAACCAAAAAAGGAAAAACGGCGTCTTTTATAAAATATGCCACAGTGCGTCGGAATAAAATATAATCCATAAATACACACAGTTTTTTTTAGAAATTTTTTAACAATATTTTGACACCATAGCTATACTTTATTATGAAAAAATTATGTCTGTGCCAAATGGCAAAAATTATTGCACACACATTCATCTTTAGAAATACAAGTGTGTTTGTATAATATTTAGAAAACTTTTTTAACAACATAAGTCAAGAAAATCCTAATAAGACCTGTTTAGAAAAAAAAATACTAAAAATTAAAAATACTTAAACTATATTTGTATGCCAAAGTGTCTTTAGAAATTAATTGTTTAGTAAATGAAACAATTAGGAATACAACAATAGAAAAATAACTGAAAGGAGAGGAAAAATAACTGAAAGAAAGAAAGTATAAAGCTAGGCAATCTAAATTATCTGACGGTACTTACCAACGATTTTCTTAATCCAAAGTAAATGCTGTTTAATGGGGAAAAATGAACACATAATTTTTAAAAAGATGTGCTGTGATATTATTCATGCCGAAAAAAATTTAAACAAGGTACGATAAATGATTTCCTGCTAAAATATGCGTAAAAGAGGCATAGATGTATATAGAAAATTATAACTTGAAGAAAACACTTTATAAAGAGCAATCGTTTTTTTTTTTTGCTTCGTGGAATAAGGTGTTCAATTTTTAAAGAATATGAATTATATATTTAAAAAGAAGTCACATAAAGTTTCTACTAACAACACATTTGCTTGTTCCAATATCTCTGGGACATATAGTTTCTATTTTTTTTTTTACCATTAACGTGTTTAGTAAAAAAGAACTTTTAAATAAACATAAAATAGAATTTTCTTTTACTAAAATACACACTTAATATTTTTAAATCTTGCGTTATATACGAGGGCAGTGTAGCAACTCCTCGACTTTAGTTATTTTCAGCCTGGTAACTTCTAATTCAACACTAGTCCTGTTAACTGTTATCTAATACTGGAAAACCAACCACATTAATTTTAACGCATATGTGCTTTCATGTGCTGATTGAAATTAGTTTATGTATGTAAGGATGGGCGGATAAATACCATGGAACTGCGATTTATCAAGTTCAACTGAGTTTCGTCCTGGTCGTCACCTACGTCACCATGCACGATCAGAGAATTAAAGTAAGTGAGGTAACTCAGACTGTAGGCATCTAAACTGCAAGGTTACATAACATTTTGCAATTATATTTCAATGTGTGTCACGACCCATACGAGTTTTTGCACCGTTATGAAAAGCTAAAGTAGGTCGACAAACAAGATCATGACCATAGTTTCTTGGGATATACGAGGTTACATTCACATCGATTACTTTGACAAGAGTAAAGCTATTACAGGTGAATATCATTAGAGCTTTTAGATAGATTCAGTACGGATTTAAAAAAGACTTCATCCAGCGAAGTTAAAAGTTCTGTTCTATTAAGACAAGGCTGAGACGTCTTGTAACGTATGTATGTACTATAGCATTCTATGAATTGGGCTACGAACTCATAGAACATCCAGGAAATTCTCCAGATTTAGCCTCTTTTCTATTTTCTAATAATTTTCATTTGAAACGAGCATCGGGATTTAAAGAGACTAGGGGTATGTTGAAAAATTAATTTTTTTTTTTTTCGATAAAATATATTTTATCCAAAAAGTAAAAAACTGGCAACTTACCCTTATATCAAGTAATATATAAGACAACATGATCTACCACATGCTAGTGCAACTATTAAACATTTTTATATAACCTTTTCAACTTTTTTTTCATTTGAAAATTCTGTCTATTTGTGATCAGTAACATGTTTTTGTTCAGAGTACAGCGCAATTCAGTTTCATATTTCTTAGTTCAATTTAAATTAAAAAAAAAATATTAAAGTTTCGTTTAGCAAAATAAGTGGCTTGCTGTACATAAATGCTCGCAATGCTGGTCCCAACAAGCTATTACGAAATAACTTTTGTTTAGAAATATTAAAAAAAAAAATCCTTGAACAAGTTAACCAAGCAAAAAACCTAAACAAAATGATCAGAGCAAAAAACAGTAGCCTTGTTATTTTCCGAATTTATATTGTTTTTGTATTTTTCCGTTTCTATTTCTATTTTATTCGTTTTTTTTTTTGGCTCACTTAAAACGAAATTGCCGAGTATACAAAACAAAATGAATACAAAAACTTTTTTCAAGCAAAAAACCATATTGTATTAGGTAGTATGGGTGTGTATGTGTGTGTGTTTATCACAATCCAGTAAGTGTAAATCTTAACACCAGCCTAAAATATGAAAAAAAAATGAAAATAAAAGACATGAAAATGATTTTAAATAAAGTTTGCAGCAATTTTTACTGTGAATGTTGCTGCTTTTGTAATATTCTTATCAATGAAGGGTTTTAAAATAATATTTTTTTTGCAACTTTATGTGTATATAATGACAGGAAAAAAGTGGCAATATGCAGTTTTCTTTCTATTGCCGGAAATCATCATGGCTGCAGACCTTGAATTAATATTGTCATAATGCTTGGGAGACATCATAAGCACCGAGTTGAATTTATTGTATTTCTTGTTTTTTTATTATGTTCATGAAAAGTTTTGCTGCAGTTTAATTTACGTCTTAAAGTGATGCTGCACTATGAGATGTGAGTTTATAGAAAAAAATTAACTTTAATTAGGTTTTTGTTTTAAGAAATTTAATATAATAATCCGGTTAGTTAAGCAAAATGATATGAATATTTGCTGTTGGTCTTTATAGTACAACTCTTCCAAGCAATTGATTTACAATTAATAAAGGTGTTTTGATATCTACTTATGTTCTGCTTACTGCTAAAATGTTCTATTTATTTCCACAGTGCAAAATTATTAAAAAAAATACTTTAATTTCAAAAATGTTACCACAATTTCATTTACAGTTTCAGTTTCAATTTATCATATTTTAAAGGATTTAGATGATATTAACTTTCTTGAAATTGTTTTTAATGTGATTGTATTTGGTTATATATTTAGTAAAACTAGGTAGTTTTACCTGTCACCCTATTTCATCTTAAAGAAAAGGATCCATTTTTGGTTAACATTTTAACAAAATGGGTTCAGCCGTGTAGCAGTGATTAATGCAAAAACAAGCAAACAATCTTACACAGAGTTTTATAACATTGACTAAATGACAATTTAACGGAAACTTATTTGAAAAATAACTTCTATCTTTTTAAAATAAATAAATTTTCGTTGTTTTTTTTAATATTTTAAACTTCCAATAATTGGAAAATTGGGATTTTACAAAGTATATAATTTATATAACATAAATTTAAATAATTCCCTGAACATTAACATGGCGAGAATGGATATACCTACTACATTCATATCATGATAAAACTATACTATACTTCCTTTGGTTTTTTGTTAATAAAAGCTTCATTTTAGATCGCAGATGTATAAACTTTTGGCAGGACATGTAGTTTATTGGCATGCAAAAACACGATTTTGATTTTTTTTTTTTTGTTAATTACATTTTTTTCTTAATTACATTTATAATATTTTGTTAATTATTTTAGCATTTTAGCTAACGAAATACCTTTAGGTGTAGTTATTAAAAATACTGTTTTGTATAAAGTATAAAACTGTTTAGAATAATTTGGTCCAGGAGGTTAGAAAATTACGTGGTAGTAGTTTGTGTGTTGATTTTTTTTTCAGTGTAACAGTGCACAGCTGATGAACCACAAAATATATCTAAATACAATTTCACAGAGGGTGTTTTCGAATGAAGTTGCGAATGGTCAGCGCCGTAGATTAAAGCTGTGCTCTTGCGAAGACATGACTGGTGTTTAAAAAGGGAAAAGGTAACGAGGTCCTCGTTTAATTAAAATTGCAAGAACGCAATTAACGTCTTGTTGGTATAGTTATTGCTGCTCTTAGGGGCAGTTAGCGCGTTTTTGGTCATTCATTGAAAAAGTAAAGGATAATGCTAGTTTCTCAATTCAGATTTCTTTTAAACGATGACCAAATATTCACGGACCCGATTGCTAGCGCATCCATTGGCATCTAGTGCTGGCTATTTGTTTTGTGCTTTTTAAAGTAATGAAAAATATGACAAATTTTTATCTTGTGAGGTATTTTGCTAAGTGACCCCAAGTATGGTTTCCGTAATGGTCGCTCTTTAGGTGACTTACATACTACCTTTTCTTTCAGCGTTTGACAGAGTGTGTCATGATGCACTTCTATCAAAACTTAGTGCTTTTGGTGTCGGTAACAACTTTTCTCGATTTATATCGAACTTCCTCAGCGATCTCACTATACTATTTGTTATAAATGGAGTTTCATCAAATGAGTTCAAAAATAATTCAGAGGTACCGTTCTTTCTCCTACCATATTTCTTCTTTTTATTTTTGATACCAACGTTTGGGTGATGTAGATACCAAGGAATCAGAAGCTCCTGATCTTCTTCACATAAAAATCCTGTGCGATATCCTATCTATTCGACCGCGTGCAGGAGAGGAGGAGGGTATGAACTCATCGGTGACAGTAGAGTATACAACTGAATTGACTCACTGGAGCATCAAAGCTATGTGGATTGCGTTTCACTGTTTTACTGTTACAGCAATGGAATGTGCTCCAATGAAATCAGGGAAATTTTACCTAACACCCACACATTTTTGCATTCTCACTAAGAGCCCATTCATTTGTGGTCGATTTTCCAGTGAATCGCACTACGCATTTTATGGAAAATTCCGTTTTCGCCGAACAGTTCGTTTGGGAATAAAACTATGTGCGGATGTCTTTCCTGTCAACTTCAGTATGAGAAATTTAAAGTCAAATGTCCACAAACACTACTCCTATTCTCCTTTCCATAACCATATTTTCTGGCTCTGGCACAATGCATTGCAGGGTAGGGGTCATCCCCTGACTGCTGCTCAAAATAAAAAAATACCTGCACAATAAATGTTAAAATAATCCAAATAGAGAAGCATTCGCTTTGGTAGTAATCATAGATAACACATAGATAGTCAACTGAAACGTCAAAAACCTAAGTCTCTTGTCAAAAAACCTAAGTCTAAGAATGTATTGGTAGGCAAAATTGTATAAGTGTTGGTTTAAAATAAAAATTCCCCACAGCACCTAAAGTGCACATAGTTGTATAAAATATTTTGTAAAAACATAATATTTTTTACATTCAATTTTAGATGTTAAAATTGTATTTTTCTAATTTATTTATGTGCAAAAAAGGTTAGACTGAATGCTCATTTTAAATATTTATAATATTGATTTGAAAATTTTCATCCCCTAACAGACCAAAAAATACAATACTGTTTAGAAATAAATTACACCAAACAAATGTCAACAAAATTAAATTTATTTTGTATTAAAAAATTTAAAATACAATAAATTGTTAAATAATTTTTTGTGCAAAAATTCAAAACTGTTTAAAAATTTAGAAAGTGCAATGAAATATAGCGTAATAGTGTCTAAATGTGAATAAAAATTTTACTCCCCTAAGTGTGTTGAATTCACACCGTACCCGTATGTGTGAAGACTTTTGTAGCCACGTTTTTGACATTTGGAGAGTTGGCCATCTATGTGTTATCTATGGTAGTAACATTTCTAATGACAATTAGGTTTCTATAGTCCATCTTGATATTCTAATCTTAACTGCACAGAAAACCAATGAGAAGTTGTAGTTAGGTCAGAAAGAAAAAACTAAAAATTCCTTAATACAATTCCAAACTACAAGCGGTAAGTAACACCTCTATTTACTATTAATAAACACATTCAATGGCAAGTAGTTACGGTCTTTTTGCTTTTAAGGTACTTATTTTACATATTTCAAGTAATAGCAAAAAATTCTGATTCATAACTCTTGAATAGATTATTTTAATTCTCTTATTACATAGTGGTAATAAGGTCTTGTAACTATAGCCTAAATATTTTAATGATTTTCCTTATGATACATACATTAATAAATAAAGTTATATTTTAGTTATTTTTGTAAATAACTAAAAACAAATGCACAATTTTAATCTTTTCAACACATTAATTCTGCCTAAAGATTCTTTTACACCAGTGGTGCCCATACATGTATATGTACTATCAAATTCTATGCTGCTGTTAGAAACAGGTACAAGCTACTTGTTTGATTTTCATTATTGAAATATGTATAAAGAAAGCAATACGTATAATATATGTGTGTCGACGTTGCTCGGCATATATTATTTTCCGCTTTTCACGATTATAAGCAATCACAAAAGTGCAATACAGATTTACACACATATAAAAGGTAAACAAACTTGGTAAGTGTGTGTTAGTTGTTGTTGCAGAATTCTGTTAAGTAGCTCAGACCGACGCGTACATAAATAGAAGTATGAAATGAACAACTAAAACCGGCCTGCCAGATCTTTCCAAAACAGAAGGATCTAGACGTTTTTACTCGACTATAATTAATCTCGCGTTTGCTTGCAGCGTAGCGGTATTAAACGTGACTAGTTGTTTTGTTGAAAATTATTAAACAGTGAGAAAAAAATTATAAAATTATAAAGTGCTGAAAAAGTTATCACTTTATTGCAATTTAGTTCTATTTTGTAATTAGAGCACTCGACGAAGAAATAAAACATAACAATATCTACTTCCTAATTAGTTTTTAGGTAAAACTTTGCCAAATTTCTTTTGAGTTAGAAATGCTAATTTATACTCTTTTGAGTATAACTTACGCCAATTTAATATACAAAAGCTTTCCCAGCTAAAAAGAGAATTATGTTTTCTATAAATAAGTGTTATTTTAAAGTACAAGGGTGAATATTTAATATTTTTGCAAATAAGCTTTGCAGCCTTGTGACTGTTTTCATTCACATAATTTTCGCTTGAATAAATCCCACGGTCACAAATCTAACATTCATGTCGCATCCATAGAAATAAATATTTAATGATACGAGTATTTACTGCTGTAACAAGAATTCGAGTAAAATAAAAAACATGTTGCAAACAAAAAAGGCTATTGCACACCTACAAGTACTTTCACACTTTTGATATTTATATCCATTCATGCCCCACATAATCGTACTCGTATACATATATGTATGCGGTGTGTATAAAAATAGAGTTTAAACATTTAACAAAATGTTTAATTTAGAGGGATTTAAAAATTGATATTATCCACTAATTTCCGGGAAATGTTTTTTTAAAAACTCTAAACTTTTCGGTTATGAATTTGAACTTTCCAAAAAATTTAAATATTTAATTTCCTGTTCTCTTCAACTTTGTATTATTATTTTGTTTTAGTATAATCCAGCTAGACAGTGCTTCTCGTACGAAATTTTAAGGTTATACTTATTACAGTTTTTTGGGTACACGATAATAATAGTTCGTATTTGGTGCGAGGTATTTTGCTACACCATAAACAATAATATAAAGGTTGCTTGCCACTTTAATCTGATCGGACCAAAATTGGAAGTTTTTTTTTTTTTATTTTGTAAACGATTTAGATGCTTAGTAGTTTGGTTGGTTCGTTCCAGTTTTCTGTGTTTTTGGTAAAAAATTCTTTCTCCATTTTCAATGTCAAAAATATTTTCCAATAAAAAGGGTTAAAAATTTCTATGTGATTTACAAAAACAATTGGAAATGATATTTGTAAATGTGCTCTTTATTTACTAACAAATGAATAAAATCGTAGCAAAGGCCAGGAATCCCTAGATTACATGATCGAACGATTCAACCACAAACATCGTTTCAAAATAGCATTGTAGGTGCCACACTATCATACAAACTCTGATCGCAAAAATAAAGAAAATATAAATATTTTATGAATTTTTTTCTAATCCACACTATCGTACTTTTTTGGCACACATGCCATTTTTGACTGATCATACGACTAAGTATGATAGTGAATCGTTAATGACATTATAAAATCGAAACAAACAATTTTTTATATATTTATATATACTAGCTATCCCCGGTGCGCTTCGCTACACCCATCCACGAAAAATACAATAAACATTTTGAAGAAAAGTATGGCCAACCTCTAACTCGAACACACACGCTATTCTCACATTAAAAATGTTTTAGTTTATATGCAAGGTACGACGCCTATTGTTCCCAACAAATCTGTTTTTTGCTTCACTATACATATTAACATGGGCTACTCGTGCAAAGCCTCAAGGCTCTATCTATTGCAGTTTTCTAGGTATACGATAATAATTTCTCACTATGTATAGGAGGTACCACACCCACCATTCCAATTCAGTCTGTGTTTCTCTAAACAATGTATCTTCGTATAGGGGTTACTGATGCAAATTTCCCAGATGCTACCTATTGCAGTTCTCTAGATACAGGATAATAATTTTTTACTTTGTAGAGGGGGTACTCTGATCACTGTACCTATCCAGTCTATGTTTTTCTACAGTATATGGGTATGCGGGTTACTTGTACCTACTTTTAAGATCATATCTATTATGGTGATCTACACGATAATAATTTTTCAATTTACAGTCTGTGTTTATCTTCACTATGTACTACTTGACTATCCAGTCTATCTTTCTCTAAACTATGCATGTTAATATAGAGGTTCCTGTTGCAAAATTTCATTGCGCTACCTATTACAGTTACCAAGATAGACGATGATAAATATTTAGTTTGTATGGCAGGTACCACGCCCACTATTCCAATTCAGTCTAGGTTTGGCTAAGCCATTAACATTAGTAAAGAGGTTACGATGATAAATATTTACGTTGTATAGGATGTGCCACGCCCACGTCGAATATAAAACAAAATAAGTACCCTATTTTACCATCCGTATATCCAATAACAAACTGTGAAAATTTCAGAAAGATCGCTTCACTGGTGTAGGCAGCTATAGCTTTCCGACAAACAAACACATTTTGTGTTTTATATATACAGTGCCTGTAAAAAAGTAGCACCAAAATGTAGTTTCATTCCAACGGAAAAATAAATGGTAGATGAGTCCGAAATTGTATTATTTTATGGGTTAAAGGGATCACGTTCCTACGTAAAAAGACCCCCAAACGCAGATATCAACCCAAAATTTACAACTAAAACCATAAAACACGGTGGATCTAGCGTAATAGTATGCGGTAGTTTTTCTTACTATGGTGTAGGACCTACAAAACCACAATAAGAACATTTATGTTGGTTTTCTCGAGGATGTAATGTTCCCTTATGCTTCTGAAGAAATGCCATTGGTGTGGGTCTTCCAGCAAGATAATGACCCGAAGCACAAAAGCAATCTTGCGACAAAGTGGTTTCGGGACAAAAAAGTCAATGTGATAGAATGGCCCGATCAGAGCCCAGACCAATTAAGAATTTATGGACAGACATAAAAAACAGTGTCTCAAATGCAACCAACTAACAACAAAACGCTTTGGGCAGCTGCCCAGGAAATCTACAACAAAATTCCAAAGGAAAGATGCCAAAATCATGTAAATTCGACGCCAAAACATTGTGCAGACGTTATTCTTCGTTCGACACCCAATTTATAATAAATAAATAAATTCTTAGTATTTGTCTTAAACATCTGTTAACAAACGTTTGTATTTTGTAAGGCATATTTATTTTTAGTTTAAGATAGAACATTAATTTTTATAAATTAATCTGAAAATTATAAAACAATGAAAATTAATCCACTTCATTTACTCGGCCGTTGCTGTCTTTGTATAAACTCTTTTGTAATAATTAAAGCTGTTTTATAAATAGGCCACCTTCAGCCTAATTTAGTGATTAATTAAAAATAATATTTTAATAACAGAAATTGGGAGTATTCAGATGTGATATGTCTAAAATTATAAACCTCTTAAAAACTATGCATTACTGTTTAAATTTATTACTTTATTTTATTTACCATTTTTAAATTGCCACTTTGACGCACGTTGTTTACTCCACACACCCAGAAAAAAGATTTATGGTCCTGTAATAGGAAAAACTAACATTTGTAAATTAAAATACCTAAAATTTCTTTAAAAATATATTAAGTCTGTATGAAGTCGCGTATACCTTACAAATAAACTCGTGCAGAACTACTACAAGCTCACGTATTAAAACTTAATAATACTAGCATCTCTATTTAGTTTTCTTCGCACTTAACCCTTTTTAACTTAAACACCCTTCAGTGTAAATGAAATCAACAGCAACTCGTATCATGTAATCGAGAATAAAACTTTTGTATTTCAAAATCGTGTACTTTTCCGTTACCATATTAAAAAAGGAGCAGCACGAAAATCCTTGAAAAGCAATTAATATGGAACCTAATAAACACCATCAAGCATACACATTCATACGTATTAACAAAGTGCGCCTTTAGATGAATATGTTTGTAAGTTCTCGTTTGCGTGTAGAAAATAATTAGCCTTGAAACTTTGGTAAAGAATTAAGTGTGAGTGTGTGTGGTGCATAAACTAATTATTGCCAAGAATTCTAAAGTCCCATAATTGACAAACAAGTCAAGACAAATGTTATACACGGGTATTTTGGTTCATTACTACTCTTATATGTATAATATAATATATACTTTGTTAAACTTTGCTACTCTTATACTTATAATATAACATATACTTGTGCTGCTTTCTACAAAAATTAAGTCTCTTTTAATAACCAAATGATAAAACTAATTAAATTTTTCTATTATCTTATGAAACAAACAGGAACAATACTGTTTACTTTGCGTAGAATTTTCGTTTGGCATGGTTTAGACGCAATTTAAAGCTAGAAAACTTTCTATGGCTCCTATAGAAAGTGACATATTAACAGCTGAAAAATTAAATCCGTTTCTTTTAAAGTTTGTTAAATAAAAAATATAGAATAACTTTTGTAAATACCACGTCCAAAAGACAAATTGATCTCATGTTAAAAATTTATTTTCAACCCAAGGTTGCAAGTTTAAAAATTCATATCAAAGTAGAAGTAAAAATTAAAAAAAAAGAATATATATTTAACTAGCTGTTCCCGCCACGTCGTGGGCTTCCTCCCAATATTTTGCTCGATTTTGTTTGAAAGTATTTCACACCAATTGTAAAACTCTTAGTTTTATAGTGCTTCAGTTATGGTTTATGTATTTACTTTATTTACATATATAAATATACCAATACCTGTAAATATACCAATACCTAAAATTTATAAAAAATTCTAAAATTTATTATTAAGCTCTGTAAAAGGTGCTTAAAATATTTTAATAACATTGTAACACCACAAAGTAAAAAATACAAATCAAATATTTGTAAGTAGTAAGTAATTAATATTTTGGCATTATTTTAAAACAGCGCTATCTGTTGCGCAACCATGTTCAAAACATCCCGTTTTCAAAAAAAAGATGTACCTTTAAATCGAAAAAAAATTCAGCGTACTTTTACTTCTTTTTCCCTTTATTATATCTTGGAAATAAGGTATTTTTCATATACAAATTTTATTCAACTGGCGTCATCTGTTGTGCAAGAATGTTTAAATTATCCTACTTCCAATGAGAAAAAACGTATCCTATATTGGAATCAGGATGCTTAGGTACCTCCTCACAAAATTTTATTAGAATCCATCCAGTAGTTTTTACGTGTTGCGAACACAAATGAAAAGCAGACAGACAGAAATGAGTTACTATTTAATTATATACTAACTGTGCCCGCCACGTCGTGGGTGTCCTGATAATATTTTGCTTCGAAAGTATTCCACACCCTTAAGAGAAAAATGCAACTAAACTAAGAAGAAACTAACAATAACAGAATTTTATAGCCACACTCAAGTCGTAGTATTCCTACCAAATTTTATAAATTAACGCTAAATATGTATTTCACAAAATAACCAAATTATACAACACGTACGCGACATGAAACAAATTGTATTCTATTGGCTATTTGGCAGTAAGTAATTCATATTAGCGCCATCTGTGTTTAAATATCAAACATTAACCGTGCCGAGCTGTACTAAGCAGTACTTTTATACCGGAAAGCGTGCTTTCATTGCTATTGCTGCACTTTCTCTTGGAAATAAGACTTTTTTGAGGAAAAAAAGGATCTTATATTGGGACCGGAATATTTAGGTACCACCTCACAAAATCTTGTTTCAATCCATCTAGTAGTTTTCACGTGATGCGAAGGCAAATGAAAAGCAGACAGACAGACAGACAGAATGACAGACAGACAGACATACGGAAGTGAGTTACTATTTTATTATATGTATACTCGTAGATGTATATAGATTAATTTTAGCCAATGCTTGATAAAAAAGAGTATGATGTGCGGTTGCTGTTATCATTTGTGGGTCATATCTCTGATATTCGTCCAGCAAAAGGAATATCCCTCCCAGCGGTAAAAGGTAATCGATCAGAAACGAGTTGCTAATACAAAAAATGTATAACATTCTGCTTCCAGTATTCATTATTCTTAACACGGAGAATGTCCTAGGAAAGTAATGCATTATTTCAATGTATCCTGCGAACCAATTTTAGAATTGATTATTTCTAAAGCATAAAATAATGTAAACATTTATATTACGTATAATATATGTATGTACACATTTTATTTTTATATTTTACTTGTTATTAAAACTAATAGAAAAAAAATTTAAATTAACCTGAGTAATTTTAGTTTTAAAATTAAGAAAAAATATTTCTATTTCCAAACAATTTTTGTTTTTTATTAGTACGCATTCAAAAATAATTTGCGTTTTAAATAAAATTGCAAATAAAGAGGCCACATTGTCACACAAGGAAACAGTAGAGCAATGTATCGTTTCTATTCCAAGGGAATAAATTGTTTTTCTTTCTGAGTAATATATTACATATTTAGTTATGTATGTACGTATTATATGAATTTTTCCTGCTGGGCTCTTTATTAGTAGAATGTAATTACGATCAGAGGAGTACCTTTGCTCAAGAATGATATAATACAAGATTACGTAAGGTTGTCAAGTCTATAATCAATAAATTGCTTCAAATAATTATGTACAAATACACCTAAGTAATAGGCAAAAATCGCAACCCTGCGATTAAACTTCCATAATTTATATTAAAATCTCTCTTAATTTATAGTTATATTCTCAGTCAGAATTAGCCGACATGCGCAGAAAATTTCAATTTTACTTTCGGGATAGCGCAACCTTGTCTTCTATCATCCTTGCCTGAGCTTAAGTTTTGAAGTTGGACATCATTTATTTACTAGGGGTGGCTATGTGGCCTTAAAGTTGGTATCCTCGTACATTCAATCGTTTTAGGGCTTGACATGCATAATTTAAAGATTATACATGGTCTTAAAGACCTAGTTAATACCTACAAAATTATGCTTTTATCTGTAAATCAAGTTTTTGTGTCAGCAATTTATAAACATTTTTAAATTAAATTTTTTGATTTTTTAATATCCTGGTTCATTTTTTTTTAATATTTTAAACAATTTTAGTAATGGAAATTATGGAAAAATTTCAAGATTATTATTTTCTTAGTTAAAACTAAAAGATTTTAAACTTAAAAAATCCAAATTTTTTAATTTTTATATATTTTAGTCTAAAAATGGACGTCAATCCTGTTTTTTCTTAAAAGAAAAAAAATTTCTTAAGGAATATATAAATTTTTTCATCATTCGTATTTTTTAAATTTCATATAAAAGTGATGGAAGTCCTTCAATTTTACCTATTTTATATCGAAATTTGGACTTTAATCTATATGTTCTAAAATCCCAAAGTTGGGATCGGAAAAAGAAGACTGCTGTAAAAATTCGTACAAAAATTGAAGAAAATCCGGGCGGAAAAAACTTGTAAGGTGCAAGGTTTCCAACTTTGAGACCACATAGCGTAACCCCTGGTAAGTGATTAGTGCTGAGCTTCTAAACTTAAGCTCAGATACTCCTCAGCTATGCTCATGTCAATATTGGATAAGTCGGACAAGTCCTTTATAAATGGCTGAGTTAATTCCAAAATATATTGATTCTGTCTCTTTATCAGTGGGCGAGGAATTTTATAAAGAAACGTTTATTTGTATTATTAATCTGGAATCGAATTTCATACAGGCAACCTACAAAATTATGTTTTTTCTACATCTATCATTCTTTTACTTTGGGGATATCTAGATGGATTTTCTTCTATATAACGCTACTCTTTTCTATGTTATTCTTAATTTGTTCAACAAATTTTGATTCTTGTAAATTAAATTAAATTTTATTCTTCATTGGAATTTTAAATAGAATTCAATTGTGTTACTGGAATTTTTTACCTTGAACGAAGAAAAAATATATAACAAAAACATTGAACTACATGATGACAAAGTCATCATGTCAAATTGTTAAATTTTACTTCTGGGGGGAAAACATTATTAAATTTGCTTTATTTATATTTTTTTATTTTACTCTCACTTGGGAATGATTGATATGGTATGATTGAAATGCTTGGTGATGACTGGATAACAATTTTCAGTAAAATTTTCACAAAATTTAAATAAAATTTTACACAAAATGTTTTTGTTTTGTGTTTATGAAAAAAAATATGGAAAGAAACAAGTTGGCTTTAATTATTTATTTTTCTTTTTGTTTTTTGAATGAACAAAATTTTTATTTTCCGTATTTCTAAAATTTCCCTGTGTTCGTGTCGCTTTTGTAATCCAAGCCTTATTATCATTTTAATTTATTTTTTTCGTATGTTTTCTATAATGACACTAAACAACAAAAGTGTCATTGGTAACAATTGGATGAATGTTTTTTAATAAGTTTTAAATCCTTATCATATACATACATATTTGCGCATTAAATAAACAAATAAACACACGTACTATGCCATAGTTAAATTTACTAAAAGTTTGTAAGTGAAATAAAAAACACTCTTTAAAAGGAAAATTACAAAAAAAACCATCACATTTAAATAAAGCACAAAATAATTTCTATAAAAAATATTGAAGGTTTGACAAACAGGATTTGAAGTCTTAATATTAGGAATTTATTTTACAATATCAGGACTTTAGTGAAAATAGTACGCCATCTTTTTTTTATATTAAAACATCGACTATTTAAAAGGAGCTTAGTTAAATTTAGTTATATCGTAGTAGTTAGTAGGGGGCAATTTCATAATTCTGTGACTTTTTGGATGAAAGATAATTTTTCGGCTAAAAAGCGTTTTCTTAAGGCTACCTTAAGTCTAACAATTTGCTAGTTTTTCCATTTCTTCAAATAATACTCTTTCTGAAGGCTTTTAAGAAAGGCGTTTAATTTAATAATAACGGCTTAGTTTGACATACTGGCATGAGATACCACCCAACCTAGGCTATGGCTCGGTATCTCAATCGCCATGGGATAAATCTGAAGAGTATACTGGATGGCGAAGCCGTAAGCATCACAATTGTATTAATCGAACAGGTTTTTTCTCTTCGCTAGATAACATAATTTTTAAATTATTAATTATTTTTTATTGACCTTTTTAACGTTTTATTTATTAAAGTTGAAATGTCATCTATTTTGGGATTTTAAAGTCTTAAATGTTTAAAAAATGTAAATAAAAATTATTATTTCATTTTTTATACAAGGTTTCGCTGGTATTTCCCAAGTTTATCCGGGATAATTTTATTAAATCTGGCAACGATATAGAAAATGTAAACACGAAATTGTAGTACAGACAACAACATCATAACTTAGTTTAACTTTTTTTTAATTACATACATATGTATGTATAGTTTTCTCGTCAATTTTTTAAATTTAGTTTAAATAATATTCGCTTTATACACCACTGCGTATAACACAAATTATTCAAATATATTCAAATATATAACACAAAAACAAACTTAAAAATATATCATAGTTGAAATGTGCTAAACTAGTACCACAATTGAAGCAAAACTACTAAACGAAATTATTGCAATCATATAAATGACGCTGATGTTGTCTTTGTCTTCCTTTTTGTTTATTGCACTTGATGTTCTTAGCTGAATTCTTAAACTTTCCAGAGTATTCGCTTGCTTTTTTACTTCTTCGTCCAGAACTTTTACATTTGAAAAATCTGCATTACCCCCAGTCTACATTAAACATTAACATGTCTTAACAAAAGTCACACTGCATATAAAAAAAGCATTATTTTTAATACGGTTTTTTTTTTTGTGAATGAAGACGGGGGTTTATGTCTCATTTCTGTGCAATGTTGCGCTAATGCAGTTAATAACTTTCCCCTTCGTATGACGGCTTCATGTTCATTGATTCTCTTCATTAAACTTCTCTTTGTTGTTCCTACGTATACTTTTCCACATTTCTTCTGTGTGTTCCCCTTACATGTTATTTCATAAACAACATTAATTTGTTTTTGCGTTTCTATTTTAGTTTTAGTTTTTGTTTTTGTAAATAATGTATTGATTGTTTTGTTTGCTTTATGCGCCAAAATTATTTGTTTGTCATTTATTATGTCTTGCATTTTTTTCTGTTAGTGTAGATATATATGTAAGATATGCTGTATTATTTTTTGGTGTTGCCAGATGTGCTGTTTATAGCATTCCTATTTTCCATACATATGTCTTAAAATTTTTTATTAAATTGTTTATTATTTTTATTGGATAATTGTTGTTGGTTAATATTTTCCTCCCTTTGTCCATGTTCTTGTTAGTAAATCTGTTGTCACTTACTTTACGAACTCTTATAATAAAACTAAGTGCTGTATTCATTTTCTGTTGTGTTGGTTGCAGTTGTAATTTATCAATCGTTTAGATGCTATTGATTTTGCATACCAATCGGTGATGATTTTGTTTCCATCCATGTGTAATTTCATATCTAAATATGGAACGACTTGTCAGTTTTCTTCTCCATTGTGAATTTAAGTTTTTGGTGGTATTGGTTAAAGGTTTTAATAATCGTGTTCTCGCCATATTTTTTAATAATCGCAAATATGTAAATTAACAACATCTGAGTCAAAGGATAAATTTGTATATTTTGTGTATTTAATTCCTCCAGTGTGTGCTTAAGTAAAGTATCTAATACTATATCAGCGATTTTGGGTGATAGTGGGTTTCCCGTAGGCATGCCGTAGGTATAATACGTATTATCGTAAATGAAACAATTGTTGTCTTCAAGGCAAAATTGAAGAAGTTTAAGAAATTGTCGTCTTGGAATTTCTGTATGTGCTTGTAATGTGCTTCATTGTTTCATAATGTTTGTGATTGCCAAGTGGATTGGAATAATGGTAAATAGCGATACCACGTCTAGGGAAATTAGAATTTCATCTTCGTCGAGGCATACATTATTTAATTTGTTTTTAAGCTCCAATGAGTTTTAAACATTATATTTTCCAATATAATGTTTTTAAGTATTTCTCCCATGTGATTAGCTAATTTGTGTTTAGCTAATTTGTATCCAAATATTCATGGAAAATGCTGTGTACCCAATTGTTGAGATATCTAAACCCGTGGCCATCTAATGCACTTTTGTTCTCCGGTCGTTCAGTATCATTCCTTGAATTTTATCGACTGCTTTTGGCATGACTATGTCACTAATATAAAGAGAATCTGCCAAAACTGCAAAGCCGATAACATCAGCTTAAAAATCCTAATAATACCACAATATTAATTGAAATTGAAATTGTAGCAACAAAAAAAATTTTTTTTTGTCGAAAAAGTAGCCACAACCTAAAAAAATTTTTGAAATCATAAAATCAGATGAGAAATAAATACAATAAAATTTTAACATAAATTTTATTATGTTCTTATCGGATATATTTCCCTTCGAAATATATTCTGTTTTACTAAAATTGCAATCACAAATAATTTTTTTTCTCGAATATTTTCTGCCCTCCTTTCGATTTATTCACTATATTTTTGCTACACATCATGTAAATTACTTTTTTTAAGTAAAATAATTTAAGTGAAAGAATTCAAAATAAAGGATTTTTTCTTGGTGGTTTGTGTAAATAGTTTATCATAAAATATAATAACATTTTCCAATATTCTTTTTCTCTATTAAAGTTGTTTGTAATTCATTTACAATATTGTAATATTTGGCATAATAGAGTTTATAAATAATTTTTAGCAATATGTATTACTCAACAAAATATAAAATAACAGGTCGATTGTCTGCTTGTGAAGGTTACACGTAATTTGTTAATAAAATTTTTTACATCCAAAAAAATGTATGGATTCACGGTTTAAAAATCAAATAAAATTTGACAACATTTTTAACCTTTAATTTTGATATGAATTTTCACGTGAAGGGGAATTGGATTGTCAGGGAAACATAAATTTTCAATATTGTTCATTATATTGGGGTGACTATATCAAAATAAATTATTTATAAACTGTTTGCAGTTGCAAAAACATTTTTTTCAATTTTTGGTAGCTAAAATATGTAGGCTGCCTTCCAAAAATTTAATTACTTTGTTTTTGTCGAACAAAGTGTAGTATTTCATAACGCCGCAGTACAAAATGTGGACAATGTATACCTTTTCAAAACGCCTTCGACAAGTATAAGTAACGCAGTTAACAAGCAATCAGGGCATCAGTTTTGAAATTGAAGCATTGTTTCGAAACTTGTCATATGAACAAGATTTAAATACGGTAGCACGAATGTATACAGTCTTTGTATTGATACATTTATTGATTAAATCGTTTATTGTCCTTTCAACATCATTTATTGCCCTAAATTCAAATCTTAGGTGTACTCTGACACTAGCCTCGACACGTGGCAACTCCATTACATATGGACATATGGAATGAAAACCTTTTTCTAATGTTCAACAAATAAAATGTTTTTTTCGGTATCATTTCTTGCCCAGCCGGGTTAGGGAGGCTTACGTACGGCTAATCTTATAAGGTTTCTACATGCATGCCATAATTAATAGTTTTAAGTCTTTCAGAGATGCTACTCTTCGAAATTCTAGTAGCTCTCATAAACATCAAGAAATCCTCTGGCATGACGAAATCAGTAAAAATATGTTATTTGAGTTACCCCGTATAGCTCTTTTGTACTTTCCCACAAAGTTGAAGGTCTTTTTGGTAACTATGATTCCTAAACCAGTAAAAGACCACATGTTGTTTGAGCTGTTTGAGAAGACATTAATAATTAAACTGACTTTCTAAGAGCGAAAGGATATATTCCGAACCAACAATTCGGCTTCAGAAAAAAACATAGTACAATCGAACAGACTCACATATTAGTAAATGTAGTTAAATCGACCTATGAAGAAAGTAGCTACTGCTCGGCTGTTTTTATAGACGTTTCCGAAGAGGTAGGGTACAAAGTACTAATATATTAATTAAAGCTGAACTTGCCCAAAAACTACAATAAGTCGGTTTTTCGTTGTTGTATACTTCAGACATGACAACTACCAACCGAGTTTACACATCAACGTTTGCTGACGACACTGCTTTTCAAAGCATTCATTAAAGCCCCCAAGTAGCATACCAATACTTACAAGACCACATTTTTTTATTTAAAAAAATGGAGAAGAAAAATTAAGAAACAATAATGTAGTCACATAACCCACACACTGCGTAGAGACTCATGTCCTTCTATTCGACTAAATAACCAAACTATTCATCAACACTCAGAGGTCGAATACCTCGGCATACTTATCAAAACACGCTTAACCTGGAAAAGTCATATTTAAGCAAAATTTACTCAAATGAAGTTTAAAGCAGGGCAAATAAATTTGGGAAACTCTGCCCTAAGATAGATTGTAAACTTTGACTGTATAAGTCGATCTTAAAACCAATTTGGTATTATTTGGAATTCAATTATGGTGCACTGCTTCAGAAGAAATTCATAGGTGCTAAAATAAGATTCTGCGAATGATCAAAGTTGCTTCCTGGTATATAAAAATCTCGAACATTCACAAAGATCTAAACGTGCCATCAGTTAAGGCAGAAATAGCGAAACATGCGCATTTAAAGAAGCTTGAAACTTATACAAATCTTTTTGTTCGTAACATACTATATGAACCTGGTTACATTAGACTAAAAAGAAGGAATATTGCTTTTTTTGGCCGTACATCAGAGGGATGACCCGTAAATAATAGCAACAACCGTAAAACAAATGTTATTTTTGTCTAGACTTAACAATTATAAATATTTTATTTTCGTCTTAAAATATGAATAAGGATTGTTAGTTAACATATCTTGAAGATAAAATAAATAAAATAAGAAAAAAAGTTTAGGTGATTAATTAGTATAAGCCATTTTCTGTATCGCTCCACCTATTTCAGCTTTCTTCGTATGTATCTATTTGGGAAGTTTTTAGCTGAACACATGCTATATTTAACCAAACGAATTAAGACTGCTGGAGTATATAAAATTCAGCATTATCCATCATCGTCAGTTGGTTAAAACGAAATATACTACTACCTAAAGATTTAACCTTTTTTTTGTGTTTTTTTTTATCCAGTTATAGTGGTTAACATATTGTAATTTACCCCTTTGAATAAAATTTTAGGATAATCGATTAACAAATAAAAAATCTTATCCGTAAATAAAAAAAAAAAAATATTAAAATCCTTTAGTATCTTTTGAAAAAAAAAAAAAACATTGAAATATTTTATGCAGTGTAATCTATAAAGAGCATCCTTTTATAAAAAATATAGTGAATGGCGTAATTTAGCATGTATGTATGTTAAAATATTAATGGATTTTTGTCTTGCGCTTGTATGTGTGTGTTCATTGAAGATATTAGAGCGGAAGTAAATAATGCTAAAGGTAACTTATAGATATAAAAAACAAAACAGAAATAAACAACAGACTTGTTTTCAATAACAAAGTGATCCTTTTGATGATGGTAAAAGGGTTTTTGCTTTACAACTATTTTAGAATTTATTTATATTTTTTTATTTATTTATACTATTTATATATTTTATTTATATATATTTATTTATATAGAAAATATTTAAAAATAATGGCCTAATAATAGAGAGTATTTTAATGCAATTGGTTTTGTAGTTTATACAGATAAATAAGACAGGGTAGACTAAAAATTGTTGAAAGTTAAATCAATATATACTTACTCTTACTCGATCTAAAACTTTGTTTCTATTCAATACTTGCTCTCAAAGGTTTAGTCACCAGTTTGAACAAAAAAAAAATTATTTTGTATGTTTCTGTACTCTTTTTTCCATATTATTATCTTCGAAATCGCACCAAAAAACAATTATTCCAAATAAATTAATTGTGTATCTATAAAGAAAATAGTATGCATAGAATACAAACGCCGTTACTGAGATACTAAGTGGTAGCTCACGTTCACTATAAATTCAAAACTATTATACGCTTTCAGTTTTTACCAAAGATTTTAATCGTATATATAAATATCTATAAATATCTGCACAAAAATTTGACCATTAGTTCATGTCACCTTGCGCTATATTTTTAAAAAGAATGAATCTAAGGCCACAGCTTTTTTTTTTTGATTTTTCGAATTGACAATCATGCCGAAATTTCTTCATCACACTTATCTAATCTAGAAACTCTTTTACTTATATAAATCGCTAAGGTAATGCAAAGTCTTTTTGCAGAAGTCATGAATATTTTATTTTAGTATAAGTCGCCAGTCAAAGTATCTAAGCGTTTGTTGTCATCATCTTTTAAAGGAATTGGCTAATCATAGCCAGTTAGGCGTGGTATATGTAGCTACCAGAAAAATTGGAGCTGTGTTAATGTTACATACGGACATAGTTTGTTAAAATTTCTCAAAAGGTGGATTATGTACACCAAAATATTTACGTAAGGCCCATGTCAAGTTTTCTCATCCGCATGTTTGAATAATTCGAACACATTCTTTGATTTTGTATTTTCCTATGATTTTTTAGGTTATCTTTAGACATAATAAAACAGTAACTCATTATAGTAACATATTATAACAAAATTTTGTGAGGAGCATCCTGATTCCAATATAAGATAAGCAAAAATATATTATTTCAAAGATAAAGTGAAGAAAAGCTGTAAAAGTACGCCGATGTTTTTACCGATTTAAAGGTACTCCATACTTTAAGGCATCTTTTATTTTTGAATGTAGTATATATTATGCAATGTTAATGAGCACCTCATTTCCTGTCTGTCTATTACAGGGCTTTACAATAGTTTTTGGAATTTTATATACATTTTAGAATTTTATTTAGGGAACATTTATATAAAGTAAATACGTAAGAGTCTCAAAATTTACTGTGGATTACTTTCAGAGCATAATCGAACAAAATATTCTAAGGCAGAGCTAGTAACATATAAAATGCTCAACCCATGACAAAATTTACCTACTCATTTGTATAGGGACGAGAAGGTCTACAATATAAATTTATTTTTATCAGTTCCATCTGTTTAGTTATCTGATAATAATTTGTGTCCTAATGATGTAGTGGCCGTTGATTACATCTACAAAGAATCTTAGAACTTTTCTCTCCAAACCCGGAAGAAGTTTAGTGTTTTCCGCATCTAAAATATTCTTATTAAAATATCTACTTTCTGTCCTTTCACATCGAGAACTTTTAGTTTGTGCTCTTTTACAGCTTTAACAGCTGCTTGGCTGTCGACGTACAAAATGGTCTCTTATCCTTCTATTAGGTGCCCAGTCACCAAATCAGAACCCCCAGTATTTCTGCTAGGAACACACATTTGCCTTGTAGTCTGTCCGACCTATGTATACCAGTTTCTAAAATATGGACCCACGTACTAATTTCGAACTAAAAAAAACTATAACCAGGTTTACCAGCTTCCAACGAAGCATTCCTGTTCGAAATTACTACTGAGGGAATTCTGCCGAAATCAAGCTAAGTTCTCTTAAAGACCAATTGTCCAGGAGTTCATTGTTTTTATTTGTCCTACATTTCTTGATGTCACAAACCAAATATTTCTGAAAATAAGCTGAATCATATAGCTTTCGGAGCAATTCCAAAGTAGGCAAAGACAGACGGAAATGAGTTACTATTTTATTATATGTATAGATAAGAAAATGGTCGAAAGCAAACAGAACGACATCGTTGCTTTCTTATTGAATTGTTAAAATAATAAGTACTCCCACACATAACTACTGTACCTTACGCGTTATGCTATGTACCATTAACATGGTAATAATACTAAGGCCCATTATTATAACTTGCTAAGAGATAAAGTTAGAATTTTATTAAGAGTTAAGTAGTTATTCGTTAAAATAAGCAAGCTAAAAGTACTCTGTAACTATTATGTACCTTAAAGGCAAGTTATAGTAACGATCCTTATCCTCGCCATTATAACCAAATACTAATTATCTCTCCGGTAACATCCTAACTTTAGCTATTGGCAAGTTATAATAATGTGCCTAAATCATATATTTGTGATGACTGCCAACTGGTAAACTTAGGGATTTAGTAATATAAAAATTAAAACAAATTTACTAAATATTTTATTTCAACAATAAACATTAATGTAATGTTGTTTTCATACCTTTCGGTGAAGAACGTCGTCACTGGCTGTTGATTTGGTACTGTTGGCGAGCACTTTCGATGCAAAACCATCATTACCAAGCCACGTTTAAGATAGTACTAGAGAGTTAGTTTTAGGTTTTTTAGTTAAATATTAGTAGATTCGGGTAATTTTGGTGGTGTCTACTTAAATGGTGTTATGCACGTAAGTGTATCCATCTGTAGGCTTTATTCGTTTTTTATATTATTTCAGTAGTTTAGGTGGTGTAAAAATCGTATCTGAGGTTGTGTTTACCTCTTTATAATATGCGGTCCCTGAGTACCAAGGTGTAATGCGAAGTTGGAATTCTCTCTTTTTCGTTTGTACGAGCTTATGTGTACTGTAAATCTTGTTATTCGTGTTAGGGACTAACCTATCCCACATATGTATGGTTGCAGGTGCAATTAATGTATACTCCGCTGTTGTTCAATTTGTCGCTTGTTTCTGCTGATGTCTTGAGATTATATCGTAAGTTATTGCTGGTTTTTAGTGCTGTATGTAGACTTTCCTTGTGAAAGATGTTAATTTGTATACTTCGTGTCTTGTGTATGTAAAAATGTGTTGTCTTTGTGTTGTATTGTCTAAGTAATTTGTCGGTAGTAGTGCGTTTGTAGTATTTATTTTTAGCTATAGTGTAAAATGTGTCAAGTTCTTCGTTTTTATCAGGGTAAGTGGGACTAAGCCTGTGTATCATAGTCTAAATGCTGCAGGTTTATGTTGTTTGAGGGGTGGTTTAAGGTATCGAGTATCGTGGTGCCCATTGTGATTGGTTTTCTATAGATTAGTTTTTGATTGTGCTTTTCATCTATTCTCGTATAGTCTGGCCAGACCAAGAATTTCAACAAACAAATATATGTTTTTAGTTTACTCTTTAAAAGCTAATTACAGTAGAAGAGTCTACAATAATAGCACCATATTTTGTGAGTAAATACAATATGGTGGGACTCCGCTAACTTTTTCCTGATAGACTTTTATTTAAATTATATTTTAATGAAATTAAATTAAAAATCATAAAAGAAATTTGCATAAAAACTAATGAGTAGAATGAAACATTTTAAACTACATTAGCATAAAGCTTAAAACTTAAACAATAAACATAAACATTCATCAAAGTACTAACTGTTATTAAAAAAATAATACCATACAAAAGCTACATAAAGATAATTTTATATTACAAAAAATAGAAAACATTACAATATTTCACAAAGGACTTAAACACTAACACAACTTTATATACATACATACATACATATGTACAAAAGGTAAGGTGTAAATGTATGTGTTTATTATCACACATGATTATAAACCGCATTCGATATTGTTAGTAAAAATATCTATTAGTTTGCTTTTTAATGTTTATCCATACCATGCTGTAATAACAAAAGACAAACAAGAAAAACGAAAAAAAACGAAAAAAAGCAATAAATTAAAAATGTTTCTAAAATAAATCTAAAAAAGCAAAATCTAAATCCTTTTTACAATTAGAAAACATGTTCAAATACATGCATATAAAGATGTATTTTCACTAGAATTATTAATACTGTTCACAAAACCAAAGTACGATTTATAATAGAAGGAACCCTGTTAAATAATAAATTGCAATAAATTTAGTACACTGTGGGCATGAAATATATATTTGAGAATGAAAAACGAATGTATAAATTAGCATAGGTAGGGTATTGCTAGAGAGTATTAGATACTTCCACTCGAAGGTCAATTTAATCGGGCGATGAATCCGGCTTCCTAATCAAGGTTTTAGCCTGCATTCGGCTCTAAAGTTTCGGGCAAAGGCAAATAATGTGCTCCACAAAAACTCCCGAAACTTCCAATTCCTCCTTATCCTCGCTCATACTTCAAAAATTTGGACTACCATTTTGAAATAAACTGATCCTAGATCTAACAATGAGCCATTATCATACCAACAATATAGAACTTAAGAACTATTCTGCCTAGAAGTATATAAGTTCGTGAAGTGTCTGGTATGAGTTTCACGACTACTGCATTCCTTTCTACTTCTGTTTTTGCTATAAAAAAATAGCATTTTCAAAAACCTGTTTTGGTGTTCTTAGAAAAAAACCGTATTTTGTGACAAAATAAAGACTCCTTGCTATAAAACACATTGTCTTCTCTTTATTCGTTCAGTTTCGCTAAAAAAATTAATAATTAATATGAGACTGAAATAAAAAAGCAGAATTCTGTTGAAAAAACAGTGTCCTTTTATATAAAACAATTCTTAAGATAGTTTCGGTTTATAATCTACAGATATCGGACACGACTGGTAATTTTGATGTTGAAATACTCCAGAGATAAAAGCCAAAAACATTAAGATTATATAGTTAAACTCCTTGGTTTAAACAGAAGTAGAAGAGAACATTAGGGCATTTGATTAATAATATTAGTAAAAGATATTTTAATCATCTAACTTTCTATTTAACTCATCCAAATTTTTCGGATATTACTCTTTTCGATGAAGACCTAAAATATTTTATGAAATTAATTTAATTATATGTGGGAGCGTGAGACTGTGAAAGGAGAAGCTGATTGATAAACAGACAGAATATTATCGCATTGGACAACAGTTAATTAAAATACATAATCTATATATATAATTAATAGGCAAACAAGTTTTGTAATCCCTTTAACATCCGTAAAATCACACCGATTTTGAAAAGATTTAAAAGCTTTTTCAACACAACCTTTATTTTATTTAGGAGTAATACGACTATCAAAATCTTGCTAACACCAATAAACAAACATGTGTGTACATCAGGGATGGTAAATTAAACTTTCAAATTGTACCACCTATTAATCAAATTGTACTTTTCGAACAGAAAGTACAATTGTAACAACTTTACCAACCCTGATGTACATGTTCTTTTCTGTTTAAGCATAACTATGCTTTTGCTTCCAAGTGTTTATTTTATTTTTTGAGAATGGTGGCAGCGAGGCGCGCCAATGATATCTAGTAATATAAGATACGTCAACTGTGAGTTCAGTTGATTTACACAGAATAGTTATATTTTCCATTCCAAAGTCCAAAAAGGAACAAATTGTTTTGATTTCTTTGAGTTGTTAGTATTATATTTTTCATAAAGTAAAAAAGATAGGATTATGTATGGTATAGAGAATCTAGTAAATGGCCTACAAAGCTTCGCTGGCATACACGATCTTTTTTCTGTACTTTCCATCATTTATACATATTAAAAAGGTTTTCACTCCAAATGTTTACCTTACCTTTTATCAACCAACAGATAAAACAAGTAACAGATGTTATTTGAGTTGCCCTGTATAACTCTTGAGTACTTTCCCTCAGAGTGGAAGATCTCTTTAACTAATATTATTCCTAAACCAAGAAAAGACCACACAAAAGTAGAATCATACAGACCTATAAGCCTTTTATCAAACATGTCAAAGCTGTTTGAGAGAATATTAATAAATAAGCTGAATCCAATTCTTAGCGAGAATAGATGTATTCCGAACCATCAATTCGGCTTCAGAAAGAAACATAGTACACATATTAGTATACGTAATTAAAAAGACCTTTGAAGAAAGAAAATACAGCTCTGCACTTTTTATCGACGTTTCTCGAGCACTTGATAAGGAGGCCTAATATATAAGTTAAAGTTGAACTTGCCCGAAAACTTTTACAAGCTGTTAAAAAATTATTTAACGAATCAAAAGTTTTTATTAAAAGAAAGTGATTTTTTAAGCTCGCCACAGCTCATTGAAGCCGGAGGTCCTCAAGGTAGTATTTTGGGACCATTTTGCATTTACTATACACGTAGATATGCCAATTAGCACCCTTGTCCACACATTAACATTTGCAGATGACACAGCTTTTTTAGGTATTCATGAAAGCGCCCAAGTATCATCACAACTTTTACAAGACCACATACTCAATTTGGAAAAATGGTTGAAAAAATGAATCAAGGTGAATGAACAAAAATGTACTCATATAACTTTTACAATGTGTAGGAAATCATAATCTCCTATTCGCATAACTAACCAAATGACACCGCAGCTCTCAGACGTCAAATACCTGGGTATACATCTTGACCGTCGACTTACTTGGAAAAGCCACATCGATTTCAAGTTAAGACAAATGAAATTTGAAACAGTACAACTAAATTGGCTTATTGGCAAAAACTCCACCCTGAGCTTAGATTGTACTTATGTTTGAGGATCGACTTCCTCAAACCAATTTGGTGTTATGGCATTCAATTATGGGGCACTCCTTCAGCTACCAATGTAGAAAAAATTCAAAGACACCAAAATAAGATTCTAAGATTCAGAGGGATAATCCGTAAATGATTGCAATAACCGTGAAATAAGCATTAATTTTGCCTAGCACTGGCTGGGCTTAAAAAGTTTTTTTTTATTTTAGATTTAAGATATGAGTAATTACTATTAGTTCAAAAATATTGAAGATACAATAAATAAAAAATTTACAAAAAAATATGCATATAATAAAACTGTGACAGGAAATATTGAAATATTTTTTTAAGATTATGTTGCTGGTGCAGATAGTAATCGAAATGGAATACAAAACAGTAATTTTCAGAAATTTTTGTCCGTCTATCTGTCTTCGAATCACGTTATGTCTTTGGATGAATTTTAATAAATTTTTGTGAGGACCTACCTCAGTGTCTCGGTTCAATAAATACGATACTTTTTTCGCAAAAATATCTCATTTCCAAAAAAAAAAAAATGAAATGTAGTGAAAGTCCGCATTTTAGCCGATTTAAAGGGTCTGTAAACTTGATATTTTATTTTTGAAAGTGGGACATTTTAAACACTATTTACAAAATTCTACAATAAATAAATAAATTATTTAGGCTTAAGTTCTTAAGTATAAAGAGATAAAGAAAAATTAGAAACTATCAGAGTGGAGTAAATTTTCTAGATAGCAACGTCCGTCATCACCACTCTTCGTATCTTCAATTGTTATTAACTTTCTATTTAAACAAACTTATCAAAGAAATAGGATATGAGAAATTTAAATTTTAATATTATATATTATAGGAGATAGAGCTTTTTGATATTGTTTTTACACTCTTAAACATTATTGCCCTTATGAAAGACAAAATTTTCATATAAAATTTGGTTTAAAGTAGACTTGAAGTAGACTTTATTTCTTTTGCATAAAGGCATATTTCTTTATATTTTACTACCAAGCAAACATTTTTTTTTATTTTTATTCTCTTTATATATTTTCTTTACTTGAAAATGGTTATAACTGTCTTGCTGTTAGCCAACCTTTGGTTAGCAATTAACAACAATTAGATATTTTTTTTCTAAATGAATATTTTTTAATTATTAACGCAATAGTGTTGAAAGTTAATAACAATTGAAACTAACTTGTAGATAACTAACTTGTAGATACGAATAGTGCTGATGACAGTAGCTGTCTACAAAATGGAATGCATTTTGCTGGTGTCTAATTTTTTTTTATCTCTTTATAATTAAGAACTTAAGCCTAAATAATTAATTTATTAATTCAAAAATAGTTCAAATAATATTAAAATTCATATGAATTCAACAATAATTTTTGAATTCTAAATACATTTTAGTTATTTATATAGACTTTGTTCGTGAGTAATTACCTAGGTGTGGTTACCTCTATATAAAAATATACATAACTGACGCTCTATAAAAGTAAAAGTGTTAAAATTTGATGTGTTTTACTTTCGAAGAAAATATTGTCAAAACGCTTACAAAATGGTGGGTATAGCTAGTTTTATGTAAATTTTGTACTGTGTTGTTTATTTTCCTCCTTAGATGCACGGCTTATTATGAGCTTGTTAGCTTTGATTTCAAATAACCAAATAATACACGATCTAATAGGTAAATGTACTCACGAAAAAGAGAGTTTACGACCAGGATATTTATACATATATCTAAAACAGTAACTTTTTTAATCTCTGTCTATCTGTCTAGGTTCGCATCACGTAAAAAAAGACTGGATGGATTACAATAAAATATTTGAGTTCAAATAAGAGATTTTTTTTTCACAAAAATATCTTATTTCCAAGAGAAAATAGAAAAAAATAAACAATTTTTTGAGAGCGGGAGATTTTAAACACTATTTACAGAACTCTATATAACCTAAATCATAACCGAAGCACTGTAAAAGTAAGACTCTAGTCTATATAAATAAAATCAAATGTCGTTCGTTGGTATCGCACCACTTAAGACCGGCTGCATCGATTTGGCCAATTTTCTTTTGAATTTTTATTATAACCAAACTTAGGTTTTTACCCTAAATAAAATATGATTATGCCAACTTTTACACCAACTTTTTAAGAAGATACAGAACTATAATAGGTAGATCTTTGAAAATTTGCACCATTTGCACTATTAATATACATGGTTCAGCGAAACACAGGCTGGATTGGAATAGCGGGCGTTGGAACTCCCATACAAAGTAAACAATTATTATCGTCTACCTGGAGATCTGCAATTGATAGTCTTTGCACAAGTAACACTGATACTAATGTGGATAGTCTAACCAAACACAGACTGAATTGGGACAGTAGGGTTTATACCACCCACACAATGTGAAAAATTATTATCGTCCACAATAAGTCTTGAAACATCTGACAAGAAACCCTCACACTAATGTACATAGTTTAGTAAAATACACACTGGATTTCGACAGTGGGAGTGGTACCGCGCATACAATGTGAAAAATTATTATCATTATTTTTTTGTGAAGGGATATAACGAAGCGCACCGGGGATAGGTAGTGTTGTAATACAAATTGTCTGCATTTTGTCACATAGAATCAGTCGCACGAAGCTGGCAATATAAAGTTAGTCCGCCTGACGTATGAAAGACATTCCCTGAAGATAACGTGACTAGTTCATACACGCCTGTAAATTGTATTCCATAAGGGACTAGGTAACCCAGGTGTATAGATCCATCTAGATATAGATATATAGATCCATTTAACATTACGATGTCGTAGGGCTGGACCATATAACCCAGCTTTGCGTTACATGGTAGTAGTTTCAAAACTACTCTATGTCACTAGCTCTCTCTCCTTATGCAATCGGTAAAACGCAAACACTTGTCGTTTAACAACAAACTCTTGTTGGAAAATAACATGGTCTATGACTGCATTACATAGCACCATGTTGTAGCTAGTCCATTTCAGTTACAATGGACCACGTAGCCCAATATTATCTGCAGGGATTACACGAGTAAGAAAGAAGAACTTTCACAAGGAAATTGGAGAAGTTACAGACCATTCAATACATAAAAGCGAGTTTTATAGTAGAAGCCTTAGAAACAATGAAAATGTACCCGTGTACACATTAATTTTACCAATTTGTGTTATTTTGGATACAAGAATTATTATTTTTTTTTTTATCAAAAGTGCCAAAATGTTCTCTTTATCTATCATATATTACGATATCTTCAACTATTTTAAAACGAATGGTGAACTATTTTATTATTTTTTTTTTTTTTGTAAAAAAAAAACAACTATAGCTGGGAAGCTTTTAGCTTGTCTGCACAAAACATCCGCTACATTCAAACTACATTTTAACAGAAGCAAATGATATATGATCATTTATTTTATTTCAGCTAGATCAAATTCTTAAACATGAATTTTTATTTTGCCATTAAAACGGTTTAATTTATTATTGAATAAATAACCACTCTTGAAATATAAAAAATTACTGAAATGACCACATTAATTGGAAAAAATAGGGGTAGTATTCTAGGGTTAAGTTACACAGTTATGACTCTAAAACCATTCAAATTTAGTTAAACTATACCAGACAACTTTGGGCCAAGTTTAAAATCTTAATCTAAAATATTTTGGTTCTTGGTATCTTAGCTATAGATGCATCCTAAATTGGCTATTCCTAAAAATATTAAAAGGAGTATTCATACCATATACTTATTTATATTTTGAGCACTAAATGGTCGTTCGTACTTTGTATTTTATCTGCAGTTAAATATTTACGGTCTAATTCATAAAAATTCCTTATTTCAGCTATAATGTTTACAATAGTTATTAAACACTTTTTGTCATATAAACCTCTAATAAAAATTTGTATTCATAAATGTTTGATAACGCTGAATTAACAATTAAACGTTTTTATTTATTTTGTCGTTTAATGTTGGCAACTTCGTTCTAATTCAATTGTCATTACATATCTGCTGATGCACAAAATGTACAACCGAATATCTGAGTAGTTTGAAAAATGAAAAATTAAACAAATAACTTCGTTTAGTATAATTTTAAACTTTGAATTTTTTATTACCAAACAAAAGCAAAAACCAATAAGAACTTTTAAAATACATATTGTCTTAAAAAAAATTTTGTTTATTCGAAATTCAACAAGTAGTTGATTACTCGCTGTATTGTTTTTGTTTATGCATCACTATTTTGTTTTCCTCAATTTAAAGTGTAAATAAAAGCAAGTTCGGTGCAATTTTTAATAAAATGGAAAGAATAAAGAGGAAAAGAGCTAGCAATTGGGTAGAAGATGACAAGGTATGTACGTAATGGCTATTAAGTACGAAAAATTAATTGATATTTTTTCCATTTAACATAACATAACGACGGGGAATTTTTAATTGCCCTAAAATCTCTCATAAGTTCCTCTTCCTCTGATAGAGATGATGGCATTTTAATTTTTCTAGTGCTCCAGCGAGCTAAAGCGCGAGCCACTCTGGCAGAAATTCTGCACACCGTTGCTTGCGATAAGCCGTGGAGATTTGTGGAACAAGATTAACGTAAGTACCTGCCATACTCGGCCTAACCTCACGGTGGTCTTACCACCGAGTGAAACTTAGGCGTAGACTAGCGCCCCCATTGTGTAGTAAAACAACACTTTACGATTGCCACCAATCGCTTTTTGTGTGTGATACAGTCACAATGAGTAGCAATTTATATAATATGGCAAGCCTTTCCAAGGCAAGCCTAGATCCATATTATAACCTCTTGCTTAGGGGTTTGGAGACTATCCAAACTCCGTCTGTTTAGAGTGCAACAGCACACTTGATCGACCTTGCACCTTACCTACTTAATCGATCTTAAACCACAACCACCACGTGTACCCCCGAAGGGGACCTCACCAATAACCGGTCACAGAGAGGATAGGCTCTCTGTGGGGCCACCGATTCCCGTGGTACCAGTCCTTTGGGCACTGGTCAGGCCTCGAAGAGGACCCGTGTTATAAAACAGCAGACCTTTTCTTCCAGATTTAGGCTCTAGGAACCCTATCGTCTGGTGCCCCTATTTTCCCCGAGTGGACCGCGTCAAAGCATTTGCCATATTCCTGCAGTGACAATTGGAACCCCCGGGGGTAAAGCCGTGAAGATCTGCAGCGTCATCTTGAATCTTAAATTTTAATAAAATAATCTTATAGAAAACAAGTTAAAATTGTTGCTAGCACACATACTTCTCGCCGGCCCCAGCATCGCAAAGAAACTAGCACCTGCAAATCGACTGAGGTGCCGCACCCTCTTGTATCTAGCTCAATTTCCGGCTGGACCATTTCAATGATTTTTTTAACAGTGGATTTGTTAAATCGGTATCTAGCTTTGAATTGGTCTTCCGGCATTTCAAACGGATTTTTTTTCGTCCTAAATGTTTTTGCTCGTCGGGCGCTCGCTACTTCAGCTATAGATTCTAAAAACATGCACTTAATAAAAATAATTTTAGTTACACAAATTTATTATACTCAGGAATTCTGCAAATTAAATTTACTGTATCCATTATTATTAATTTTATTATTAAAACAAGAGCCATATAATTTGTTATCGCTTTTTTTTTTTGTGAAATGTAAAAAAAAAACTTTCAAATGTCACTTTATTGAATCGTTAAAGTAGGGTAAACGCAACAATTAAACAAGAGTACATTAACGCTGCAAAAGGCTATTAAACGTTTGTGAATACACATTTAGCGATTTTTGCTTATTAAACTGTTAATGCACTGCTAAATATCGTTTATGAATTAGACTGTTAATATTTAATTCCTGAGTATAAACTGCTTGCTCTTTTGTTTGTACGACAACCATAAGTTGGTTAATATTCTCAAGCTAAAATTAAATGAATGCAGCAATATTATTTAAAATAAATTTACATGGCACACTTATTTTATAACTATATGCATTTATAATTTATTAACATAGTTTTTGTTCTTCAGCAAAATTTAACTTAACTCCTTCTACTAATCCTGCAACAATATTTGCATTAAGCTGAGTCGGTATTAAAACTAGTAAGTTTGTGTATTATTTTGAATAATTGTGTAAAATATTAGGTTGTTATAGAGTCTCTAACAACTTAATATTTTAACATATTATTATTTAACATAGAATTTTAAATAAAACAGAAGGTACCCAATACTGTTTTTACTTTTCAAGGTAAAGTTTTATTGTATTTTTTAGTTTTTAAATAATTGTATTATAAAACAGCAAACATTACTGTGCTTAAGCATATTGACGTAGCACAGTACATTACAAACAGTAGGAAAAGTAATATTCTGGGTCAAACACACTCTAAATGAACGCATCTATGTAGGTGTTATTGGATTACCTTGTTTCATTGTAGTCTTGCAAGCATAAATGATAACAAACACGCAGATTCTCGTAAATTGGTAGTTACGGCAGAAATTGTCTATGGAATAAATTCATTGACGAACGCATGATGATTATCAGCAAAGTATCCCAGGCTGTTGGCATCTAAACCGAACATGTACATGACATTTTGCAGGAATATTTTGATTTAAATTAAGATATTCGCGCGACATTAAACAATATATTGATATCAGCAGTATTTCTTTCGTAAAAAAATATATATTGATCTACAAATATATGAATATAATAAAACAGTAACTCATTCCCTGTCTGTCTACGTTCGCATCACGTAAAACCTACTAAATGGATTTTAATAAAATTTTATGACGAGGTACCTTAGTATGCTGACTTCAATACTTTTTTTCCGCAAAAATATTTTACCGATTTAAAGGTTCTGCATACTATAGCATCTTTTGCTTTTGAAAGCGGGATATTTTAAATACGTTTGCGCAACAGATGGCGCTGTTTTAAAACAATAACAATACCATTAAATTGTAATCAATTGTATCATTAAGTTGGTATTTTTGGAAAGTGACTTATGCCACATTCAAAATAAAAGGCTCACTTATAGAGAATTTTTGGCTTCTTTAAAATTACGACAAAAGGTTTCCCGATGATCTGGCCTGAGCAACCAGTGAAATACGTATAGGAACTAGCACTTCACCCCAACAAATAAATTCCTTTTTTATTATAAAACGTTATGGCTAATTAGTATAATATGAAATAATTAATTAAATTTAAATTTCAAAAAATTTTATAAATGACAAAATATGATTTAGATACTGCCAAATAGCAAATTGAATAAAATTTGTATTTGTTTTGTTTTTTTACTTTGTATAATTACATTCTTATTAAAATATTTTAATCACCTATATATGAAATTTGTAGTGAAGCTTAAGTTCCTTTTATTCTCTCTAAGAAAGAATAATTTAAATTACAAATTAGGTGATAATATTAAAGAAAAATTGGGAAAATTTTATATTCAGACATCAGCATAGGGGAATGCACATTTTCTAGACAGCTACGTCCGTCATCAGCACTCTTCGTATCTATCTACTTAGGTTAGTGTTTTAGTTGTAAGCATCATCTATTTAACCAGCAAAACTCAAAGGATTTCGAGAAAAATGTATTCAATTATCAATCGTCAGTTGGTAGTCTACTACTACCTTAAGCTTCCCTCTTGTTGAATATTTTTTCTTTAATATTTACCACCTCTTATTTGTTGTTGCTTCAGCCAACCTTCGATTGGCAATGAAAGCTACTTTTGTTTATTTATTTTGTTCCGACATTCGTTTTTTAGTTAATACTAATCTAGTATCAAACCAGACTTTGCTGGGTAAACATGATTACGCTGTGCTCTGCGATTTTTAATTTTGTAAATTTATTAGTAATTTTCAAATTTTCAAAATATTTTAAACACCTTTTACAGATCTTTACAATGAATTTTGGAATTTTATATATATTTTAGGATTTTATCCAGGTATAGGTACCTTTATATAAAGTAAATAAAGCACTATAAAATTAAGAAACTTAAAATTTGGTGTGGATTACTTTCAAAGCAAAATCGAACAAAATATTGTCAGGACGCACACAACGTATGTGGGCACAGTTTCTATGTTTTATGTTTTCCTTTTTCATTGTTATTAACTAGAAAATATTTTGTATATTTTCGTTGTTTGTTCCGAGCGCCTTTTAATATATTGTTCAATAGTAAAATACTCGAGTAAAAAGAGGAGCAAATTTTGCAGCAGAAGCATATTTTGAAAGCTTACTTTTCGGGTGGCTTAAAAAATTGGGGAATCGCTACCCGAAGTGTAAAAATAAAAAGAATCGACACAAAAAATTGATATTTACAGTATTATTAGAATAACTTTTTTAAGAAAAACTTTATATGAAGTTAAATTTAAGCAAATATACGAAAGTTGCCTTTATTCTAAATTGTTCCACCATTACCGTATTTGTCTATATCAACGTGCATTATCGTGTTTAATTGTTAGCAAAATACCAAGTATATGAGTATGTATATCAAGTGCATTAATAGTGCATTAGTTGCACCACATCTATAACATTATCGACTTAATAAAATTCACATTATTTGACGCCTTGTTCTTAACTGTAATGTGGTCTGATATTTCTTAATGTTTGTTTTTTTTTTGTGTTTTTATCTTTAGTTTTCCTCCATTTTCTCAGTTGCAACAACGCTATCTACATGATATTTTAGCATGCCGTTACTTTCAAATAACTGTTCATAGCAAATTGGGTGAATCAATGTTTCTAGTCTGCAAAACGAAAAGTTTTGAAAATTCCATATAAATTTAGCTTTATCTTGTTTTGAACGATTTGCTTTTAGTTTAAAACAAAATCACGCGGTGTAAAAAGGGTTTGCAAGCAAAGTGTTCATAACTACATAAATACATACATACATACATACATACATACATACATACATACATACATACATACATAAATACATACATACATACATACATAAATACATACATATGTATAAATATATATCGGATGTTTTTATTAGCTGGATAGCTGTTAGGGCCCCCGCAGACTGCAGAACTTTTTATCAGCCAATAGTTTGGTTGGCTTCTTGACCAGTACGGAGAGAAATACATATTCGCACATTACAGCGAATGAGTATCGGCCGATATAAAAGTTTGATAAGCTTCCTGATTCCATTCAAACTAATCTCTCGGCTAACCCGACTAAACTATCGGCCGATAAAAAGTGAAATAATAGTTAAATTTAAATAATTTTTTTGAAATAGTGTTTGTACCGATTAAATTTTAAGAAAACTTCAGCCACAGGACATTGCACTTTTCTGCCCGTCTCTCTTTGTATCATTTAATGTTCTAAACAATTTTTCAATTGTTCTGCAAAAAAAAATTAATTTTGTGTTTTGTTTTCCGTTTGTTGTAACCTCTTCAGGGACGAATTTTTTAAAGTGAAAAAACATTGATTTTATTTTTCATTTAATTACTAGTTGTTTACCTTATATTTATAACAATTCAGCAATATAAGATAAAATTGAAAATAGTAACTTTTACTAAAAAAGATAATGTCGACATATGTGACCATTTAACGTTGAATTCATCTATGAATGGAAAGATTTCATGTTTAATATAGTCTAATTTCTGGATAACTTTAATCTTGTTGTTGACTTTTTGGATGGTTCAGAAATTGTACAGGGTATACCTCGTTTTTTGTTACGTTTACCTATCTGTATTAGTGAGCTGGCCAATGAGGCTTTAAACTCAAGAAGAGACATCTTTTTTTCTTTATTATAGTGAAAAAGAATGCAAGAATTCGAAATTGATATATTACGAAATTGGAATGCAATTCTATGATAAAACTTTCTGCTAATTTCTCTTAAAAAATTTAACAAAAGCTAAATGTACACATATGTGCCAGTGTCACTGAAGAGGTTAACATTTTGTTTATGAGTCTACCTAGTTAACATGCCTTGCTTTAAGATGGGAGACAGAAAATAGTCAACTGACCTCTCGAGTTTACCAGTTATGAATTCGCCTTGTACATTATTTTTTTTAAGTGTTTTTGACAGCCGAAAATGATTTGTACAAAAACAAAATGTACGTATTTTTATTGCAGAGTTGTACTTATTTTCGCCGCGAGTTTACATGTTGTGAATATGCCTTGCTCACTTTATGACTTTTATGATCAGTATACTGGAAACGCATGTGACTCATATCTAAAAAATCGGAAAGATGGGTAGGCAATATGTTTCTCATGATGACATAAATTTTCGGCAATGAACCAACATGTCACCATGTAAATCAACACCACTATATGAATTTGCTCCCGACATGCATGACAATGTCCTTAATGTGGTGTCATTCATCACTGATATTGGTTTAATTTGTTCTTATCTGACCTTTCCAGCATTATTAGCCCAATCTTTCTGACATTTGTATGTGTTAATGCAGGTTTGGGTTCTTTACAGCTGTGAGGTAACCAATTTTATGCAGCGCTCTTCTTGCTGTTAATCGTCTAACATTTTTACTTATTGCTGTGGAAGCTTCCTTTGCCGTTAAAAACTTGCTAGCTATCATAAGTTAAAAGTTCTCAGACTTTAGCCGAAAAATTGCAGTTATATTTCGCCGTTTTAGCACTGTAATAACGACTGGTGCCATATTCTGTAATTCTCGTAGCTAAAGCTATCGATAAATTGCTTAAAATCCATGAACAAATTACGTGTATTCTTACATATGAATTTTGACATTTTTAGTTTTAAATGCTTATTTCATATCCTTAAAATGAGTATTTAAAACTAAAAATGTCAAAATATGTAAGAAGAGACGTAATTTTTATCAGCATTTTTAGAATTTTAGCGATAGCTTTAGCTACGAAAATTACAGAATATGGCAGAATATGATTGGCTTAACCCATTAAACGTCAAAATGAACCCAGAAGCAATAATTAACCAAAAAGTTTATTATTTTATTAATTGTATGCAAAACTAATAAATGAGTTAAATAAGCTATTATAAATGAAGGAAGTGAAGGAAATGGAAGGCTCTCCCTTCCATTGTCATATTTACAATCGAATTTTTCACTGTTCGAATCGGAAACTGAATTTAAAATTGCGGTAAATTTAAATTTTTTATACTAATTTAGTTGAGAACATACGAGTTATTTTGTTGCGATAAGATTTGTTCTCATTGCTTATTTACCATACGTAGTATAAGGTAAAATCGTGAAAAAATCGAGGTCGGGATTTCGACGGAATTATACGTTTTGAGGTGTCCTGAATCCATTTTGGCTATCGCGGCGTGTATGCCACTATTTTTGTGGAGTTTATAGAGGTCGCACCGTTTGTCATATCAAAAGTAAATTTGGTATATACCTTAGGTATACGGAGATGAAGAGCTGTATAGTTTTTGGGCATAATCGGTAGAGGGCCAGGACCAGCTTACTTAACACCCCAAACGGAAAATAATTAATTTTGCGATTCGAACATATTTTGAACTTACATTCTTTATGTAATATATCCATAAAAATGTCTGTTTCCATTGGGTATGGTAAAGTTGAGTGTAGGCTACTCGAGATTTTTTTTGTTTGTCTTAAGAGCACTTTTTTTTAGGAGCTAAATAGAAAACAACTCAAAAAAAGAAAATTGAAAATCCGTTCGTTATTACTATTTTTATGCGCCTAGCAATAGCAAAAATACAAACATGTTCTGGTCCCCACTGTTTCAATTATGTACAAAATTTTCAAATATTATTAATATCATAATCTGCTCATACAAGAGATAAGTGCGTTCCTATTTTATATGAACAGCTATTTAAAATTAAATTAATGTTGGTGTTTATGTGAAAGAAGTGGAAGTGTGTGTATTTTGTATTTGGTTAACTTTAATGGTCCAAAAAACAATTATTAACAACATGTGAAAATAACACATGCACTACCATAATACAGCAAAATAATAATAATATATTCTTGCTTACTAGTACATTATAGTACTTGCCTGCTTTTCCCCTTCTGCACACACAAACATTGAAATAAATTGTAATAAAATATTATTAGTTTTAATGTATGAAAATCTGAGTTAATAAATATTGTCATTATTAAGGGTAAAAAAAATAAATTGAATAAGGAAATTTTTGGACTTTTAAAATAATTCCTTTTTGCGTGTGAAATTATTAAATTCACATGTATTCATATTATTTGTGTTGAAGATGTATGTTCTAGCCTTGTTTTGTTGTAGGGCTTGGGAAATCTCTACCGATTTAAAGTGTTATTATCTTTAAGTTTTTATCTAAAATCTTTGTTTACTGCTGTTTTAACAAATTTTTTGTTAATTTCCCCTTAGAATTTCGTTTAAAATTTTATAAGTTTTTTTTTTTTAATGGACAGATTGTATTAAAGTATATTTTTACGCAAAGAAAACTTGTTGATTTAATTAAAATTAGTTTATTTGAATAAATCTTATATAAGTTTGAATAAAAATTAAGTTGATTTAACTATTTCTGTCGTTAAGCTTCTACGAACTTTTTTCAGTGTACAATAAAACATTATATACACTTTTAATCTGTGCCACATGTTGGCCAGACAACATCACTCAAACTGCGTTCTGTGTTAACTTTTTCCAGCTATAGTCTGCCAGTATCGTACTTTTGATTTTCATCTTGGCCAGATGATACTTTCGTTGAGTAGGTTAACAGACAGTGGTTTGGATTATAATAAAGCATCTTTTAGGTTTCTCTTGCAAACACACTGGTAGACTAGCATAATACCTATTAACATTTCGGGGCACCCTCTGGGGGGATTTATAGACTTCCAATGAATTTAAGTAATAGAAAAAGGATTTTTTGAGCTAAACTAATCTTGCCATATCATTTTAAACAGCAAATCCTATAGATTAAATCATTAAATCATTAAATTAGTTTCAAATTATTTTTCTTGTATTAGGCGGGACATACAAAATAATAATTTAATTATTTCAACAATGTTGGTGTTTTAAAATTTTTAATTACAAAACCAAGCTGCTCATGTAATAATTTTATCATAGTAGTGAGATATGTAATATAAATGAGAAATAAAAAAATGTTGGATTGATATGCAAACATGGCTTTACCAAAGGCTTTTATGTACATGGTTTACCAATACCCACCCGGGGGGTACTCTACTTCTATGCATCTGTTTATATGCGACAAACAATTGTCATTTGTATTTATAATTTTTTGTTTTTAAATAATATGTTTAGTTTTTAATTCTTTCAAAGTACAATAAAAAACGTAATAAACTCTGTGAGATTGAAAAACAGTTCGTTATGAGGAAGTTTCGTAATAAGCGTAGATAGTAGCGCTTTCATAACCGTTGACAAGCAACTCTTTGATTTTCGGTGCCGAATTGGTTTTGCACAAGGCATACCTTCCAAGCCAGCTAAATATGGAATAAAATCTGGTGGACATGTGATTCTATAGATCAAGGCGAGCGTATAGCAAAAGAGTGGGCATGTATAAAAACTTCGGAAGAAATGTCACCATGTACCATTTTTTACAACATTTTCATTATCCAAAGAGCTGGCCACTTAGAAGTTGTCCGTCATAGGTAGAATAAAAAAACAAAAGATATGTTTTTGAGGAGTTTAAACCGTTCCAAAGTCACGAGGTCGCTTATAGATTTTTAAATTTTTCCGAAGGTGAAACGTCAGTGTTCTACGATCCACCAAAAAATTAATCAGCAGTGCTATTGTCAAGATGTCATCTGTAAATATTGACCAGGTCAAAAATACCTTAAATTACTGGAAAATTTTACATTAGGCCAGCTATGGAGTGCACTTTAGGTAAAAACTAAGAGGAATACAATCAAAGACATACTTTTTAGGTGAACCACATACTGCGACGACGAAGAATACTAGTTTCGAAGACGATGAGACTCTCTAAAGTTATCCAACTGGGCGAATTAAAATAAAAGGCAAATATCTTATTTGTTACTCACGGCAAAGTTGCGCTAAATGCAAGAAGCTCATTTGTGTACCTGTCAAACTAAATTTGATAACTGCCACCATTCTCCATCCTCGTATTATAATAGCTTAAAATAATTAACTATAATCAAAATATTATGTTATAGTGCGCTTTTATGATATAATAAATTATAATTGAAAGAAATACAAATTAACCCTATTAAAAATTTATTTTTCACCACCCGGGTGGCTTTTGGTGAACCAATTATTAGTGAGTCTTAATGCGAATTTTAAATCGAAACGAAATCTAAAAAAGTTATTAAAGAAATAAAAGCGAAAATGTCACCCCGCTAGGTATTGGTAAAGCGAAGGATAATCAGTAGCATATGCGAAAAAATAATCGTTCTTTTTTACTTTACCATACGTAGTTAAAGCTAAAGTACAGTAATCATGAAAAAAATCGAGGTCGGGATTTCGACGGATTTATATGTTTTGAGGTCTCCTGAATTAATTTTGGCTATTTTTGCGACAATGTCTTGAGTGAGTGGTTGTGTATGCCACTATTGTAAAGGTCATACCGTTTAACATATCAAAATGAAATTCAGTACGTACCTTTTGTATATAGAGGTGAAGAGCTGTATAGTTTTCGGACATAAGCGGGAGGGGGCAAGGGCAAGTTTCCCTACACCCAAATTTTGTAAACGCTCTACAGGACATACCGTATGACATATCAAAATGAAATTCAGTATGTACTTTTGGTTTATGTAGATGAAGATCTTTGTAAATTTTGGGAATAATTTCGATTCGAATACACTTTGAACTTATATTCTTTATATAATATATCCATAAAAATATCTGTTCCATTGGGTATGGTAAAGTTGAGTGTAGGCCACTCCAGATTTTTTTTAATTTAAGCATTATTTGAGTGATTATTATTCTTAAGAAATTAATTTATTTATTCAAAATATATTTTTTCGTTATAGAAATATGCTCTCCTAATATACAGTGGGGAGCAGAGGTGAATAAATGTTTGTATTTTCTGCTTTTGTAGTCGCATAAAAATAGTAATAATAAAGCGCTTAAATTTTTTATTTCTTTACTTTATTTATTATTATTTACAACAAATCAAAAAAAATATTAAATAAAAAAATAACTATTAGGTACTCAATTTAGCACTTTCAAGCAACATTTAAAATATTTTTATTATTTTTCTACTTGGTAAATAGCTATTTATTTTCTAATACACTTTATTTAACCATTTTTAGTATAATATCATCTGAATTTTTATACCACTCCAGCTGGACACAACTCGATTAAGTTAGGTAGAGCTTTTCGATACTTTTCCTATCGTATTTTACAACTGACCACATATTCTCAACTGGATTGAAATACCGACTTTACGGAGCACACAGCATCTATTGAAAATTATTCCAAGTCAGACGTTTCTCAATAACTTTTTAGGAATGTTTCTGGTTTCCAACCTGTTGAAATACAAATTCTTCTTTAGGAATTACGCTCATATCTAAAAAAAATCGGGAAGATTGTTCTGCAATATGCTTTTAAAAGTCTTGCTCTCTCATGATGCCATAAACTTTTTGCAGTAGACCAACATACCACTATGTAGAACAACCCCTTTCAATGATTGTTGAATTGTCTTTTGCTATCGGCCCCAGTAATACTGTTTACCATCATAATGATATCGGTTTAATTTGGACTTATCTGACATTAATACGCCATTTCAGTCATCTATAGCCCAATCTTTGTGATGCATGGCAAATCATTTTTATGTATCAATGTAGGTTTAGGTTTTTTTACAGTTGCGAGGTATTGTGTAATGCTCGTCTTGCTTGTCCATTGTTTAGCATTTTTATTTATTGATAGGATAGCTTTCTTTAGCGTTAAGGAATTTTCAGCTCTCATCTTTCTTATCATAAGGTTAAAAGCTTTCGGCGGAGCTGCATTTCGGCGTTTTAGTAGTCTATTACCCACTTATTGGCTTAAAAAAACTATTATACGTGATAAAGTGCCTTCCATTGCATTGTCAATATTTGAAAATCGCTTCATTATTGATATTTTTATGAACCTAGCAATTGAAGAAATACAAATACTCGCATCTGCTCCCCACTGTACATATATATGTATATTTATCCACAATGTCTACAGGATTTAATGCCAAAATCAACAATTTTATATTCATCAAAATAATGTAATTATTATAACAACACAGTTTCCTACCACAGGCAAATTTTGCGCAGCCTGTTATTTTTATGCATGTTGTGTTTTGTTGTGACTACATGCTATTATTATGATTATTATTAAATTCAGTGTTTTCGATTTTGGTTATTTTTGCTACCAAATAATTATTCAGTTGATTTGTTTTTGTATTTCATAAAAACACTCTTTTCTTTCTTTCGCAAGCTTTTGTGATTTATGATGTTATTGTTTCAGCAGGGTATAGAAAATTTAATTTAAAACCAAACAAAGGGCATTAGACCGGAAAAATAAATGAAAATGAAAATGAGAATAAAAATAAAAATAAAAATGAAAATAAATGTATTATAGATGTTTGTAAATGCGACTTTCGTTCAATTAATTTTAAAAAGATTTTTCCAGTTGAGGCGGGTTGGTTTGTCCTTTTGTTAATTTTTTTGCTTTTTAATTTTTTTACTTCACAGATAATAGAAACAAATCACCAAAGTCAGCATGGAGCCAAATATAGAAATGATGAGACCTGAGAATCAAAATACATGATCTCTTGTGGTAATGAGCCCTGTCGAGGCTTAATGAATCATCAGCTAACACATAAAAGGTAGCTCAAAAAATGATCTAAGCAATTTCTTTAGGCATATAGTGGCTTTATTAGAAATAACCAATACTCTTATGTGACTATGGAGCCTGGCTCCGTAGTAGCTTATCCTGTAAGTCTATTTTGCCAAGACATCTACCTCATGAATGGCTAGTATGATATTACCCTTAATTATCATTTCTGAATTATTCGCATGGCATCGGTCTTAGAAACCAACAAGAATAGGTATAACCGTATTATTGAACTTTTGCACAAAAGCACGATTGTTTGATGAGCTGTGTGACATAATGCGTCATACTGCTGAAACTAACTGAAACTATAATTTATAATTTTTGCTCTCTACGTACATCAATCAAGTTGATTGAAAAATATAAATCCAGGCAATAAATTTCAGCCAGCACATAGGAGTTCCGAGGTTTTCAGAATTCTAAATTTTATAATAAAGATGGCAGGAAGATGCAATCTAAATCCCAAATGAAATTTTATGTATTTTAGTTGGTTCCATTTACGAAAGTTAATTTTCTATTTAATAAATTTTACAATACAATTGTTAATTATATCTAACTTAAATTATCAAGCATAGTAACGAAAAAACTTTAGTCAAAGTAAAGTATTGGGTTAATCATTACGTACATTATAGACAAAAGGTAACCCTAACGGAACCAGACATCCCGCTTTTGATTTTTTTAAAGTCAACACCATTTAAAATTTATATTCCTCTTTTTGTTTCTTTTTAATTTCAAAAACATTTTTGTTTTGTTTTGTTATACTATTCATCGCAGATATAAAGGGTATATCGTCCCCTTAATAAAACAATAGTATATAACACAGGGCAACAGCAAAAATATGCTCGAGTAACTACTATATACATTTGATGTATCATGGCTACCTTAGTACAAAAATGGTAAAATTTTTAAATTCTATGGATAGATTTTTTTTTAAAAAATTTTTTTTTAAAATTGCAATTTTTTTGAGACGTTTCTTCAAATAATTAATGATAACTCAAAAACTACTAGTCCGATATTATTAAAATAAATAATATAAATTATTTTTTTCCTTATTTTATATGTTGTAATAAATTTAAATAATAAAATATAAAATAAAAGAAAATACATGAATAAAACAATGAAATGCATTTTCGATCTATTCCATCGATTTGACTTAGTTACATTTTTTTGTCAATTGCCTTCGGCAAGTAACTTGAAAACTGTTTAACCGATTTAAAAGATATGTAGCTTATTGTAAATCTCATTGTGTTTGCACTAAGGACCAGGATCCACTTTTTTGCAAAAGGGGAAATAAATAGCGTTAATTTTGCAAAAACTGAAAATTTGTCAATTATTTTCGATTTAAACCCTTTTTTTCAGATTTGGGGCCTATGCGCTACGTGTTAACGTTGTCGAATTCGACTAAAATTTTGTGAATGGAAGTTTCTCATCAAATCTAACATTAATCCGACATGCACCCCTTGAAATTGGAAAATTTATGTTTTTCACACATTTGAAAACCCGCTATAATGCGTATATCAAGCAAAAAACTAAAATTTTGTGAAAATGAGCGAATTCACTAAAATGTGAATAAATTCGAAAAAAATCAATCGATTTTTATGGTCGATATCTCATTTTGTTGCTATTATATGTCGCTATGCGATAAAAAAATGAATCTGGAAGTTTTTTGCCGTTTTCGATTTTTTATGATTTTTTTAAAACGAAAATTTTTGCCATTTTTACGTAAAAAATATATTTTTTTCTTAAGTTTTTTATTATAACTCCGATACTATTGATCCGATTGAAACGCGATATATAGACGAATTAAAGGCTATGCAAATCTTAATTTTTCTGAATTTATTTTAATAATATCGGACTAGTAGTTTTTGAGTTATCATTAATTATTTGAAGAAACGTCTCAAAAAAATTGCAATTTAAAAAAAAAAAATTTAAAAAAAAAATCTATCCATAGAATTTAAAAATTTTACCATTTTTGTACAAAGGTAGTCATGATACATCAAAATTATATAGTGGTTTTAAGAGCACATGAAATTTTTTTTATTTTGTTGTGCTGTGTAATTTTTTCGACATTTCGAGAAAATGGAGTTTAAAGTTTTTGTTTTATTAGATATCGGGGAAAATAGTAATATTTCAGAAAATATTCGATACTTTTAAGTTGTGGTCATTTAAATATGTGGTGGAATAATCAGGCTACTAGTAGATTATATTTAATTAATTTAGAAGTGCTTTAATTGCAAATAACTGAGATTCAAAGTACCATGATGTCACTTAGACTATTTTATTTGTTTTACAATGTGTATGAAAATCATTAGACACTATTTTATTTTGTATGGTATACATTATTTTATTTGAATTGACTCCAAATAATATATTGTTAAAAAATAGTGTATATCAATATACGATTTTATTTTGTTATAAAATAATAAAAATTGTTAGTAATAAAAATAGTGTATGCTTTTTATACACTATTTTTATTTAAAACTACATATATTCAGAGTAACATCTAATTAAAACAGCATACCTGCACTTACACAATTATTAATGAAAAATTTCACACACGCAATTATACGCTAATATTTCAATTGATCTTTTGACCCACTTTGTGGAAGTAGAATTTCACCAAATTTTTACCACATTTAGAATCAGTTATGTAAATTCTTATTATGCAATAAAAAAATAATGATGTATATGCGTATACACTATTATTTTATTAAGGGGACGATATATAAGTTTGTAATTTCGTGTGTCATTTCTATAATATTAATTTTCGACTCTGTTGTATACTCGATGTCTATTTTATTAATAATGTTTTTTCTTTTTCATTATAAATTCTTAATATATAAAAACCAAAGCATACTATAATTAAAGATAACAAAGTAAACATCAAAGCATACTATTTTAAAGTCTTAAAGTTAATGTAAATATGCTGCTTTATCTTCCATACGAACCACAAATATTTTTATAATATATTTTAATTAAAACAAAGTGTTAGTGACTCTCAATACCGTACATAAGATGTCGAGAGATGCCGAAGATATCTAGAGACTAATTTCCGAATGATTTCTATTCCTATGCTATCTTATACTGAAACCTGCCAGAAGACGCAGCGGTACTTCAGTTTGAAAATAAGTTATGATTGATTATTTTTCACTGCAGATCTCGATCAAACAAACTTGCAACATTTTCTTCAAAATTTGGGAACACAATTAAAAAAAATTATAGATATGTTTTTTTTTTTTTTAATTAATAATAAAATATAATAATTAATAAAATATTTCACCTTTAATTTAAATTCACAAACGTATCGGTACCACTAATATTTTATTTTATTTTCAATATCAACGCTTTAAAATCTAAAGTTTTTCAATTGTTTCATTCTTATAAAAGACAGACATATATAGAAGAATATGTCTGGAGTTAACATCTTGCTACCAATCTTCAAGTTCCGTTTATTTTAGTGATGTTGTTGTAGTGTTCATAGAACTCATTTATTGTAATAGTCCTTTGGGTCATGGCGAAGGGTGGCTCTCACACCGTGAGAAAAAGTACTCAACACATAGCTGGTCGCACAATAATTCGCCGAGGCGTCTCCAGGTCTCGTAACAATATAGCATTAAGTTCTTTTTTATATTTTTCTTAGGATAATACGCTCTCAACTTTCAGGTCCCAGTTTTTTTATAAAAACAATGTATTTTCAGAAACATACACATGAATCCAAATTGAAATAGACTGTTGCTTTCGGAGTCCATTCTGGCGAACTAAACCTCCCCATATCGAAGGAATTCTCTGATCTGTGTAGCGTTTTTGAAGCAGAGGTTCTGGCCATGAAAAAGGCGTCGGATTAGTTTAGAAAATACGTCTTTTTTTTACAATTGCTGTATGTTTTCGGAAAGCACAAATATTGCGGTAAACGTGAAGTCCTCTTGAATAAAAAAGAAATCTAGCCCTGACTGCTAAATGGCATGGTTGAGCAATTTAATATTAGGATATTTTAGTTTTTTCTATTAATTCAAAGTGTGCTTCTGGCTCTTTTCTGTACATTTAGTACTTCCAAGGACAAGCCATATAATTTCGTTCTTTTGTAATTTTCATACATAGTGCTTCGTTTCAGTGAACTGAATACTTAAATTTTAACTTCAAATATCCTTAAAAAAAATTCTTTGTTGGAAAAGAAAAAAAAAATATTTTTTTGTTTCAAAATCAGTTGACGAAAATCAAATTGCATTTAAGAAATCCATAAATGTCATTGTGTGACCATAATAAAAATACACCAAATGAGTGAAAAAGGGAGAGTAAATAGAGAAATGAATGACTAAACAATAAAAAGTAACGAGATGTTGATGGGGTATAAAAATGTAGTAAAATGTGCGTGCAATGACTGTGTTAGTAACCAATTTAGCTGAAAACAATATTTTGTTTTACCAACATAAAAATAACTATAAAACCAGATTGCAAACAAATAAAATAAAAAATATAAATGCTACGAATATTGTTACAGACTAGTGTAAATATTTTTGGACAAAAAAAAAATAGCTAAACCAATAAAAACGGCAAAAAGATTTAAAACAATTCTGGGCAGAATAAAAGCACCATCAGAGGTAAAACAGCATCGTTTCTCAAAAAATTTTTTTTGTTTACAAAATCGTATATTTTTTCCCGTTAAAAAACTGGAGTATAGAAGTATCTAGTGGCGTCACTAAATGGTAGCGTGATAAAATAAATCATTTTTTTACAATATTCTTTATATATTAAATTTAATTTTTACAAACAATTATTATTATTATTTTTATTATTATTATTATTATTATTATTATTATTATTATTATTATTATTATTATTATTAAAATATTAAAAATTAAAAAAGGTTTAGTAATCCCTTTTTAAATCAAAACTATTTTTATATACATGGGCATACAATTTTTATTATAATAATATTTATGTAGTCTTAGAAACTAAAGCAGACTAATACTTTGTTGATCTCTTGGTGTCATTACATCGACGAATAGCAATTATAGTCCATATAAATCATGATTTTAATATTTAGCCGCAGCTCTAGTTAGTTGTTGATCTCGTTTCTCATCATCATTCAGTATTCTATGCGATTCAGTCTGTTTTTCGTCCCAACTCTAATTCCAACCATTCGCATAATATGTGTTCCTCTATATAAATAATATTAATATTTACGATTTTGTGCCGCATGGTACCCCAATCTATATACATATAATGAAATTGTATTTTTCTATCTTTCTGTTTGTCCGTCTGCCTGTGTTCGCATCACATAAAAACTACTGGACGAACTTTAATAACATTTTATGAGGAGGCATCTCAGTTCAAATATAACATACTTTTTTCCTCGTAATTTAGACCTGCCATTTTTCGGCTTGAGTACTTTCCTTTATATTCGAAGATTTCTTTGATAACTATGAGCCGGGTAAAAATCAGACAAAAGTAGATTCATACACACCCTTTATCAAACATGTCAAAGCTATTCAAAAAGATTTTAATTTCAAACTTAACCCCAATTCTAAAGCTACATATACGACATGTTTTTTACATCTGTCATGTCAAAATTCCCACTATAAAACACAAACATGTCGTGTGGGGCTGTTAAAACTTTGCTTCTGTAGACTACATGAAAAGTCATCTAACAAAATTTCATCTAGAGCATGTTCTATTTTAATCTGACAAACCATATGACACCAACAGTGTTTTAGTGTTGCTAAAAACCTTTGCCGTGTGAAAACAATCAATTGCGGCTAACTATTGGCGGAAGCTCTAAAGGTAATATTTTACGAGAGAAATATCTAAATATACTTTTAACTAATTTTGACTATTTGACAACAATTATTTAAATCGTGTATCATCATTTAATGCAAACTTAACTTCTTTATATTTAGATTAAAAAAAAAACTTAAGTCGTAGCGCACACAAAAATAAATTTAGGGCGACAACAAGTTATTTTGCAACCGAAAGGCTTCTATGTCTGTACAGTAAAAAAGTTAGACGTAATTGTATATAAAAAGAGTTCTGACTCTGACTCAAAAGTCACATGTAAAAAACATGTCATGTATGGGAGCTTAAGCGAGATGGGTGAATTCCGAATTACCCAGAAAAAACACAGTGCAATCAGACACACAGATTATTAATGTAGTCGAAAGGATTTTTGAGGAAAGAAAATATTGCTTAGCGCTTAACACAGACGTGTCTCAAGCGTTCACCAAAGTATGCCATAATGGGTTAATATACATATAAGTTAAAGCTAAATTTGACTAAAAGCTTCTGTAACTTGCTAGTAATTTATATAAATAACCAAAAGTTTATACTGAAAGAATGACACTTTTTAAGTTCTCCTCAGCCAATTGCCGGCGGAGTACCCCAGAAAGGCACATTGGGACCCATTTCATACTTGTTGTATACTTCGGATATGCAAACTAGCAACTGAATCAACCCATCGAGATTTGCACAGCTTTTCTAAGCATTCTCGAAAGCATCACAAAATTTACAAGACCCACATATTCAGTTTATAAAAGTAGTTGAAGGACGAACAAAAATGTACTCAATGTCAAATACCTCGGTATACATCTGGGCTGAAGCCTTACATTGAAAAGTTACATATATATAATCAATGCTAACACAAATGAAGTTGAAAGCAATCCAACAGAACTGGCTTATTGAAAGAAACGCTACACTCAGCTTCGATTGCAAACATTTGCTGTACAATTGGACCCTTAAGACAATATGGTATTATGGGATTCAAATAGCGAAGTTTAAAAATGATTACAGGCGCTCCATTGTATATTAAAAACTGTAACATTCACAAAGATTTAAACGTGCCATTGATTGAAGCAGAAATACCGAAACTTGCATTAATTAAGATATGAATCCAAAATGATGACAACAACCGGAAAATATATTTGAGCCCGGTACTAGCTGAACTTCATTAACTATAATTTAATTTTAAGATGTAAATTATATTTAAAGGTTCAATAAGTAAAATTGCAAAACAAAAAATAAAAAAAAACATTTAAGTTTACAATTTTATTCTTTTTAATGCTCACGGTGTCATTATTTTTGATAGTAACATTATTTTTAGTTGCTACTTAAATTTAACGTTTTATATGATTATAAAATAACATACTCCGGCCCCTACACACACATGCTTATACTGAATGAAGTCTTTTTTAATTCAGTAATAAACTTACACCGGCGAACACTTTTTCACTCACGCTTAAGAATAATCATTCCATTGAAGTTACTATAATGTAAGTGTGTTAGTTGTTACAAGTGTGTGCATGTGTATGTGGTTGTGTGTTAGTTGTTCATGAGAATGTATTTAAGAAAAGTTGCGTTAAGAAGTATTTTTCCTTGTTATTGTTTTGCAGCAAAAGTTTTTTCATTTTTTTTTTTCAAAACTTTTTTTTCACAATTGAAAATGCATTTTTCTGTTGAACTAAAATTTAAAAACAAAATCAGAGAAAATAAATTTCTTAAATATATTGACCAGTATAGACCATAAAAATGTAAACATGTTTTAGTTATTGCACTCAACTTAAAAAACATTATGAAGAACAGTGGAACAAACAAAAAAGGTTAACGTCTGTGGCGTATTTATATGACAATATATCAAATAAATTTTAATATTTTACAATGAAACTACTTTGTCCCAATACCCTTACATTTCACCTTAAATTTTTTCTGTTAGCTACAATATAATTTTCCATTAATTTTAAAATTTTGTAAATAAAATATTTGTTAAGAGTCTTTCTGCAAAAATTTCCTAGTGGGTCATCTATTCTTGTTTGCCAAATTTATATTGTTCTTAATAATAAAACTATATACATATGTATGTGATACGTAATACATTGCAAATAATATGCATTAACAAGGAACCACAAATTTACCGCTTAACGCCACACGTATTGTAAACCTATATATAAAAAATATAAATTTGCGGACTGAATTTCTTTTACTTAATAAGTAATTTTTTGAGTAATGTTATTTTTGTTTAACATTTCACTTGTTCTTTAACTTTTGTAGATATAAGTTGGATTTATATAAGAATAAAACAGAATTGAAAAATTAAGACAGCTTAACATGTGTTTTTTAAATGCTTAAATTTGATTAAGCTTGTCAAGAATTGGAATCGTAGCATTAAAGAGGCAAAAAAAGCTTTTGTCCTCCATCAAGGTCCTTCAAGCCGGATTATATGGTTAGTCCGGGTATTTTTGCATCAAACTTTTGCAGCCAGTCTCAGTAAGTAATGTCTCTCGGAGCTAGTTTACATGAGGAAACACCTCCACCTGGTAATGAAAGTAGCGGGCTCTGATTCAGATTAAGGAATTACAACGTAACAATCTTCTTAGTAGAGTTTTGGATGAAGTCCATAATATCTCGAATTACAACTCATTTTCGCTTCATTAACTAGAGATCAAACTATCACTACTAGAGCGATCGTTGGAATCTTTCGAGAAAATTCAAGGCCAACTCGAATCTTTGGATGAGTCACAATTTGGCCAAGATCACCGGCTAGAATTTGAAGACGCTTATTTTAAATTAAAATCGCAAATTCTTGAGCGACTATCTGTACAACGATTAAACGAATCTCCCATGAATAGCACAAGTCTTGGGACAGCCACTTCGCAACATGCATCAAAGCCTTATCTGCCAACATTGCAACTGACAAAATTTAGTGGAAACTACAATGATTGGACTGAATTTTATAATATGTTTTGTATTTTGGTTCATGATAATTCGGAGTTGTCATTAATATCTAAATTTCAATCGTGCCTGACAGACAATGCAGCGAGACTAATCCAGTCGTTAGACATTACTTTTGAAAACTATAATCAGGCTTTAGAAGTTCTGAGGTCACACTATGACAGCAAAAGATTAATCTTCCAATCTCATATAGAGAAGATTTTTACCATTAAACAATTTTCAAGGCCAAATTTAACCCTTGTGAGAGATTTGATTGATTCAGTAAATGCAAATCTTCGTGTCTTACAATCAATTGACACACAAAATCAAATTTCAGAAGCTATCATATTATATATGATGACAACCAAACTTGACCCCGAAACTCAAACAAAATGGGAAGAAGAAATTTTTACAAAGTGGGAAAATGGCGCCTCATCACAGTCACTTCCAACATGGAATGACTTTTCATCATTTTTAGAGAAAAGGTGCAAAACCTTAGATATAATCGAAGAAGCATTGTCGAAACCCTTTTCACCGCATGGGCGGTTAATAAATCATAGTCAGAAAAAACATCAAATGTCATCATTCGTCGCTACAAATAAAACAACAACGTGCTGCTTCTGCAACAACAATACCCCGTTTCACTGCAGTAAATTTATTGAAATGTCTACATTAGAAAGATTTCACATCGTAAAGAAATTAAAGCTATGCATAAATTGTTTATGTGCTAACCACATCGCCAGCACATGTCCATCAAACAACAGATGTCAGCATTGCAAAGCATCTCACCACACACTTTTACATAAAGATCAAAAACAGCAACATTCGCCTACAAGTAACAATCAGCATACAACATCTGGTTCCAATTTATCTGAATCACCAGTTGCACTGCAAATATCAAAAGAACATAGCCAAGTTATATAAAAAATAAAGTTTGAGTTTTTTTAACATTTTATTTAATTGTCTTATAAGTCACTAAATTGGTGACCTTGTATAATAGCTTAGAGGATAAATTTTCCTAGCTTCTACTAAATAGGGAAATAGCTCGAGTTTCTGTCAAGCTACCACCATTTGGAAGACGAATCCAGCTCTAAGGTGTAAAAAGTTGAAAGCCAATTCACCACCGACTCATTGAAGCTAATTTGAGGTAAGCGACGTTATTTTGCAATGAAACTTTTCAGTAATGGCTGCAATAACGTTTTACTGATTCGCAGGTAAAACAAGTGAAGAAATTGTTACGCGAAATGCGTATTAATTAAAAATTTCAAATTGATATATTAAGCAAATTATACCGGGTAACTTACAGAAAACGAAAATCTCCATCATTATTGCCATGTAGATTTTCAATGAGTTTTGGGGTGGGATCGGGATAAAACTTTTATGTAGTGATAAAGAATAAGGCTTTAGTTTTTCTATTAAAAGAAAAATGTTGTGCCTACGCGGAAAATAATTAAGTTTGGTTCAATATTAAACACTTGCACTCACTATAAAACACATTTTTAAGTTTACTGTTGTGTTATTAACAAAAAAGTTCTAAAATTGTTGATAAATTTTATTAAAATAAAATGTGAGTTATTAACATAAATTTCCAACACTTACACAAAGAAAACATACCAATGAGACCTACTGTAAACTATAGACATACACTAGCATATAACTTGGTTAAACGCTTCACCAACCTACTTAAAAAACATTATTAAAAAAAATAGAAATGGTACGTAATACAAAAGATCTCTTCAACAAAATTTGTCAACGAAATAATGGATATTACAAAGACGATACAAAAGCATAACTACCTTCGGTTTAATAATACCTTTTATAAATTACCTAACGGACTCAGCATGGAAAACCTCTGCAATCTTCATGCAAAATCTTAAACTACTAACCGTGAAAACATATCATTATAAATAAGTAGACGTATATGCATTCTCAAACAGAACATAATCTAGAATAACATTAGGAACACAATGGAAAAATAACAAGACAAAACTTTGCGTTATTTTGACGCTACAACAACATGAGGAACTAATTCTAAGCTTCGACATTTATAGGCAACCAACCACGGCGGATACCACCATTTACATTACCTCAAAACACTCTAACTAACATATTCTGACTGAAGATAATCCCACTTAGACCATATAAATACAACAGAGAAATCGACACAATTTACACATAATATATAAAAAATAATACAACACTTACAGACTTGCGTCTGTGAAATTTCACAATTCACTGGCTCATGATCGTACTCAAGATCAAACTCTCTTCCGTAGATATAAGGTCGGAAATATTTAACGCCCCAAACTATCGCCAACAATTCCTTTTCAATTGTTGAGTAGTTTGTTTCTGTTACGTTTAGAGTTCGAGAGGCATATGTAGTTGGGTGGCCTTCTTGTGAAAGAACGGCGCCAATCGCGAAATTACTTGCGTCAGTGGTTACCTTGAATCTTTTGGAATAGATTGGATATCTTAGGATTGGTGCATTGGTGACGATTTCTTTTAATTTTTCAAAAGTCAAAATGTAATTAGGTTCAAATATATTCATTTTTTCTAAGTGCTTCTGTTAAAGGTGTTGGGATTTTCGAGTAATCTATAATAAATTTCCTGTAGAAAGCTGTCATTCCCAGGAATGATTTGAATTGTTTGGTCGTTTGAGGAAGTTTCAGATTTTGTATTATTTTAATTTTCTCGGGATTCGGTTTCATGCCTTTATTGGTCAATATATGACCTAGAAATTGCGTTTCTTTCTTCAGAAAGTCGCATTTATCTATCTGAATTTTTAATTTGGCATTTCTTATGGATTTGAAAATTGATTCTAAAGAATTTATATGCTCTTCTAGGGACGTGTTAAAAACCAATCTGTTGTCCATATAGACATGTTTTATTAATTTGCTCACGAAGAATTGAAAGATTGATGGCACATTTTTCAAGCCGAAGGGCATACGAATAAACTCGTAGTGTCCGAAAGGCATTGAAAATGCTGTTTTCTTGCGATCTACTTCTTTTACCAAAATTTGGTGGAAACCTTTGGCAAGATCTAATGTTGTAAAATATTGGGATTTTCCCAATTTATCCATAATACCATTTAGGCTTCGTATGGGACATTTATCATCGACTGTGTTTACATTAAGCTTTCTATAGTCAATGACAATTCTCCATTTTTTCATTCCCGAATTATCTTGTTTCTTCGGCACGACCCATAAGGGGCTATTATAAGGAGAATTACTGTTGTCGAAGCATATCTTTGATTTGTCTTTGGAATACAAAGGTTTATCTGTTGTAGTAACTATCTCATGACAGATTTCTGTTGTTGCGGATAAAGTGTATCCTTCTATAAAAAACAAATCCTTAAATTCATTCAGCATTCTCTTAATAGAGTTTTGTTCTTTTTGACTTAAGTCATTTATCCGGAGTTTACTTTGTATGTCTTTATTTTCTATTTGCTGAATATTTGTAACCATATCATGTGCATATGGATAAGTATTTTCTTCAAAAAATATTTTATATCCGAAGATTTGTAAATAGTTTTGGTCAAGATTTATTTGGGCTTTAAAAGGGACCAAAAAATTCTGACCTATTAGAGCATCATAGTCCTCATTTTTAATTTCAACTATTTTCCATGTAAGGGCACCTCTGGTAGGGAATTGTGAATGCATTGGAGTAACAACACATTGTTTTACTTCGTTAAAACCGTTAAGTGTTTTAATCTGTTAGATTCTGCTTTTTAAAGAGGAAAAATGTTTTTGGGTTTGCTACGCTTGTACTTGCCCCAGTATCTATTAGGCATTTAAAACGACTAAGGGTAATTTTAATTTTGAGGAGTTCTAAAAAATTTGCCTCTTCATCGGAATTAATTTTTTCTGTTTTCTGTAAGGTATCAACTACCATATATTTAGAGTTATGAGACCTTTTGTGAATTTGGGTTAGAGTCAACACTCATATGCGATAAACGTGTTTGGAAAGAACCAGGTTTTTTATGGTTATAAAGAAATTTGGATTGATCATTATCGTTACTAGGTTTGTTATAGTTTTGTGTTTGCATAGATTTTAAATTATGATTATCACAATTTTTATAATTACGAAAGTGCTGAACTTGATTACTGCTATAAATTTTTCCTTTCCCGTCATTTTGGCTAAAATTTTGGGATCAGTTTTGATATTTATAATTATTATTATTGTTTTTAGTTCCAAAATTTTTAAAATTTTTACTGGTGTTATGTCTACTGTCAATAGCCCTATCGTCGTCGAGTAATCTTAGTTTTGTGTATTTAATAATTATATCGTTCAAGGACAAATGTTCATCCAAATGGACCCTGAGTGCCCCACCAATTTTTCAATAAGAATATTAACTAAGTCCCTATCAACGTTCTCTGATTTATATAACAAAGGTTTACTGGTTTACTTTCGTCAAATTCATACATTTCACTTATTAAATGCTTAGCTTTTTCAAAATAATCAAATAGTTGTCTTAAATTACTTACTTTTATGTATCGACAATTGTTAAATACCTCAGCATAAATTGTTTTCGGCCTTGCCTGGACCCTCAATTTAATTTTCAGGTCTTCCCAAGGGATGTCTCCCAATTCCCTGATATATGTGGCAAAAGTTGTAATTATTTTCTCGTTTACGACTATTTGTGTTCCAAATTTTATTAATTCGGGATTATTCCCGTAAAATCCCATTACCATATTGACGGATTTAATAAATCCGTTTATGTAGCTGACATTATCCAGCGGTCTTATTTGACGATATTATTGAATAATATCCTTTGGTCTCTCATTAAAAGGGAGTTTTGTGTTTGGAATTGCTGGTCTTGCTGTTGCTGTTGTAGATTAAATTGTTGTAATTGTTGCTGTGATTATATTGTTCTAATTGTTGACGCTGCTACTGTTCTTGTTGGAGCTGTTGTTGCAGTTGCTGTTGTTGTTGTATATTTGCTTGTTCACTAAGATGCTGCTGTTGTTTTAATTGATTATTTTGTTGCAGGATTTATTCCTCCTGCTGGCGGAGTATTATCTCCATCTCGGAAATTTTATGCTCTAATTCGCTTTGTTCTAACTTTCTTTGTGCGTCGAACCTATTCATTTTTAATACTTTTTTTTGATACTTTTTAATATTTATTATAATATTATACACTTTTTATTTGTCGTTTCAGTATTAATTCAAATAACACCGATTTTTGGTTTTATTTAAATTATTTATTTTAATTTTTCTCTTTCTTTTTATTCTTTAGATTATATCTTTGGATATTATCTCCTTCGACTGCGCCAGGTATTAGGTATTGTTGTCTGACACTATTACTTGTTGATATTTCCATAGATGCAAGTGAGTAGAATAATCTGTTGAACGGTTGTGCAGCCTAAAGATTTATCACATTTTTCTACAATAATAACTATGAAACTTTTTCAGTTTGTCTCGGGAAACAGGACATTAGGCGTTGACATTGTTTCCAGGGAATTCTCGGCCGGAAGTTTTGCATTCCACATCGAATTTTGCAATCCATATCGATTCGTATTAATGTAGGAGGAATATCGAAGCAGACCGCTTCTTAATGGGTCCGTTTTCGGCTCTCTTCCATTCTCAATTATTATATGTAACCGGTTTGTAATTTATGGCAACCTTACTTTCAGTGAGCCACGTGCTTCCACCAGCCTTTACCCTTTGATGATTACAGAATGCTGACTGGTAACTGCCGGCCTTCCTTTTCATCACGGAGTCTCTAGTTATTGTTAGCATTTGTCCATGATCAGGTCCTACTTGAAATTCGCAAACAAAGGTCTACGAGTGGTCCTAAGTATTATGCTAGCTGGTACTGGACATTCACACACTATTTGCGCTGCCGTCTCAGCCTCTTCCAGGCACAGTCTGCAAGTATCGACTGCTAGATGATACTTGAAGTTTCCATGCCCTGTCAGTAAAGCAGTTCTCCAGCTTAAGGTACTTCTAATAGATCTGAGCGCCTTACTCAAAGAGCTCATGGGCAGAACGACCAGCCCATGAGCTCTTTAAGCACCATTTGAAGCTGCCTACATTTCTCCACCTTTTCAGGTATAATTAATTCATCTATTTCGACTGGTTTTCTTCTACTCATTCGTTCTATCGGTATTTGTGTACCCGTAACCTCCTTAACCTTCTGAAAACTTATTTAAAAATACGAAAACAACAAAAAATACTTGTTTAAAGCGATTACAATTTAGAAATAAAAAAGAAAACTCGAAAATCAATCATTCAATATTATAAATGGTAAAAATTGGCATGTTTAATGTTTAGATGTACAGATGGTTGGTACTCAGTCGTGCCTTATAAGCTACTAAATCAGAAGTTAGTGTAGGATTTATTTTTCTATAAATATCCGGCAAAGATTGAACAAAAATAATTTTAGACAACAGACATAAATTCTTGGTACAAAAATTAACCTTAACTTTTACAAAGCTCAGCTTCATGAAGTTGTTTATATCAGCACTCCATAAAAATACAACTTTTTTTAATCAAATCTATATCCTGTTAAAGTAATTAAACATCGTAACTAAAACCAAACGTACGAAACTTAATTGAATCAAGCATAACAAACAACCAAAAATCAAAAGACAGAGTAATGTTATCGTCCCACTATTAAAATCAATTGTTGTAGAATTTGGCAATTGCATGGTATACGAAAAAACTTTTTGATGTTTTGTAGCATGATTAAGTTTTCTTTTAAATCAAAGTATGCCCTCGAAAAGAATTCCACTGTAAAGTATTTTTGCACATTTTATTTCACACTTAATGAAATTGAAGCAACTGAAAACTTTATCTAATTATTTCCTGACGCGTTACTCCATACAAATCGATTACATTTTGTAATGATTAAATAAAATATGAAGAAAGCAAATCTGTTTTATATAAAATTCAAATCTTGTGTTCATTCGAATACCCTTCACAAAGTTTTAAAAGTTTCATTATTTCTATTCTATAGTGCGGCGATATTAAGATTATAAATATCAGTAATAAATTTAATAAATATTAATATTACAAATATCAGTAAAAAGAAAACACTTTTATTTTCTTAGTCCTTCAGATGTATGATTAAAATATAAGAGGCGTTTTGTTTGAAAGTAATGTAAGTGTATTTTGTTTAATGTGGATACACATATTTAAGGTTTTACATTTGAATAATTTCAAAAATATGGATATGCCTATGTTATTACACTAGTTTTGTATTTTTTTTAAATATTAAATTGATTTATTTTTATAATGTAATTATGTTACTAACAAAAATTTATACTTCTAATGACTTCAAAAGGACTTATACTTTCAAAGTTAGCAAAAAGTAAAAATCTTACATTTACAATATATTAACTACGGGATGTCTTTTGAAACAAACGAACTTTTTATGAATTTTTTTTTAAATACTTCAACAATAAAAAATAACAAAATAAAAAGGGTTTATTTCAACATTTACCATTCAACCAACATTATTTATAATCTTGTTATTAACAATATTTTATTTTAACTTTTTTCATAATGATCAAGTTGTGGTGATGTGTTGGAGGGATATATGGTAATAAGTCAATCATATCTGTCAATTTTTCGAATGTGATGGGTCTGGAATGATGATATAAATGTGTTAGTACTATATTTCCAAAGTTTTGTGGTCTTACCGGTGAGGGTTATAAATTTAGTGGTTTAAAATCCTTATTCTTACTAAATGAAGTTTTATAGACCATTGTATATAGTTTGCTTTTTAAAACCCTTATCCAATATATTTTCTTCACCATTGATATTTTTTCGCCTTCTTAGAATTGCCTCTTATAAGGGTTTTGTAGAAACAAAATCAGCTTGTTGCTTTTCATGCAAAATAAACTTTTTATATTTTTAAATGTTTTATAATGGTAGAATAATCTTTAATATTTATTTGATAGATAAGAGTGCCCAGAATATAAAAATAAGTGAATAAATGCGACAAATTACCGGGAAACTACAAAAATGTTTATATCAATGCTGGCACAGATTTAAAAATGCACTAAAGAAATTATATAGTGAAATAATGAATATAATATATTATGTTCAACTAAATAGCAGTATGTGTTTGAGGAAAGTGGACTTATATCATTTTCAAAGTAATTATATTAGTAACTTCATTAACTACGAAAATTTTTAATGATAAAAACAATAAAAATTTTAAGAGATTTTTTTGGAACAAGTTATAAATAAAAGGTTCTTTGTAAACTGTATTTATTTTTATCATATACTTAAACATATACTAATTCTATATTTTTTTGACAAAATGTACTTACAATACTTTCAAAGATAACGGCTCATATGTACTTTGTGTAAACGCATAGAAGCGAAGCAAATATATTCTATACAGTTTCCTATGAATTTCGTAACGAATTTATTAATGCAATGTATGTAAATATACTTCTAGTCTACTAGATATAGTTTTAGGTTAAATATTATCCATGTAAAATTCATCTCAAAAGCATATCTAATGAGCAAAATAAATTAAAAGCAGTTATCTGCAATGAAAGCAGTTTTCATTACATATTTTCATTACATATAATGGCATTTAAAGTTTAATTCTTTTAATTTAAGAAGTTTTTGCTTTAAACTAATTGGTTGTAATGCATGAACTGATCGTTTTAATATTTAATACATAGAAGGCTTGGAAAGAAATGATGCCGAAAAATGCAATAATATTTATATTTACCTGCCAGTTGAGTTACCAGTTATATATATTGAAGCGAGATGTTGAAAGGGCTGTTGAGAAGGACTATAGTTCAGAGAAAACAAATAACACGATGCTAATGGATCTTCCTCAGGTAGCTGGTAAAATAATAATTTTTATATTTAAAGCCATTCTATGCCTTGAGTACGTATCTCTAGAATGGAAGGATTCACTGATTACACTGTACAATAATTTCCAACTTTTTCTAGAACAACAGTGTTCCGACGATTGATACTGGTAGAGGAGACCAAAAAAAATTACGTGTGTAGAGGCGGTTAAAGTTTCTTCGCAGCATATCGGCAATTAAAACTATGTTTTCTTTAGATCTGAGGTGTAGGGTATATCATTAAAACGATATTTTTTCATATTTTTTATACATATAAAAAAACTGTAACAGGACCATTTCTGTGCATGATATATTTTTGTAAAATTTTGTTACTGTTACAGATAGTAATCGAAATGGAATACAAAAGCAATTTTTAGAATTTTTGTCTGTCTATCTGGATGAGTTTTAATAAAATTTTCTGAGGAGGTTCCTTAGTATTTTGATCAAAAATATAGAGAAAAAGGAGATTTAAAGGTACTGTAAACTTGACCACACCTATTATTTTTATCAGCCGGATATTTTAAACAAATTTAAAGAACTCTACGATAATTTTAGAACTTTATATAAATTTTGGAATCCAATGATGGGTAGCTCTATATAAAGAAAATGCCTAAATCTGAAGCATTATACAAGAAAGAGTAATAAATTTTGGTGTGAATTTCAATGCAACATCAAACAAAATATTGTCAGGATGCCAACGACGTGGTAGGCACAGCTTGTCTTTAATATATGTATATTTAAGCTTACAGTAGTTACTCGTATCTTAAGCCTATAATAAAAATAAATATAAAACCAACCATTGTTAGAGAAAAAAATTGTATATTTTATGGTTGCTGCTCTCATTAGCGGGTCATCCCTCTGATGTTCAGATGAAGAAGCAATCTCCCCCCTCCTTAGTTGAAATGTAACCACATACATGTAGTATGATGTTATGGAACAGTGTGGTTGGATGAGATTCAAGCTTCTTCAAATAAGTTACTGCATTTTTCGTTATTTATGCTTTAACTGATGGCATATTTTTGGATGTACGTTGCTCCCTGAGAAACTGCAATCATTCGTGGTATCTCATTTTGGTGGCTTTAGATTTTTTCTACATTGCTAGCTGAGGCAGTGTCCAATAATTTAATGCCATAATACCAAAGTGGTTTTAAGATTAACATACAAATAAAATATTGCAATCGAAGCTACAGAGAAAACCAATATGGTTTTATAGAATTCAGTTATGATCACAGCCGGACCCATAAATGATAAAACTAAACATGCAGTGCTGGCTTATATTAATTAAACATATTTATTTTGTTCTTTAGTTTTTTCCTATTTAGACTTAGGTAATGAGAACTTATTTCATTAAAGATACAACAAATAATAAGAAAATCAAAGAAAAAAAGGGTATTTCAAATTAAATTTTTATTAATCTTATTTATTATCTATACATATAATAAAATTTAACAGGACCATTTCCGTATATGAAATATACCTTAATATAAAGTAAATACTTAAACGAGATCTGACGCATTGTAAAAGTAATAGGCTTGAAACCTTGTTTATTCTCCCTAACGACTTGTCAATAGGATTAAAATGACTTTAATGACTTTAACAAATTAGTTGATTTATATTAAACAAAAATGTGACAAAATTTATTTTTAGACATTTTTCTGAACCACTGCTCCTTTCTTCGGTATTTTGCGTGTATATCTACTTTTGAGTTTTTGATTGTTATCATTATCTCTTTAAACAATTAAACTCAGATAAAAAAACACGAGAAATATTATTCCAATCATCTTTATCTTCAGTTGTATAGAGCGAAAACAACTTTTGTCATTTGTTTTCGTCTTAACATTATTTTTTAGTTGATATTTATTTCGTATCAACTGATATTAATTTAGTTGATACTAAATTAGTCTCAAACTAGCATTAAAATAGTTCTTTCCATTTCTTCTTTAAAACTAATCACCTTATTTTTAAAAATAATTCATTTAACCCTATTGAATTGAGGTTAAATAGAATAAACCTACCGTTCGTTTATAATTTTAACAATTCATTTTCTTTAACAATTCTTTTATTTGTAAAAATAAAAATCAAACAATAAAAGATATTAATTAAAAGGTATTAATGCAAAAATATTCAACACGTTACCGTGTACCTAAAGCGTTCTAAGAAAGTACCTTCTCATAAACAGCCTGGCAGAAATATTTACTTTTAATAGCCCATAGCGTATGATCAATATTTAAATTTTATAACACTTATACGCAGCAATAAATTTATGTGTGTGAAATAGGCTGTAATTCATAATAGAATTATAAATTTATTAAATTTTTACCCAATTCGATAAATTTATTACATACTTCATGCAAACAGGAAAAAGTCTGAAGAATTACATATCGTCATATAAAACGTAAAATCATGTAACTACATTTTTTAGATTTTACAGAAGAGGGAAAAAGCTTAAAAAATATTTTTATTAAGCAAACTGAAAAAAAAGTTTCTTTAAGACTTGCAAAAAAATAACAGACTCACCTATATTTTGACAAAATATTTAGTTTGAAGGAATGTACATATTCACATGGTACACAATGTTCAGCAAGAAAAAAACTTTTTTGAAATTTTTGTTACTTACAACATTTTACGTTTCATATAACGATATTAAATGCCTTTTAAGCTTTTCATCTATAATTTCTTTTATTTATAATATTCATAGACGAAATATTATTAGCTAAAATGTTACTAAAATAATTTACACATAATATAAATAAGGTGTCTAAATACCGAATAAAATAGAACAAAATTTATAAGATATCTATGGTGTTTTTCAAGAAGGAAGGAAGGAAATCTTATTGCTTTAATAAGGAGAACATTTTAAAAAAATCAAGAAAAAACTTAGGTATTTTATTAGATATTCTGTTTGTTTTTTTTTTTTCAAAAAGTTTTTCTTTTTGATTTTATTAGCCTTTTTTTATAAAAACAATAAATTAAAATAATTTTTTATAAAAACAATAAATTAACAAAAAATTTTCAAAATAAAAAACTGAAAACAATTTAAAAACTTCTGCTTTTAAAATATTATAAGTATACATTATAAAGCTTTTTGGCATCTCCTTTTTTGCTTATCATGAATCTTTGATTTCTTTCTACCATTTCTTTTGGTGGTTGCAGCTGCCTAACATTTTGTCTTCATTTTTCCAGGGGGTGGATGGACAGGGGACTTTTTTTGATGGATTGTCTAGAGGGGGTTAAAGCAACTTAATTTTTAAAACCCAAAAAACCATGGTGAAACTTTTTTCGTCCCTTGCTAGGGATTGTACCTGGTTTCCTTCGTTTTGAAGGAACGCACATAACCACCACACCACACCAAATTTATATTTTATATTTTATGTTTTAATAAACAGTTTCTATGTTGATTTAAATAAATGAAATAACTAGAAAGCTAATATAATCAAAAAGATATCCTTATTAAGACATTATAAAGATGATTTACACTTGATCATATACGAAGCTAATGAAATCAATCAGGAAAACTTTTTTGAAAATATCAATGAGGTAGGCTAATGAAATCAATAAGAAATTAATTTTTTATAGAATTCAGAAAAAAACCTAATGGAATCAAAAAGTTTTTCTCTATGGATTGTTTTTTTTTTGTCGAAAATGAGAAAAGAAATTGTGAATAACAAGTTTTCTTATTAGTTTAATGGGATTCCCTTCTTGATAAAATAAAAAGATTTACCACATGAAAATAACAAGAAATCTCTTCGAAAAAAAAAACGTCCCTTCATTCTGCTAAATACCCCTTAGCCTAAAATCTTTTCACAGAGAAAATCTTTTTGATTCTATTAGACATTTTTGGTTCTGTGGCATCAAGGAAAAAGTGCTTAAATCGACTTAAGCAAAATTTAAGTTAGTGGCACATTTGGAATCTCCGTACTCCATAGTACCCATGTGCAAAGTTTCAATTATTTTGTAGCATTTTTGAAGAAGTTATAGCGAATTTTCTTTCTGCTTATCTTTTTTTAATGTCTAAACGCATTGGAAAAAAGCTTAAGAAACTACAAGCTATTTTTCCAAATCAAAAAATCTTTTTTTCACAACTTATTAATTGCAACGCCTGTGTACTTTTGGTAGATCTAAAATAATTTCCAAAACATACGTTTGACTCCCATGTGTGAAGTTTAAAGATCAGATATTTTTAAAAAAAATTAATTTTTAAGTTTAAAATTGCTCTCCTACAAAACTTAAAAATCAGACTTAAGCACTTTTTCCTTTCCTTTGCCACAGAATTAATAGAAATGTAGGTAATAGAAGATAATAACTTGAATTTCTTTGTACTTGTTATAATATAACGCACTTTGAATTTTAAGCAAAGCTATTAATTATTAACATAGTTTTATTTTACATGTGTGTTTATAGCATATGTACTTATTTGTGAAATATATACGATAAAAAACTATTTTAAAGGTAAACTAATAATGAAATAAAATGAGAAAAGTACAGAGCATATACTTTTCTCATTTTTTTCATTTCATGATTGTATCTGTTCGCTTTATAATGAGAGGATTAAACTTTATATCTCAATATTGTAGAAGTTATACTCAAAGAATTATGATCTTCTGTCAATAGAGAAAATAGATTAGACCAACGAAAACCTAAAATCATCGGTTCTTCTTTTAACAAATACTTTTTTACATGTGAAATTATATAATTTAGAGTAGGTTTAATCCTCAGTTTACTTAAAAAACTAGTAAATATAATCGATTTTATGATACAAATATTCCTGAATTATTTCATTCTTAATTATTTATTAACATATTGGCATGACCAATTTTAGGTTTTTAAAAGTTTGTTATAAAACCCTTTACACTAAGTTGTCAAAAATGAGTATTTTTCTTATTTTAGCTTTGTTCAGTAACTGAAAGTTAGTACTAATTGTTACTGGAAAAGCGTTCATTAACTAGAAAAACTAGCAACGAGACAGTAAAACAAAAGAATAAAAATGTGAGAGAAGAAAAATTACTTGCAAGTTTTTGCTAGTAAAATTTTTACTAGCAAGAATTTGTCAATCAGCTGTTCGGGATTTTGTGTTCAACATATTTTTTTTTTTGGAAAAATGGTATGCAAAAAGAAATGTTTTCAATATTAAGGAAAATATCAGTATTTAGTAGTTAAAATAATATAAAAATGAATAAAATTTTGTTGGTGTATTGTTGTTCTTTAACTTAACGAGGGTATTAAACAATAAAATTTAGTTTTTCCATTTTAAATTTAGGTTTTCACTCAGGGATGATAAATTTGTTGCAATCGTAGTTTTTTCGGTACATTTATGATTTTAAATTGGTATTATACAGTTTTTAATATATTTTGAACAATAAACATATTTGTGTTTTGGAATATTATTAATGTAAATATTATAACAATTTCTTTGAAATAAGAATGTTTAAAAATGTGGGGTGGTGTCGATGGCTTCTAAACGGCTGTCTTCACCTGATTTGGAACCACAAGCACTTGGCAATAAAAAAGAACACGAACTCTCGCAAGAAAAATAAAAACACCAGAAGTTTTTAGTTTTTTCCGAACAAAAAAAGATAAATCAAAAATAGACTTCCCTTTGTTTTATTTAACAATATAATTAAAAACAATTTTCAACGAAAAATAAAAATTTAATTCAAAGTTTATAAAATTTTAAGGTGCGCTCGACAACGATAATAATTTGATAAAAAAAAACGAACTTGAATATTAATTAAAGCAACAAAAAATCTTAACGAAAAAGGTAACTAAATGAAGTCTTCGATTATTACAGCGCCCCTTAGATGTCAGCAACTATCATCAGATATGAACCAGGCTTGGAAACTTTACTCTTCAGACTTCAACATCCCTAGTTCAAAGAAAAAATAGAGAAAAAACAAAAAACTAAAAAATATCCCCAAAGATTCCAATCCATTGAGATGAGGATGTGTTTATTAATTACAAAAAAAAATTAAAAATTAAAATAAATTAAAGTTAAAATAGTTTGGTACCAGATTACATCAATCCATTTTAGTATCCAGTAAACCCAATAATAATTAAAGCAAATAGAAACTATATAAAAAAAAAAATTAGTAGAAGTATCATGATTTAGTAGTTTAAAAACGAATAAATCAGCATATACTTTCGTACAACGTTCAAGGAGTACATGATCCAGATATCAAATATCCAAAAATGGAAAACTTCGATAGTGGCTTTCCATACGATCCACCAGATACACCATTTCTAATAATCTTGGTGTAACCATCGCATCCGAGCTTTATTTGGACCGGAGCCGACACAAAGAATTGAGGATCCGCCAATTGAAAAGCGGGAAACTCATCCGCAATTTGTCCGTCAATCGACTTTGAGGTGTTGCCATTTTAAATCGCCTTCTAATAGTGGCATATGTTTCAACCGTCTCGCTACTGCCATGGTTTCCTCTTAATACCAACAAACATTTTTCTTTTTGCCCTACACAAACTGTTTTGGCATTAAGTCTCCGCACTACTTCATCAGATATCACTGACGTCTACGAGCCAGGATCAACAAGTGCCCGTTCAAAGACATATCGGCTGCCTACAACAATTTTAACAATTGCAGTGGCTTTTAATAGCACACTCTCTGTGAGTTGGTAGGTTGGCAACGAAACAACATTTGTAGTAGGTCTTTGGCATACTTCTCTTGTCGTGCTGTTACTTTACGGTTTCCTGGATTAGCAGGAACAAGGGCTCGAGACGAACTAGGTCTTTCGCCCTCCCGACCATTGGACGAACGAGGTCCTCTATTCTTTGGGCCGGTCGACGACCTAGGTCGACTTTTACAGTGCTTTACATGTTTGGCTTTTTTTGAGCTAGACGAACGAGGTCTTATGCTCGACTTATGCAAAAGCGTGTGATGCATATCACCGCAGCGCTTACATTTGCCCGTACTCTCACAAGTACGCCAGGTATGGGCGTGGCTTAAACAACTAGCACAATATTTGTAAATCGAAACAAGCTGCATCCGTTCTTGAACATCCACTTGCAGAAACTTTTCACAAAAACGGAGTGGGTGATTTTTCAAACATACCCGGCAAACCATTTTGTTAGAAGCACGATTTTCGGTTTTCTTTTTCGGCGAAACCATGATACTGTAAAAATATATTTAAATAAAGACTAATAAGTTGGAAGTACTATTACCTTCACAACTGGTCTAGTGATATTGCCACGCTCTGTTTTTAATTCTACAACTCTGACGTGCCCATCTTTACCATAATGTAACTTCTCTACTTGACCCATGCGCCATTCATTTGTTGGAAAGTTGAACTCACGAAAAACAACAAGATCACCGACTTTCAAATCTTTCTGCTTCTTGCATTTCTTACGTTTTGGATGATTTTCACGAAAAACAACAAGATCACCGACTTTCAAATCTTTCTGCTTCTTGCATTTCTTACGTTTTGGATGATTTTCTAAATAATTATCATTTAGTTTCTTAGCGCGCTGCCATCGATTAGTAATTGACAGCGTTGATTCCAACATCTTTACCCTTGAGACCCTTAGAGGCTCATTCAGAGTCCCGAATTTTTCCAGCTGTTTATCTAAGCTCACTGCCGTGTGATATGAAGCAAGTGTGGTAAATGGTCTATTTTCACGATCAATAAGAGCGCCAGTTAAAATCCATCCAAATATGGTTTCCTGGGCTATCAAACTACCAAGAATGTTTCGTCTGACTCCAGCTTTCAAAACTTTTGAATAAATATCTGCATCAATGAGTAAATCGACCCTACTGTTCTTTGCAAAATTCGGATCGGCTAATTCCAAACCCACTAACGAAGATGATTTAGATATAATAACTGAATCAGTTGGCATATTTCCCGTTAACTTAGGCAGAACAAAACCTTCTACATTTATTCGTAGTTGGCTATCTAATGGAGAGGTCAATTCAAAGGAACAATTTGTTTGTATCGCACCCGCTGAAGCATTACTTAAACCAGAAACTTGAGCTCTAATTCGTCTAACTGGCAAATTGAGTTTTCGCTGCATACTTTCGGAAATGAAAGTTGCCTGTGACCCAGAATCAATTAGAGCTCTTGCACAAAATACCTCACCATGAGAAACAATGTTGACAACAGCAGTTTCCAGAAGAACCTGGTAACAGCGAAGCAGTTTCGAAGTGTCGTATTTTGTAATGCTGTCTGACTCGTACTAACTCGTACTCGTACACTTTGGCTATCATTTATAACTTCCCTATGAAGTAATGAATGATGCTTCATTTTACATACAGAGCAACTAAAAGTACTTTGACAGGTGCTCAGTTTATGTCCCTCACTCATACAATTTATGCACAAATTATTCCTTTTAACTACTAAAAATCTTTCACCAGCGTTCATTCCGAGAAATTTAGGGCAGTTTCGTAGCAAATGATCCTTCGAGCAACTAGGACATGATCTTTTTACCACTTTTGCTGATAAGTTCTAACTCTATTGTTAGAAAAATAACCTTTTTTTTGTGAACCACGATAATAAGAAATATCTGTAGACAGAGATTTTCTACTAGGGCTGGATTTTACGCTATAATCGGTGTGATTTCCTTTTATACCAGATATAGTTTCTAAAGACTGAAAACGAGATGTAAGAAAGGTATCCATATCTTCCCATTTTGGAATTTCTCTCTTATCAATAATTGATTGCTCCCATAAAGACAAAGTTAAATTAGGTAATTTTATAGAGTATAGAAAAATAAAAGTCGAATCCCAATTCCCGATATCAATTTCATCCAAACGAAGCGCTGAAATACAATTATTTATATCCCTCTGCAAGCGTTTTATTTCAGCAGATGACTCTGATTTAACCTCAACCAAGTTAAACAAAATTTTTAACTGTATATTAACAAGAGTCCTCTTGTTTTCGTACCTATCTTTTAAATTCTTCCATGCAGTCTCAAAACCGTCTTAGTAAGAGGAGATTTCTTAACAATGTCTATTAAAAACAGTATAATTAAAAACAGTTTCAAAGTTTATAAAATTTTAAGGCGCGAGCGATTTGATGCCGGTCTTTCTGTTTTGAACACTTTTCAAGAATTTTTTGTCCAATAGTTAAAATGTTCAAATTGACTCTTTAAATTTAGGGTGATACGATCATTCGATTTTAAATTTTTTGTATTGCTATTACTATGAACTATCGGCCTATATTTTAGAACACGCTCTGTGTCAAATGTCGATAAGGTAATGGATTTTAGTTCAATGAGAAATGAATGCCTACAATTTTTACATTACAATATTTTCACCCATCTTACATTTTTGGAAAAAAGTAATAAAATCAAGAAATAACATAACCTTGAAGTTATGTGCCGTATGCTTGAAAAATCATCACAATTTATGGCACCCGATTCACCGCACTTAGTTCTTTTCTTTTGCAAAACTCTAAAACTCTGCGCAATGACTAAGGAGATAAAGATCGCATTGCTGGAAGAGTTAAACGCTAAACATAAACCGAATATCAAAGTTTTGCATGCACTAGTCATGTATTTATTATATCTGAGGATGATCACTTTAGAGATCACTATTTCATTGTAATATAATCAATATTTTTTATTATCTGTTAACAAAAAAGAAAAAACAAAATATAAAAAATAATTCGTGCTTAAATTTAGATTTTTTATGTTTAGTTTTTTTAATGTTGTTCCATCACCTCTACTCTTTGGGGTCCTTGTTTGAACCACCCCCTTATTACTCAGTGATTTTCTGTTGTTGGCTGGGAGATGTTGACTTTTTGCTGTATAATCAGCCTGTAATATAATTGGTATTTGTAGACCTCTTTGTCACATAGTTAGGTATCCAAGCTTAATATGTGTCTGCTTGTTTTTCTTAGTATCGTTCGAGCTATATTACTCAAGCTCAATCTTTTCGTTTTGCTGCATAAAGTCTCAATATCTGATATGCGACCTTATCTGATATCCGAGCCTGTAAAACAATAATTTGTCTCGTACTAAATCAAAACCTATTTTGTTTTCAAAATTTTTTATTTCAATCCTAATAGAGTAAAGGCTCAGCAAATAAAAAACATAAAATCATTTACTTGTTTCAATGGACGTATCTACATACATCATTTCACTTAAATCCCATTCACAAAAAGAGAAATCAATCACTTACAATCTAAAATGAACGAAATTATTTGCAATTCATTTAACATATAAATAAATCCAACACATCGATAGCTCAACAAAAATAAAAACACCACACATACACACAGATCAGCAACTTTAAATAAATACAACACTAACAAAAAACAAATTACAATCAGACGTTAAGTAAACCAGACCAATACACATAATTTCACATTAAAAGTCATTTTATAAGCGCACTGTATACTGACTGATTTCCATTATGTTCGTTCCCCATGCACAAGGCCCCATATACACCCACTTTTAAAACCACATCATACATTGAGCGAATAAAATCAGAAATTAAACAGTTTTTCATTTAAAGTGTTTTTATGTCGAGTGCAAAATAGGCAGTAAATAAAAACGAATGAAAAATATCTTAAGAGAAATTTAAATGTTAGACTAAAATGAATTTAAGCTAAATCTACATACTATGTATATGTGTAAAGCACAATATGTGTTAGTTCGTTTGTTTGTAACGATGTTTTTTGATTGGGGTAAAACTCACCGGCATCCGAAAGTTCTGTCACAGAAAAAAAGGATTAACATAATAATTCGTCTTTTAATAAGACGAGAAATAAATTTATAAAAAAAATAAATTTAATGCTTTTATTGCCTTTTACAAAATAAAACATTTTCCCTTAGTCTATCAAATTATTGTTACCGAATTGTTGAAAAGACATTTAACGATAATTATTCATTGTTAAAATATTACAAAAAATCTATCTTTTGGGGCAACAATGTGTTACGCTATTATCTATATATAATACAACTGTAACAGGGCCCTGTACGTGAATTATTTTGTAGCTGGTGGGCTGCAATGTAATTGAAATGGAACACAAAACAGAAATTTGTAGAATTTTTGTCTGTCTGTCCGTCTGTCTGTCTGTCTGTCTGTCTATCAGTGTTCGCATCACGTAAAAACTACTTTTTCCGTAAAAAATCTCATTTCCAAGAGAAAATAAAAAAGTAGTGAAAGTACGCATTTTTACCGTAAACGTGGCAGCACCTTTATTTTTGTCAGTGGATAATTTTAAGCAATCAGCCATATTGGCAAACTCGACGTCGACGCCGTCGTCAATTTTTATATGCAGTCAAATTTAGTCGACGCCGACGTCAACATATTCATATTCAGTCTTTTTTTATTAAACTAATAATATACGTCCTTATGTAAGTATTCTTTACACGTAGGTAAAACAAAACAATTCAAAAAACAATTATTAATGTTCATAACAGAAAATGCATAAGAACGACTAGATTAAGAAAAAACCGTAATATATATTTAAATTAAATGTTAAAAAATTGGTGAAACAGAAGTTCCATGAAAAAAAGTAAAATCAGGTTAAAAGTATTTGGCGCCAAAAGGTTTGTTCTTTAAGCTACAAATATTGGTTCTGCAAAACTTCTAATTCCTTATTTTTTATTTCAATTATTATTTTCTTTAGTTGAATTTCAGTTTCAAAAAGTTTTTGTCCTCTTTGCTTTTCCATGAGACTTGATTTTTTTTTCTTAAGTGTTTTATTTTCCAGTTCAGCAATAAGGGTCTCAAGTCACTTTTAATTTTCTTTCCATTTCAAATTGTTGTTTCTGTTAACAAAAAAAGCACAACTTCACTACACTTCACTCCAAAAATTTTATTAACAAAAACAAAGTTATTTTCAGTCAATGTCGGCGTTAAACCGCCTTCATAAATACAAAGTATTTGACAATAGTAATCGATTACTGACAATATTAACGCCGGCAATGCCGTGAGTTAGCCGTCGACGTCACTTATGTCGCTCTTGACATCCGCAATATGGCTGAATATTTACAATACAATAATTGTAGAATTTTATTTAAAATATATAAAGTAAATACATAAACCATATCCGAAGCACTATAAAAGTAAGCGTCTTTTATAGTTCTTCAGGGTCCATGATGCGTTTCACACAGCCTCTCTAGACTATAGTCAACCTCCACCTTCCCGTGGTGTTCCTTGCTACTACTAACACGAAATATTCATCTATTCGTGTATCTACAAGAAATAAAAATCAGAACAATGGAAATACGTTGACGACGACACCTGGACTAGATTTGGATAATGGAACGTTCGCACTTTGTAACACGCTGGCAAATTTGCTCAACTTGCTGCAGAATGTGATCGCTTAAGAATTGACGCAATGGGCGATAGTTAAGTACGTTGAAATGGATGTGGGGAACAACGCAACAACAAAGGAGAAACCTTCTTATACTCAGGCATGTCGAACGAGAACGATCCACATTATATGGGGGTTGGTTTATATTTCAGAAGGAAAATTGCAACTTCGCTCTTAATATAGAAGGCTATCTCACAAAGAATTATAATTGCTAGACTAAATGGGAAGTACCATAATATTACTATGGTGCATTGCTACGCACCTACGGACGACAGTGAATTTACAGACAAGGAAAACTTTTACCGTATGCTGGATCAAACCTTAATTTTGGTGCCGAATAATGATCTTATCGTGCTAATGGGCAATATGAACGCTCAATTCGGATCAGATAATACAAATTTTGAAAGAAAATGTTTAAATGGGTAGGCATGCGTTAGGTACTCGTTCCGAAAATTGAGAACTATTTTTAGAACTATGCAACAATCATGACCTGAGAATTGATGGCTCAGTTTTTCCACATTAATTGAATCACAATGTTACTGGGATATCGCCAGCAACACATTCAGAAACTTTCATTGACCATATCTGCGTGACAAGAAAACATTTCAACATTGTATGTGATGTGCATAATAAGCGTAGCACAGACGTTGAAAGAGATCACCACCTAATGTTGCTAAGATTCGAATTAAACTTTTCTCGAAAAGGAAGAAACGTGATAAACAAACTAGCAGATACGACACATCTAAATTAAAGACCGACTCTATCAAATCAATTGTTGCCGACAAAATTTGAAATATTTCCATGGAGGATACAAACCTAGCGCCGAGCATAACGGAAAAATGGTCGAAGTTAAAAGATAAGTTTAAAAACAATCTGCGATGATACAATAAAAACAGATCTCCAAAAGCCTAGAGAAAGTTAAACTTAGTCAAATAGGTTGCTGTAGTAGAAAAGCTCAGAATATAAAAGGCTTACTAATTCGATTAAAACGCAAGTCAAAAAGGATAACCAAGCTTTCTATGATGAAATCGAAAAGAATTCTCAAACCGCTGCAGACAAAGGGGATTTAAGGAGTGTTTCTACACACTCCTTAAATCATTCGAAAACTGATCTGCTTTAAAGAAACGCATCTAATCGAGTCGTCTCCCAAACAGAAATATTATGGTGGACACGCCAAACCTATCGGAAATAACTGCTGCAATTGAATCGATGAAAGACAGCAAGGCAAGTGGCAATGACGGTATCCCTGCTGAATTCTTCAAAGTCGATGCTAGGGCTATGGCAGCTGTGCTTTGTCCGCTGTTCCAGCAAATATGGAGAGACGAGGATATACCCATTAATTGGAAGGAATGAATAATTGTTAAGATACCTAAAAAAGGCGATCGAAAGGAGTGCGAGAATTGGCGAGGTATATCAATATTACCAGCATTTACAAAAATATTTACACAAATCATTTTAAATCGAATATCGGCACCACTGGATAAGCTTATTAGACCTAATCATGCCGATTTTAGACCTGGCCGTTCGTATATTGACCATATTCATACTGTAAGAATATTTATAGACAATCAGCTGAATATAATTCACCACTTTATCTTGCGTTTCTCATGCAAGGATGCGCACTTGCCCGTCTACTCTTCATAACAGCATTAGACATGGTGTTTGAAGCATACGACAGATGTGGAATTAACTGGAAACTGACCCGACGGCTATATAATAAACATAACGAAGTGCAAGATGAAATTTTAAATATTACAAAAGACTCTTTGAAGATCGTGCTATAAATAAACACAAAGAAAACAAAATCTATGAGAATAAATCTGAGTAATAACACACAGTTTGAGATAGATGTGTAAATGATGTACAGGAATGTGAGTATTTAGGAAGCATGTTTACCCTTGATGGCGGCACAGCGTCCGATATAAAACGTAGGATATCCAAAGCTACAGTAACCTTTGCTTTACTATCACGAGTGTGATCAAACAAATCGTGAAAAAGAGAAACGAAAATAACATAATTTAATGCTTGCGTAAAGTCGGTTTTAACGTGGCAATAGATGCCTACGCCGAATTATCGGCGTACCAAACCAATAGATAAAGTTTAGTTTAGTTTAATATTATTTTGATGTCCCATACACAAGACTTTCAAGTCTCATATTGCAGTATGGAATTGAGTATATGCTAATACAACAAAAATTGTATTAGCATATACTCAGGATTGGACACACTCTTCGTAAAAACCCTGACGAAATAGTGCACTCAGCTATGCATTGGAATCCCCAAGGAAAATGACCTACAATGACTTGGAGAAGATGTATAAATAATGAGAACTAGAAATCTATTAACGAACTGCATTTAACGAAATACATTGCTTCCAATCGTGTTTTATGGAAATCTTTTGTAGATAGACTAAGTTCTTAGTTACGTCACGCGATAATATTTAAACATGTCAATAATAATAACAATACTACTTTCAAAGTAATATCGAACAAAATATTGTCAGGACGCTTACGATGTGGCGGCCACAGATGGTAATTGATACAGTTATTTACTGTTTGTGCAAAAAAATAAAAATAAAATCAATTCAAAAATTTAAAACTTTGTAACAGTCATTAAATTAATATAAAATATTTATTATTGTAAAAGCTTTTCTGCTCATACTTAAGTATTTAAGAAGGTTATGGTGGTACAGGCAGTGTGACTATATAAAAAATAATACTTAAAAAACAAACATTAAAAAAACGCAAATAAAAACTATTTTTGTAGTTAACCATTATTTTGTGCCGTTGTTTTAAATGCTATAAATTATAAATAAATTAATTATTAAAGTAAAAAACGTCTTCGAAACTAAAATCAAACATGGTTACATTGTACCATTTTATTCTTCGTTCCAACTTTCCACCCTAACGTTCATCTATAAATATTATTAACTTAAAAATAATAAAATTGAGTACAAACAATGTAAAGATTTTCTCCAGTGCAAATGCATGGATACAAATCATTAGCTACTTCAAAGGATGAACTCATTAATTAATTTATTTTTCTTTAATTTACTTTATTTCTTTTTTGTCTTATAATTTTACAGACTTAAGATATCATACTTATTGGTAGTTCATACATATTAAAGATTCAATAAATAATAAGAAAAATAAAATAAAATAATAATTCATTTATTGCAATAACAATCGGCTTCCATCTAATGAATGAAAGTTATATGCATATTTTTTTATGATTTATTAAGGAAGCTTGGTAGGATAGTGTCATTTTGAAAGGGCCTGTTGAAAAATATACTGATAGTTAAATTTTTTAATCCTCATGATAAATTAAAACTTTTATTTAGTATTTATTTTATATACTCCCTGTTCATAATTTTTCTAATTACAATTCTTAATAAACTGTTAGGACAAGTGATCAACTCACTGTGAAAGAAAACTTGGATTTTTATTTGAATAATGTCATTTCATAAAACCAAAGTAATAATTTATTAAGTAAGGTAAAGAATAATGACGTAAGATATTTTCTCTTCGTATTTTATATCTATATATAAAATGTTGTACAAATGTAAATATCTTTTTAAAAATTAAATAAAATAAAATCAACTAAACTTTAATTAACTATAATTATTTTTGGGTATTAAAATTGTCCTTATAAAATTTAATATTACTTTAAATAGTGTGCGCTTAACCCAAATTATTATAAATTCACTCCAAGAGATTATTACGAGCGAAGTTAGTTTCTATAGTCATTATGCTTTGTGATTAATTTAGCCCATTGAAAAAACTTTACTTCAATTTTAGTTCAGCTTAAATAATTTTATGCAAAAATTTCTTTAACTAAACGAGTATTAAGTACAAGAAATTAAACACAAAGCATTAGAACTTAGACAACACCAATATGTATATGGTTTATTATGGCTTTATTAGTAATAAATTCTAAATATATATAGAAGACGATTTTAATCATGTGACTTTGTTAGTGGTTTCTGATTTTAGCCCTTGGATTCTAATATCCTTAAGACGCCGAATAGTTATTGCGTTATTTGCAAAGCAAAGACCTCGAACAACACTCCACATAAAAAATTCCAAAACGATCAATTAGCAGCTCCGAGGACGCTAAATCACATAGTCAAATGGGACTGATATAGATCGATAGTTCGCTGAACTGTGTGGTGTGACATGATGCGCCATCCTACAGAAAACAAAGATTATCCAAGTTGTTGACTGACAATGAGGTGCGGTTTTCGTATATTGAAATAGTCGCTTAGATGAAATAGAACCTCTGCAAAAATGTAATTTTCGGCAAAATTCGATGTACTACTTGGGAAATAAGTTTCCCAGCGATGTTTAAAAATATTGCTATTTAGTGTAGTTAGCGGATATGTGATACTGACGATAGTCAGAAAAGCCTTTCAGTGTCAAAATAATATAACATTTTAATGCTTAGGGAGCACGGGCGCAAAATTTTCTTTATCTACTGTTATGTTTTAATTACATATGACTTATTGTTTTAATGTACTGTTCTTTTTTTTTCTATTTTTCATAAAAATCAAGTTTTATATAAAGCCTTAATAAAAAACTAAACCTTAGATTTTAAAAAGATACTTGTTTTTAGACCACCATCTACATAGTTTTTTTAATATTTTAGTTCTATTCTTCAAGTGGAAATCTTTTCAAAAATTTTACAACTATTATTAAACTTACATACATACATGTAAAAAATTAAAAAAAAAATATGATTTAATATTCTCTGTATTATATTGTAGATGTTAAAGGAATTCTTTTACTTACCAAACAGTTTTTATGCTTCAATGGACTTATCGAGTCGATAAAAACGAGGGGAAAAAATGTCGACATTTTTTATAGAAATATTTTGAGAAATGTTACATACCTGCAAAAAGAGAGAAAACGAAAATTTTATAAAAACTTATTGCCAAGAGATATTTAAATCATATTTAAAAATATGTTGCACAAAACACATAGATATGCTAAAAGGAATTAACAGATGTATTGAATGACATAGCAGTGTGTTAAAATGATAATTGCATTGTAGCTATAATTAATTTTCACAGAATTAAGTGATTCGAACAAATGTAAATTAATTTTGATTTTCTTTATATATAAAATTAATTTCATTAAAAATTCTTAAAGTTAAAAATAAAAACATAAATTCAATAGTGCTTGTCCATAGCCAAATTCATTGCTAAAGTTTAGTTTCAACTTAAGAGTTAGTTTTGGGTGAAAAATAAATATGAACTACAGAAAAGTACGTCGTGCTTTTGAAACTTTAAAGCCAACATAAGCTGGATGAAGACTACTACAACATTGCAACAAATAACAACTTTATGAAAAAAACACGAACTTGAAATTATACTGGAAGGTTCGATTCTACTATAAGAGGGTAGTACAACCCTATACTCAGTTTACTTTTATTCCTCGAAATTCGGAAATTGGGCCCATCAAAAAAGGTATCATCAGTTTATGTCTAATATCACATTCTAACTTTGTTCGGCAATAATGTAGCTAAGTATTTGTTGAAAAAAATCTATTAACATTCTCTGCCAAAAAATAATTTATTCTTGCACTTCTTTTAAATAAGAAAATTAAATCTTTTTTTTGCTTACAGGGACTCTTAAATTAAATACATCTGAACACCAATAAAAATGAAATAAAATAAAATAATATAAAATAAAATAAATGGAAATAAAATGAAATTAATAAAATTTAAAAAAATAAATCAAAACAGAATAAAATAAAAGAAAAGGTAAGATAAAAAATAAAGAAAAAATTGAAAAGAAAATAATATAATATAAAAGAAATGAAATGAAATGAAATGAAAAGAAAAGAAGAGGAGAGGAAAGAAAATAAAAGATTAAAAATGAAAATGAAGAAAAGGAAAATAAAATAAAATAAAAGAAAAGAAAAGAAAAGAAAAGAAAAGAAAAGAAAAGAAAAGAAAAGAAAAGAAAAAAAGGAAAAGATAAGCAAATAAAATAAAATAAATATTTAATGGCGGATCTTTAATAAAGAGTGAAAACCAAAATTAACCCAGATGCTTCCCTGCGGCACAGCAAGTATAACAGAAATTTCATTAAAAATAAACATTTTTAAACGGACGTACTCTATCTATTTTGCACACTATGCTTAGACCCATGATCAAAATTAAAAAAAAAAAAAATTCTCAATCTCTCAAATTCAAAGGGCGCTAAAACCAGAGAATTTTATGAATAATGTTTTACGAAAATAATTCTCATAAATCCATTTTTTTAAATCCAGTTCGAAATTTGGTTTTCAAGTATTTGTATTTAAACTAAAATAATTTTGTATATAATAATTTTTTATAGCTCTCAGCATACATTAGCCCAATTTTCATTCTTGTATATTTAAGATTTCAAATTTGTCCAATTGTAAAAATTTTCCATGAATTGTGAACGATTTTTTATTTTGGTACAATTCGTAAATTCTTTAATAGATAAAACTGCTCAAGAAATTGTTTTCAACGAGGATATTTCATACTTTCTAATTATTAAAATATTCATTCAGTTACAAGACAAGTGTACATTGTCCAGTAACGGAAGAGAACAGTGTTGCATCGGAAGTTGGAAACACAAAAAGTCACGGTATTATCAAACTGTTCTCGTAAAAGGCGTATATTGACCAAAATCGAGAGTCGTTTAAATCAAATAACAATTGAAGGGAGCATCAAAAATTACTGCACAATGTAACACACTGTGTAATTTTTTTAGTCATAGCAAAATAACCATATACGGACACCACTACGTCATAAAAGAGCAATAAAAATGACCCCTGTCTCCCAGTTTTGCCCAAAGTCCTCCAGGTTTTTTTTTTATGGGCCCTCAAAGATGTGGGGCCTCGATGTCATTTTTGCAAAAAAAAAATATCATTTCCTCAAGCTCATATTTTGCAAACCGTTTGAAATTTTGATATACTCTCTGAGGCAAAGTTGTAGCTCTTGTCATAAAGAACAAAAATTGTTAACATATAAAATCAAAAAAAACTTCATCTTCAAGGTCAAAATCGCAAAAAACTTTAAAAAATTCAATTTCTTTACCTTTTTTCCCCTGTTCAGGTCCATAAGTAGCAAACCGTTCAAAATTCAAGGAAACAATCAACCACGAAAATGAACCTAAGATCTTAATAAACAACTTTCTAGAACATATGAACTTCCTAGGAATGATTCTTAAACCGTTTAGGTAGCGCTTAGGTAGCCGCAAAAGTTAAGAATCATTCCTAGAAAAATTCGAAATTTTTTTTAGTCGCACTATTTATATTACATACAATGAAATTTGTAGTCAAGCTTTTTGTTTTCTTTTCCTAAACGATGTGGAATATGAATATGAGCCAATGTTTGAAATATTTTTATGAATAAGCAAAATAATTCAAATGCAATGCAAAAAATAAAGTGAAATTCGATAGAAAATCTAAATACACCCAGTTCTGTTTACTCGGTAGATTGGTTCAACAAAAAAAGTCAATGTAAAAATAATTCTTGCAAAAAAAAACCGACTTCAAAACAGACAAACTTAAAATCATGTTTCTTTAATTGTACAATGATTATATTATATTCGAGGAAAATTGTAGTGTCATAGCACAAAATGGCAATTTAGATAAAAAGCTATTTGGAATTCAATAATCTAAAGCCAATATCAGTTGATTTTCTGCCGGTAGAGCAGTGCTTCCGGAGTATATAGAGCAGTGCTTCCAGAGTATTTTATTTTCTTATTTTATTTTTGTTTTTTCATACGGGCGATTTGGTAACTCCGTTCTTTTTTTGAAGTCAATTAAAAAGACATTGCTCGTATGCAAAAATAGGTAATTGCTTCTTTATCCCCTTTTAAAATGATTGAAAAACAAAGATTTTTTAAGAAAACGAATTCATGTTTATTTTATTAAATCACATATACATGTACATATGTACATATATATTGTATATTTGCACTTTTTATTTGCATCTCTAGTATATGATGAAGTCTTAACAGATAGTTTCGTTCCAGAAATCGCTGATTGCCCAATTAAAATTTAATTTGTTACAGTTCTTACTGTGGCTTCGTTTAAACCGGACATTTTCGCAAGATATATTGAATTTTCTCCATTTCTAAGGGGATCTTAAATTGCAATTTTGGTTTTTTGTATTTGTTGTTATCGATGTTTTCTTTTACGAATGCATTGATAGTTCATAAAATATTAACGCAGTTCAATTGCTCTGACAAGTAAATTTGCTTGTATGCACAAACATTTGTGATTTGAACATATTTCGCAAAATTTTAAATTGTTCTAAAACTCTAAGCCAAAAAAATGGAATCGTGCTAAATGGAATAAAATCGTGTAAAAAAACTTTAAAATTTTTATTTTCAAACCGCACAGTAAATTGGGTTTGGAAAAATAAATCTCAAAAATTAATTTTTCAACAAAAATGAATGCAGATTTATTTGTTTTATTTAGAAATGTAGCAGAAACAATAAAAAAAAATCCAAAAAATTCAAATATTTATAACAACACTGTAAACAAAATGGAGAAGTTTTTAGCCAAAATATGTACTTACAAAAAAACAGTCAGTTTCGATGCACCCGAAAAAATAGGCACATCAAAAAACTACTTTTATGAATCAATAATCTTATTTTCCGTTATAATGGGTGATTTTTTTGAGGTTAGGATTTTCATGCATTAGTATTTGACAGATCACGTGAGATTTCAGACATGGTGCCAAAGAGAAAGATGCTCAGTATGCTTTGACATTTCATCATGAATAGACTTACTAACGAGCAACGCTTGCAAATCATTGAATTTTATTACCAAAATCAGTGTTCGGTAAGAAATGTTCAAATGTGACAAATTTTGTTCAGCGATGAGGCTCATTTCTGGTTGAATGGCTACGTAAATAAGCAACATTGCCGCATTTGGAGTGAAGAGCAACCAGAAGCCGTTCAAGAACTGCCCATGCATCCCGAAAAATGCACTGTTTGGTGTGGTTTGTACGCTGGTGGAATCATTGGACCGTATTTTTTCAAAGATGCTGTTGGACGCAACGTTACGGTGAATGGCGATCGCTATCGTTCGATGCTAACAAACTTTTTGTTGCCAAAAATGGAACAACTGAACTTGGTTGACATGTGGTTTCAACAAGATGGCGCTACATGCCACACAGCTCGCGATTCTATGGCCATTTTGAGGGAAAACTTCGGAGAACAATTCATCTCAAGAAATGGACCGGTAAGTTGGCCACCAAGATCATGCGATTTGACGCCTTTAGACTATTTTTTGTGGGGCTACGTCAAGTCTAAAGTCTACAGAAATAAGCCAGCAACTATTCCAGCTTTGGAAGACAACATTTCCGAAGAAATTCGGGCTATTCCGGCCGAAATGCTCGAAAAAGTTGCCCAAAATTGGACTTTCCGAATGGACCACCTAAGACGCAGCCGCGGTCAACATTTAAATGAAATTATCTTCAAAAAGTAAATGTCATGGACCAATCTAACGTTTCAAATAAAGAACCGATGAGATTTTGCAAATTTTATGCGTTTTTTTAAAAAAAAAGTTCTCAAGCTCTTAAAAAATCACTCGTTACATACTAAAATATGTATACACATATTTAGGAGTTTTCTATGCCAACTTTTGAAATATAATGATTTTAAAAATCATCCATATTTTATATTTTTATTAAAATTATCATTTGATATTTTTAATATTACAAAATGTATGATAATAGTAGGCCATGCTTTAAACCAAGGTGAGTGCAAGGGCGAATGCTTTAGAATGCCTTTACAAAAGAATTTAGAAAGAACAGACTTGATCACACTCGAAAAAATAGAGAGAAAATTATAATCAAGACTTAATGAATAAAGTCATAATTTCTTCTGATCTATTAATTTTATCTAGTAGAAACGCAATAAATACAAGCAGCTCTTTCAACAATAATCAAGAAATTAGTAATTACATAATAGTAGATGAATCTATTAACACTGATTCAGAGTCAGCAACTTATTTTAGTGATTAAGAAATTATTTACAATTGTTATGTTATTTGAATTTGTTTGTGACTTTATTATTAATCTTTATATAAATATCTTAAATAATAATTTAATTTTAAAATATTTAGTGTTGTCAATTTGAAAACCCTATTCATGTAATGTTATTTGAATACCTATCTATGGTTATGAGTATTTTAAAAACAAAACTACTAAAAAGTTTAAAATAATGTTATATTTAAAAAAGGTATATGGCAACCCTAAATAATGAGATATTGCTTATATTTTATAAAAAATACTATCACGCTTTATCATTTTGTATATGAAATGATAGATAGAATAAAACCAAAAAACTAAAAACTAAAAATATTACTGAAATGGGGGAATTTCGGGTATTTAATTGTCCCCGCACCGGAAAAATAAAAGGATTTCAAAAAATGTTAATTCATTTTTTAAAATAGTAGGCCAAGAGAGGTAGATATGTGCCAAAAATTTCATTAACTCATAACTTCTTCGATTTTTTTCCAGTTTTACTATGGGGACCGTTCACTGTGAACCGTGTCAAATCAAAATCGTGTAAAAAAGACCGTGTAAAAACAGAATTTAGTGCAATAGTTCTATTAGGTTTTTTTAATTTCTTAATTAACTATTTCTTTGTATTTTAGTTATCAAATGAAATTATAAAATATTTATATATATTTATCTAACTTAAGTTCGTTTTCTATTAAGATAGATTTAAATAATATTAAAATTAATGTTTTCGGGTCAAATTTCTTTAATACTACCTCAACGAATCAGTTTTTTACGATTTTAAGATATTTTTTCCTTTATCAGTATTGAAAATAAATCATAAATTTCCTTATAAGTACTACAAATAAATATTCTCTCACCAACCATAGCTGTATTAAAAATTACAAAGCTGTATTAAATATACAAATATTTTTAAAAATGTAAAAAAAATTTCTAATATCCAACAAAATATTAAATAAAGGTTTTAAGAAATAGTAAAATTTATGTTGAATGTGTGTATGGGTATGTGTCTATAAATAAATATTATTTTTAACACTTTGAAATCTAAATAAATAAATCTTTTGAATTAAAGAAATATGTATATGTATGTGTCACTGGATCTCATTTTAAATGACATAAATTTAAATAACAAAATTATAATAAAAAAAATTTTAGCACAAATGAAGCATTTTCTTCATAACCATTCATATTAAATGCAATTTTTGTGTAAAAGATGTTTCATCTAAAACATGCTAAAAAATAATATCTAACTTTTTTAATAACCAACAAATTTATTTAAATATATTTGAAAATAAATTTAAAAAAAATGTTTGCTTTACTTACACAGAAAGAAAAAACCCATTCTAAATTTAGGTAAATTCTTCTTATTTTTAGACAATCGTTCTTAAAAATTTAAGAACGATTAACTGTAAACAATTCTTAAATTAAACAGAAATTGGTTATAAGAACAGTAATATTCAAGAGCCCCCACGCAAACCCCTAAAGCTGAAAGTCCATACCACGCGTTCTATGCGCACACGCTTGTATGAGACAAGTTACAAGCACATCTCATAGAATGCTTAAGACGCATGTTTACTTTCTACGTAGGTTTGTTTTCTACTTTTCTACGCTTCGCAAGCGCCATGAAAAAATGTCAGCTGTTTTCATAGCCAATAATGGTAAATTATATTCTATTTACAATGCTATCGATAAATATGTTTGTGTCATTGATTACTTTTTTATGTATTTTTTTATTAAAAAGGTTTTTTTCTTAAAAAAAAGCATTGTGTAATAAAGTTTACAAATATTTTAAAGTATAAAATTCATTAAAATAAATTTTTACAACAATTCTTTCATCAAAAAATTGAAATTGGTGTTGAACTCAAACAACCTAATTATACTATCGGTAAGTACCTTAGAATGTAATTGATGAACAACTGTAAAAACCAAGGCATCTCGTTCCTGTTGATTGACCTACGCCGGAGAAAACGATTAAGTGTTAGTTGGTGGTTTCGATCGTAATAACTCCGGCATGCGTTTTAAGGTTGTTAAATTTGCTAACGGTTCGTTATTGGCACTGTATAAGGAAAAGAAGGAACGTTTAAGATCAAAAGAACCTTGTGTTTTATTCCATATACATCATAAAAATTTATAAAGTTTTTTTTTTTTGTTTTTCCTCTAATCATATATGTAGGTATGTATCTCTAGAAATAAAATAAAAATTGTTATTATATGACATTTTATAGTTTTAAACCATACTATAAATCGTTTTTTTAACATTGTAATTTTTAATAATAATATGATTTGACAACAGCCAAATATAATTTAACCATAATATGTTGTTCTTAGAATATGGTTTCCTCAACCAAGTTTTTTCTTTGCGTGAATAATTAAAATAAGTTTTATTATAAATATAATTAATTGATTTGGGATTGATCATATCTCGGTATTTCCTAAATCAATCTGATTTACGGATTACATCAAACACTATAATGAGCTTAAATTAGAATATGAATAATTGAAAGAAGTGTATTTCTGGATTGACTCAATCCCTTAGGTGCTTGAATTAAAAATATTAGGCTCACATCAAGCTCGAATTTATACTTAATTTAAGCTGAGAATTCTTAAAATAAGACTTTATGGGCTTTAAATCAAGCCCGAAAAGGCTTAAAAAGATTTAAAATTCAGCGCTTGATGAATTCGTTCTTGAGTCAAGCGTTTTGTACTTAATTGAAAAAAATCCGTACTTACCGTAGTTTTGACACAGCTTCAGATTGATTTGAGTACAGCTTCTCAATTTATTTTTTGGGTGTACTTATAACTTTAACCAATCTACATATTTATGACAAAGAAACAGTAAAACATAAATATTTAAAGCTCTTCTTCAAATTTATCACGCATTTTTTCTAATTAATCTATTTAGTATGTTTATAAATAAACACAAAGCTTATCTCAAAAAGACCAAAAATACAGTGCTTCTAATAACAAGTTTACCTCTTCAATTAAATTTCATCATAATAAAATGTTACTACCGACTAGGTTTGTATTAAATTCAAGTCACAACCGCATGTGTGAATAGCGTAATTTTTTCTTCAAAAGAAACTTAGGCACCTACGGTTAAAATGAAAAATTTGGTGCACGTCGCTCTTACTTTGACCAGTGGCCATTTATAATAGAAGTAGTCATAATTGAATTGAGAGAGAGAAAAGAGTGATTTTCAATAGAGGCTCTGCATTGTCTGCCTTTGACTAAATCTCTTTTTCGAACTGGGGGAATACTCTTACTGAGCGTGGGTTGAACCCACTGTTCTAAAATAGATCAAAGCTGTGCTATGGTCTGATATTATATATCTCGAAAACAAGAGTTTCCAGTAGTATTGTACTTTTGTCACTGGTGTACTGATCCATGCTCATTCAAAATTGCGCCTGAATATAGCATAAAACTGGTCACATGGTTGCTTTTATAATTGAGTATGAGCAAGCAAGGCACCATTTGCGCGGATAGCTTTTCAGTATATACATAAATACTCATGCAAAATAAGATGTACCTACATGTTTAGATTTTAACATCCTTAGCCCCCCACTTCAAATTTCTAATCGGCCACTACCTTTGCATGAATTTTTTTGACAATTTTATGGCCTCTTTAGAAGACCTGAAAGCTTGTTGTGATAGTACTACCACAACAGCCTTTCTTGTTGGGTAATCAGCACATGAAATTCAAATTTTTCCCTTCTCGATAAAAATTGACGAGATAATGAGCTTTCAACAGCTGTCAGAGGGAACTAAAGGAAGCAGCTTGCTCAAAAGTTGGCAGTTGCCTAGTAATAGATAACAGAAAAAGTCACCGAATACTCACACTGCCCTCGTACAAAATGTTTCTAAAATCAATATCAATTAAATAGTGCAACCATAACTGCATTCTTATGTATAATTAAAGGTAAAATTCTTATATTAATTAGTGCAAATATAGAAACGTCACACAATTTACCCCTGGTGCACTTTGTATTGTTGTTGGTTCAATCACTAGATTGAAGCGCTTCTATTTTCCTGCTAGTTTTTCATGTTGTTGTTTTTTGTTTTTGTTTTTGCATGTTATTATTGTGTTTTGTTTTGAAAATCAAAAATTAAAAATAAAACTATCAATAATCAAAATTGACACAAGAAGATCAAAATTTCACTCTAAAATCATGCAGTCACCAAAAAATTAGGAAACAAACTCTAATGAAAAGTATTATTAAGTTGGAAAAAGAACAGCATAAAGCAATAAATATTTAACTTTGCTATAGTGAATGATATGCATATAAGATTCGGCATGGCCGAATATAGCACTCTTACTTACCGTGGTTCTAAGCCTAATGTTATCCAGGATGATGGACATTCAGACAAAATATGCGTGACCGTCGCAGCCTATTTTAAGCAGAGTCTGCAAAGTAGCATCTTCTTTGATTTTCATCCAGATGACACTTGAAGTGTCTTTTCAATAACACAGTATACCAGCATCAGGCATCTAATTTATTGTTTTTGCATTATCAAAGAACACCCACATTGGTTAAAAAATAAAGGTATTTAGTCACAGGCCTGATATGCTTTTAACCGACTTCAAAAAAGAAGGAGGTTATCAATTCGTCTGAATGTTGCTTTTTTATGTTTGTGCCCGCAGAACTCAGCCATTTCTGAACCGATTTTAAAACTTATTTTTTTATTTTTTAATAGCTTATGCTTACAGATTGGTCCCGTTTAAAAAACAGTTCATTATTTTAAAAATTCAAGGTTGTCCCCAAACAACATACATGTTTTTTGGTATATTAAGAACCCTAAAGGGCATCAATTTAAAATTTTAGAAAAATTGCGTATCAGTATAGCTCCCACCAACAAAAAGTAATAATACAATAAACTTAGAATTAAAGGGTGTTCCCATAATTGATCTAATTTGACTTATATGGCCCTACCTTTTGACAAACCCCGTTATAGAATTATGAATTAAAGGATGTCCCAATAGTTCTGTAATTTGGTGTATATGACTAAACATTTGAACTGTTATAGACAAACAGTTGAAATTTACAAAAAATCTTTGTGGCCAAGTCCTCTATAACAATAGGTCTTTAATTTAAAATTGTTAATTAAAGGGTGTCTCAATATGTGATGTTATTAGATTTATGTTGCCCTATCTTTGAAACCGTTATAGACAGACATTTGATATTTACGCAGAACGTATATCACTATGTCCGCTATAGTAAAAGGTATAAAGTGGGAATTAAAGTTAATGACATTTGATCTATATTACCTTATCTTTTGAACGCTTATAGATAAACATTTGAAATTTTAACAAAGTGAATAACACTATGTCTACAATAAAAAGTACAAAAAATATAAAGGGTGTCCTCAAAGCTGACGTAATTTAACTTATATGGACTAGCCTTTTGAACCCTTATAGATAGAGACTTGATATTTACATAGAGAGTATATTGTTATGTCCGCTTTAGGAATTATAAAATTGAAAATGAAAGGATGTCTCTATAGTTAATGAAATTTGATGTATGCCTTATCTTTTAAGACGTTTTAGATAGACAACTGAAATTTACACATGATGTGTATTACTATGGTCGCTATTACAGCTATAAAAATTTAAAATTAAATGGTTTCCCCAAAAGAGACGGATGTCGGTGAAAATAGCTTAACTTTTGAACACTAATAAGGAGATGCTTGAATTTCACATAGTTTTTACTTCTTTTTCTGCTAATTTTGGGGCATTTTGTTTATCTTTAATTTGGTTTATATATAGTTCTTACAGATTACTTCTTACATTCTCAGTTTAGAACTGGTACCCAACTATCTGCTTTGAAGTCGGTTTTTTGCAAAAATTATTATAAAAAAATTTAAAATACCTATAGTTATTTTTTGCGTAAAATAAAGAGATATGTCAACCAATTTTCAAAATGCACTCTCGTCTATGGCAATTTGTGACCACAACCTTACGGGGTATGTTCAAAATAAAAAGTAAATTTTGAATTTTCCCAGGCTGTGTACATTCGTTCATTGATTTTTTTTTGTTATCTTGCTTTTCAAAAGTCAAAAATCGAAAAACTCACAAAAACGTGACTAATCTTTTTAATTGTCAAATAAGTATGTATGCTAATTTTTATATAATTATATACTAGCTAGCCTACTACCTACTAGCCCACTAGGACACAAACAAAACCTTATTGTCACAAGCTTTTATAAGTTTTTCTTTAAACTTGATATATATGTGTGGTAGCCGCATGTCCTTACAATTTTAACCTTCTTATGTTGTGATTGGGTTAAATAGCACTTTCGCATTAGTTATTTCAAATTTGAATATTAAACAACACTTTGCTAAAAGTTAAACAAAACTTCACGTTGTGAAAGAATTATATTTTTTTTATGTAGCTTTTTTGATGAAAGTTAAATTTAAATTTAACAAGTTAGAGTGCTATATTCGGCCGTGCCGAATCTTATATACCCTTCAGCACAGTGGTTTTATTTATGCATACAAATTTTGGTATACATATAAATGGAAGTAGTGATAGTGGAACCACCACCCAGGAAGCTACCAATCAGAAACTATAGTGCACTCTCTACAGTTCGTATCCTGATGTTGTATATGTGTCGGTATCTTGATGCTGTATATGTGTTTAATGCATCTAAGTGAATTTGTTTTAAAACAGAGATCTAATCTATTTAAGAATCAAATGCATTTCAAAAAAACACGTTACTCTATATATGTATGTTTTTAATATGTATTAAAAATATATTATGTGACACTCATCACTTTCATCGAAATATAGAAATAAACAGGCCTGTTCTGAAAATCACTTTTTATCAAAGTGATTTGAAAGCACGTAAAAGGTGTTCTACATACAAAAAATTTTTAAATCACGTGATTTTAAATCGGTTAGGAAAGTGTCTGTGATTTTAAATCACTTACTTATTTTTGCGAGTTCTTTGTTGTTAATTTTATAACAAACTGCTGTAATAAATAGTGTTCTCTTATGATTTTTGTAGTTAGATTACGTAATATTATAAGAAAAATATAAAAAATAGTGCATTTTTGAAGACTCTTCTTTTGCAGTAACATTTTATAAAAAAATTGTGTTTTTCCGCTTCTTTTTCACTGTCAGCAGATTAAGTGTTTAGATAGTACATCTAACCTTGCCAAACTTAAAAATTGCAATGGTTCCGTAAGTAAAGCCTTAAAACGCCCATTTTTTATACTGCTTTCATTTTAAACCTTTTGGGGTCCACAATGTTACCCTAGACCCTTCAGATTGCTTTTATTTTACGTATTACGTAAAATTTAATCAAAAAAATAATAAAAATCAGCAATTTTCTTGTGGTTTTACAGTTTTAAAATCTCTTAAAAAAATAAAAAAATATGTGATTTACAGAACAGGGTAAAATAAAACACGTGATTTTAAAACGGTTCGTGATTTAAAATCACGTAATTTTTAGAACAGGCCTGACAAATATGTTTTTGAACATGCTGTTTAAAACTTTTATTGAAATTTTTTTAAATAATTTTCTGAAATTTTTTTTAAACCTTTTTGAATTTTTTTTTACTGGTCGCGATCTTATATCTATTTAAAAAAAAAACAAAAGCGAATAATTATAGCCGAAAAAAAATAAAAACAACAATGTTAAAAAGATATAGGTAGGCGTGATTTTTTACCCGCTGCCTCCAATTGAATAGTCTGATGTTGCTGAATTTCATTCAATAGCGAAATTTTCGAAACTATGCCTGGCTTAAATTTCCTGTACCTCTTCGGGGGCCTTGGGAAAGTTGATTTCAACTCGTACACAGACGAACATCGCTAAATCAACTTTTCTATTTATAATATATATACTTTATGAGATCGGAAATTTATAGTGTAGAAATTACACACGAAATTACAAACTTATATATACGCTTTCCACCTGTGGTGGGGGGTACAAAAACATAGCAGAAAATTAGCAAACATAAAATTTTTTTCTACAACTACCGAATTAATAATAATATAAAATAACACATAGTTTGCAAAATAAATTATTGATAATAACAACCCAAAATAATGAAAAAAAAATCTATACTTACGTCTGTGATTTTGTATAACGAAAAGTCTGATTAGTTGGCATTATCGTATATCCTTTACTTGCATTTACATTTTATTTTTTAGTCAAAGTTTTTAAACTTAAAAATTTTCTTTTTTATATATGGATGTATGTATATATGTAACTTACAAAACATTTTGCATTTAAACTTAAAATTCTATTTTAAATTCAAAGCATGCTATAAGATCTCGCATTTATAAATAAAGTTGCAAGAAAAATAAAATATAATACTCAACTACAATATGTATTCATGCCATTTTGGTGTGTATGCCAAAACAAAATCTAGATTGTAAATAAAAATAAACCATGATATGATACAAAACTAAGAACTAGGGACGGAAAACGGAAATGAAAACACAACGAAATAAAATATTGTTTAAAACGACAACAGCAACAATAACCCTTTTTTTTTGTAAATGTAACACTACTCCAAAGGCAAATCTTTACTCTGCCACTTTTTTAGAACCACCAATAAGTTGTTGCAAGATGGCTGTTGTTAGATGGCTGTCTCGTTGGCAATTGAAACTGCCATTTGCCAGGATTTTAATTCTTTTTTATTAAACTAAATAATAGAGCTAAATACAAAAAAAACAACAGCTTTTTGTGAGCTTATGACTAAAACAAATGCAGCATTATAATACGAGGACGGTCTTAGAATATATATAAATATAAACAATATAAAACAATAAATATAAGATATATATAAATATAAACAATAGTATTCTTAAAGCTTCTGAAAATTATATATTTTTTAAGAATATGTTTCAAGTACAAAATATCTATTTACATCTATACTCACGACCTTAGAACCCATTATAGATGAAGCAATAATAGACTTGTGCATTATATTTCATTTTAGTAATCGCTCATTTTAGTTCAAGGTTACAAACTTAACTAGTTCAGTCTTTTAGTTCAATCGCTCCTTTTCCTTTTGAATCACAATTTGTGTTCTAAACTATTCTTATTTATCACATATTAGCCATCGGTTCTTTTGTTCAATAATTGAACGGAGTAGATATACAAATTTGAAGTAGTTCATTTAGTTTAATTGAACCAGTTCGTTCGTGAACTTCACAAGTCTAAACTATTACCTAAGCATGAGTAAGAAAGAATGTCTATATCAAATTAAAATAAACGAAAATATTATGTTCTTTTCTAAAAAGGGCATCAAACCCCATTTTCGCAACACAGCAGATTCGTTCAGGGAATTATCCACCTTACTTTCTCAAATAGAATCTTATGAATTTTATACCTATTTATCGGGAGTCTCAAGACCTACTCGATGTTTTCGCATAGGCTCAATGTGATTTTCTCAAATGTTCTCTCATCCATCGGTAGTAGTTCGAAGAAAGAAAATCTGAAGAAAATGCATTGAGGAATTATATACAAACATTCTGACGAAAATATTCAAATCGGAGCATTAGTTGTAACAAATGGTGAAAATATTCCTCTAAACTCTTGGCGGCTCGGTAGTTTTGGTAAGGTGTACATCGGGTAAGATAATAACGTACATTGACATATCTAAGACGACCTATTACTAAAAATCAAAATATTTGGCTTATCCGTATCTTAAATCCCTCAGTTTTCTCATTTTCTTGACTCTAATATAGATCCAATAATCTTGATAATTTCAAGACATCTTTTTACCAACTTACTATTTTTTTACCAACCAGCAAAAAAAATTTAAGTAAAGGCGAAAGCCGAAGTAATATTTTAAATTATTGCTAAATCCAACATTAAAAGCTATAGACATACGCTACACCCAGAGAAAAACATGGTTATGATGTGATCAAAAGAACCATATTGTGTTCTCTATAATAATATATGGTTGCGATGAACAACTTCTAGTTGTTTTAATCTTTACTATGGTTACTACAAACATGTTTTTTGTTACTATTTGATCATTAAATGGTTACTACACTCAAAAAAATCAACATGTTTGGTTGGAACTATAAAATTTTCAAACCACAAACAAACTTTTATTAGTGTTCCAAAATAATATTGTATTTTTAACCATAATATATTATTAGAAAACAAATTATGATAAGTTTGACAGAATATATCCACAGTATGACTAAAAACAAACAAATAATGTTTTTTTTAAGTTTTGTATTTAGTTTTTTAAAAATATTAGAATCTCATTTTTACAAATGTTTAAATCAAATGTTTTAAAAATAAAGTAATAAATAATTGTGCTTGATTCTAAGTTGTGTTTATATAAACAAAGAAGATATTGTCGGCTAAAGTCGCAAACGTGACAAGTCCACTTTTTAAAATTGTTCAGGATTGAGGAAAAACTGTTTTAATTATATATTTTCCAATATTTGTGGAAACTGTATATGCAATACATTGTTATTTCGCGCACTTTTTTAATAAATAAAGTTTTAAATTCTAACAAAATCTTTGAACACTTGTTTTTTGCTGTTTTTGGACTTGTCTTATTTTCGACAAGTAAAATATTTTTTTTATTGGACTTGACGCCTTTTATTTAGAAGCGTCTTCACATCTTGTTTGTGATTTAAATATTTTAAACTTTAATTTGTTTACACATTATGTACATATAAGTATATTATACTTAAATTAAAAATTTCTTCTTTGTTTTTATATTATTTCAATGTAAAATTAAACTAAAAACTATAACATTTCAATGTAAAAAAATAAAAACGATAACGATAAAAAATTAAATGAAAAATAATAGTAATTATTAAGGAACATGGTATATCACTCTTCTTTATCATTCATGTGGCAAGTTTTCATAGAAACTATGATAGTCTTTTGGTAATGTCTCTTTCAATATTTGTAAATCATTATACTTTCTTTTAGATATTTGTCGTTTTTCATTATAAAGTTGTGCTAAATTACACCACTTCAGTATGGCAACTTGTTTATATAGACGTTGGGGCAGATTGCTCCACGCGTTAGAAAACCTTAACTTGTAAAATATGTCACCATTAGGTGTGTACTTAAGTGCTCGTATGTCCGTGACTTTTGGATCTCAAATTACACGACCAGGACGAATAGTTTTTAAGTATGTTATATTTTTAAAAGACTTAAAACATGTGTAATCTAAATAAGTTACATAATAGGGCTTTGGTTTTTTTTCGCGCATCTTTACATAAACTTACATAGTCAGCAGGTACATTTATATTTCTATTTTTTAAAGCGCGTTCCGAGTGGACACTATCGGCTTCCATTTGTGTGTGTCCAACCTCTAATATTTTCTGCGCAATAGTTATATTGTTGCTCATTGCTGCATTTAGTAAAGCGTTTGCTATTGTTGAATTACGATTTTGATAGGTACAGCCATACAGCTTTCTTGTAAATTAGGCAAAAAAATTGCTTCTATGAACATAACACTGGCAAATTCTTCTGATGTTAGTCCACCATCAACTTCGTTCCACAAAAAACAATAGGCGTCTTTGGTTTTTAAATCATAAATTATGCACCTGTAGTTTAGTTCGGTAGTAAAATGAACTTACATTTGATTTTGGTGCCATTAGAACGCTTTGCAAATCGACAGTAAAACCATAGGACTCTTCGTCTTTATCTTTTGCTTTTTGTTCTCTGGCTTCATTTTTTTTTTTTTTCTTGATGTGTCAAGAATTCCTCATTTGAATAATTTTGCACATTATGATGAGAGCAAATTTCACATAAGACTTTTTTTTGGTAAAAATAAGCTTAGATTTTTTTAATGTGAAAACGGAATTGAAAGTTGTTATTTACACTGGATCAGTTTCTCGTTCGTGACACCACTGTTTTTTATAAAAGTCGTAAAGACTTCTCTTGGACCGCCATTCTGGCAATAGATATTTTTTGGTGGTGGAAGATCGACATTAGTGGGAATCTGTTGATGGAATCGAATCGAAAAATGAATGCAGATCTTGAACACGCTCCATCTGCGGTTGTTGTTTTTCTTGAATAATGTGGTGATCCAAAGGAGTATCTAACCAATTTAAGCAATTATGCCTACCAATACTTAACGTGTTTAGGAATAGAGTGCGGCACACTCGCAAAGCCATATTGTTAACTCTAAGGTGGTACAACAATGTTTTCTTTCTTTTAGAGATGTTCTCAATTGCGTCATTTCGTGGTCTTTTAGGTTTAATACATTGAATTAATGTCCTCACATATGTATACCTTCTTTTGTTGCCAACTCATTTTCCAAAATTCATTGAAATTTCTTCCCTTTGAGGTTCTGTTATTTTTCCACATTTCATGACTGCAGCTTTACCTTTATCAATACAGTTGCACCTTTTTTCAGAGATCTTGCACTTTTAACTTTATTATATTGCCAATGCCCACCTTCTTTAGTTTTGCCATAGTATTTTTTTCCATGTTGGCGCAGACTTTTATTTTTCATTGTATACCACGCATCGTTTGTTAGTTGCACTCGCCGTTTTCGCTTTTTGTTCTTAATAGGAAGTTCTATTGAATCATCCGTACTGCTGTGAAATTCATACGGAACTAGACCAACAACTCCATCGTCTTCTTCATTTCCATATTGAACGAAACCATCATGTGCTTCATCACCATAATCCATATTGTAAATTTAACTATTATTTAGCGTAAGGAAAACATAATATCTGCTTTTCAGATATTATGTTTTCCTGAATATATAATTAATATAACGAGTGATTTTTTAAGAGCTTGAGAACTTTTTTTTAAAAAAAAAACGCATAAAATTTGCAAAATCTCATCGGTTCTTTATTTGAAACGTTAGATTGGTCCATGACATTTACTTTTTGAAGATAATTTCATTTAAATGTTGACCGCGGCTGCGTCTTAGGTGGTCCATTCGGAAAGTCCAATTTTGGGCAACTTTTTCGAGCATTTCGGCCGGAATAGCCCGAATTTCTTCGGAAATGTTGTCTTCCAAAGCTGGAATAGTTGCTGGCTTATTTCTGTAGACTTTAGACTTGACGTAGCCCCACAAAAATTAGTCTAAAGGCGTCAAATCGCATGATCTTGGTGGCCAACTTACCGGTCCATTTCTTGAGATGAATTGTTCTCCGAAGTTTTCCCTCAAAATGGCCATAGAATCGCGAGCTGTGTGGCATGTAGCGCCATCTTGTTGAAACCACATGTCAACCAAGTTCAGTTGTTCCATTTTTGGCAACAAAAAGTTTGTTAGCATCGAACGATAGCGATCGCCATTCACCGTAACGTTGCGTCCAACAGCATCTTTGAAAAAATACGGTCCAATGATTCCACCAGCGTACAAACCACACCAAACAGTGCATTTTTCGGGATGCATGGGCAGTTCTTGAACGGCTTCTGGTTGCTCTTCACTCCAAATGCGGTAATTTTGCTTATTTACGTAGCCATTCAACCAGAAATGATCCTCATCGCTGAACAAAATTTGTCACATTTGAACATTTCGAACCGAACACTGATTTTGGTAATAAAATTCAATGATTTGCAAGCGTTGCTCGTTAGTAAGTCTATTCATGATGAAATGTCAAGGCATACTGAGCATCTTTCTCTTTGGCACCATGTCTGAAATCTCACGTGATCTGTCAAATACTAATGCATGAAAATCCTAACCTCAAAAAAATCACCCATTATAATTAATATTTACAATTAAATAAATAATTTTACCATGAAAATGAAACTGCAAACAACTAATTTTGTGCCAAAAAGAAATATAACAGCTGAGACAATATGTACGTTCAGTGGACTTAGCGCGCGCTTTTTGACAAATGGGACTTGACGCTATTGCATATCATTGCCAAACATGAATAAAAACGATATTTATAATAACAAAAAAAAATTAAATTGTCTATTTTACAAAAAACTATTCAACTGCATTAAAATATAATTTTTCGAAAAAAGTGGACTTGTCACGTTTGCGACTTTAGCCGACGATATATATAATTGTATTTTAAATTACAATTATTATAAATTATTTATTTTTTAAGTTTGAAAATAATATGGTTCTAACATGAGAATATTATTCTTACGTGAATAATAATTCAATCACTGTATATTGCTATCAGATTATGGTTACTTCAAACAAATTTTTCATTATGTCATTCATTTTTATGTCCATATATCCTTCCGTAAAACAAAATATCAACTATCTAAATCTATGCCAAATAAAGCCTTTGGAGAAGATATGAATTCTATATGAATTCTGCATAAATGCCATTAATATTTTTTAAGCCGAACTTGCAAAAACATCAAGGAATATACTTAATAGTTCGGAAAATTGTGATGGAAACATGTTTTTTCTATTCATTAAAAAGGGGATATAAATAAGCCTTACAATTATAGAGTGATATATTTTATAAATTGTGTTGGTAAAATAATGATGTGGATAAAATAAATAATGATGGCCAAACCAAAAAAAGGTTATTTTAAAAATTCTCAGAAAAACGAAAAATATAGCTTCGTCGACCTTAGAACTGCTTTTAGCCGTGTATAAAAAAGTATCAAGTTAAATCACTCTTGGATGCATACTCAAAATATGATTCGACATTCCCATGAAATGCAAAGGCAGTGTAGCCACTTTTAGAAATAATATTTAAAGTTTGCAGAGCCAAACATTTTTTATGAAACATTAACATAGAAGTGTTTATATACAATTTACACCACATGTTTATATACATTTTGCAATTTCACATACAAAACTACAACAAAAATATTATTTTTATACAACGATATTACTTCTAGATTTAGGTATTAAAGACATTAAATAAATATCTTTAGAAAAATGTTCTGTATTAGTAGAATAAATATTTTTTTTTTTTAATAAAATTTTGTATTATCCGTTTTTGATAGCTAGAAGGTAATTTTATAACCCCACTCCTAGGCAAGACGTTGTAAGAAAATTATTTTTGTATCTTTAAACTTAATACTAACTAAAACAAAAATATAGATACAAGTATAAAAATTGTTTATCAATATTTAATATAAACGGTTGCCTACTTCATTTTAACCTTCTCGTGCTTGGCATTGGGCTTATTAATACTGGAGTATAACAGTTTGGGACCGAATCGTACCAATAATAAAATAATGGTATTTTACACAGATAATAAAACAAGTTTTGTGTTACAATAATTACACAAAAGATGTATGTATGTAATAATTCAACGTTTTTTAATTAGCTCTAAATACAAATTTAATTAAACCTTTAATTACATCAATTATTAAACTAATAAAAATACTATTTTTACCTCTCCTAATTAAGTATATAATCGGCGGAATTAAAAAATAAATAATATTTTCAATTGAAATACATTAAAGCTTTTTAATAAAAAACCACACCTACTTATATTTGATTAATATTTTTTCATGTTGTTTTTATTTTTTTCGGTTGCAATGATTCTCTTTTGCGTCTTTTGTTAAATAGTTATTAGACCTCGAATAGTGAAAAAAAATTCAAAATAATTTCAAAAAAGTTTTAAAATAAAATTTCATAACTTTTTTTAAATAAAAAAAAATTGTTTAAAATATTTAAAAAAAATTTAAAAAAACAAAAAAAAACATGTCCAAAAGCATATTTGTACAGAAAATTTTTCGAAAAAAATTTTCAAAAAAAAGATTTTTACAAACGATTTTCTAAATATTTAAAAAAAAATCTTGAAAATGATGAGTGTAAGATAATATATTTTTAATACATATTAAGAATATACATACATACATACATACATATTGATTCTTAAATAGATGAGATCTCTGTTTTAAAACCAATTCACCTAGATGCATTAAACATATATACATACAACATCAGGATACCGACTAGAAACTGTAGAGAGTGCACTATAGTTTTTGATTGGTAGCTTCACTTTCAAGTTGGAAGTATTTATAATCAATGCTTTTTAGAATTGTTTTCTTAAAACTTTGTGGGGCCCTGACGAGGGTGGAGTGTGTGTATGGGGGAAATGTGTGCAGCTACATGAACCCCATCTCGAAGTAATGACAGAAAGATTATGGGGTGGTGATCCAGTGTGGGATCAATAGTTGATAGTGCGATATTACTACGTTCATAACAAAATATAGGTGGTACATATTAAAGTAAAAATATTCAACAAGAGGGAAGCTTAAGGTAGTGGTAGACTTCGTTCTCACCAATTGACGATTGATAATTGAATACAAGTTTTCTCGTATTCCTTTATCTGGGTTTGGTTGGTTAAATCGATGATGCTTACAACTAAAACACTATCCTAAGTAGATTAGATACAAGTAGTGCTGATGACGGACGTGGCTGTCTAGAAAATGTGCATTCCACTCGTGCTGGTGTCTAAAAATTAAATTTTCCCAATAATCACCTAATTTTTAATTTAATTAATTCTTTCTTAGAGAGAATAAAAACGAACTTAAGCTTGATTATAAACTTCATTGTATGTAATACATAAAACAGTTCGACTAATAATAATTAAAATTTTCAAAAATTGTAAATATTTATATCATATAAGATTGCTGTGGTCTTCATTAACTTTATATGATAAAAACACAATTTATTTTTCAAACGACAATTCTTTCACAATGAGAACGACATATTAATTAATGCCGAGAACTCAAATATGTATATGATGGTGTATGCCTCCAGCTAAGTAATACAACTGGCAAAGCGCCATGTGGTGCGATCTACATAATTACAGATTTTTCTCTTAAGTTACTACCACCAATTCCAGTTTTCAGATTTTAGGCACCGCTTAATTTACGGATTTTATAAGGCTATTTAGTGCAAGTTAGGCTTTATAAATGGTTATTGGCAGGCAGCGCCTAAACCGTTAATTTCTCGCAAATGACAGTAGATCTTATTACCACTACTTTTGGCTACCAATTCTAGTTTGCACTAGGCTGCAGTAATGAAATAAACTATAAGCGACGGCTCGCTTTAACTACATCATTTCAGGAAAAAGACGTAAATAGGAAAAATCAGTACCCTTGGCGGCTTAATTTTCTTCTGCGGCAGCTTGCTTTATGTTAATAATTCAGTTTATACAAATACTAGAGATGATAGAAAAATATACCTATACTATTAATGTCTGAAGCAAACTTCCTTAAATCGTAAATTTTTTTATTCTAAAAGTGATTGGAAATAGTTGTACCTTTTAAGTTCTTATTGCCATCTAATGTAAAACCCATTAACATAAACTAATGATGAAATGCTAAAGTGAGTAAAGACTGTGATAGTTTTTATTGCACTTTATTGTTTTACTTTTGACATTGCAGCTGCAAATGCAAAAATCCTACATAAAACTCAGCTCGAAAATTTAAAAATGAAAACAAAATCTCGTTAAATGACATGATATGTACGCTTGATTAGCTTTTGTTCCGTTGGCACACACAAAACTTGCTGACAAGAGCTGACGGTGATGTAGATAGTGATAACGATGCATCAGAATTTGCCAACCGAAAGAGGTCTGTTAGTTACAAGATTCACACTTAGCGTTAACAAACACACATAATGGTAATTTAATTTTTCTGAGAAAAATATCTGTTGAATGAAAAACTAAGGAAACGTTTTGATAAAATAAACATGTGTTTTTGCAAGGGCTTGGTATATGTTTAGAAACTTAACCCTTACGTTAGGTTAGGACCATTTGGTCCATTTTTTTTTTGTTAATTTAGTTCATAAGTTTTGAACCGTGGTATATACTGACTTGATTTTTTAGCTCATGGGGTCTTTTTATGAATTATTGAAAGTGGCAAAGTTTAAATTTTATAATTTAAAGTATGACTGAGAAAAATAAAAAATTAGTAATTTTAGGTCAATGGACCATTTGGTCCATAGTATGTTTTATTTGATATTCATTTGTTTCTTTGACAATATTTGCTGTTGCATGAATGGCCATAAATGTTTCTGCTAGCTGTACAGATAAATTTGCTACAAATGCAACATTGTATATCAGATTTAGACTTGCAGCAGCCGCAAATTCCACGTTTTCGAACTCCTGAGCTAGTAGAAGGCCGATCTGAGGATGCTGGAGGAACTCTGAGGATACTGGGGGAACTCTGAGGATGCTGGATATTGTTAGAAAATCCATTTCAACCCAAATAGAACAAAACGGCGGACATCGCAGGATCGAATTACCCATCTAAATGAAATAAAACCTTAGGTTATGCTCAGAGCACATCCGCTGGTCATACATATGTTTTTAGTTTTAAAATTTTAAATATTTTTAAAGTGTGTCAAAGGATAAAAAAAATTTATTTATATTATTATACAGTTCAGGAAATATTTCTTTGTAATATTATTTCCTGTATAAAATGCTATAGTTTTCTGTATGAATTAACATTTATCAAAGTATCTTTTAGTTATTGAATATTGGTTTTTTGTTTTGTTTTTTTTTTTTTTTTATTACATTACATTCTGTTTTTTTGAAAAGCAATCATTAAATTGTAACGCAATTTAATGCCCAAACAAGCATGACAGGAATAAAAAATAAAACCTCACACCCAACAGAATTTTGTTGGCCGTAGTGTCTGCTACTGACTCCAATCAATGCTCGGTTTAGGTCGCATTTTGTTGCTATGGTATGGTTTGATTGTCAGATTGGTTAGTGTGTAGATCACTGTGGTACATTTTTTTTTGTTGTTGTGGCATGTATTGAATTGAAAACATAATCAATTTGTTATTCTCAACAAGTACTTAAAGTAACTGGCAGTGGTGGAAAATTTACCGAGATATTTAACACCAACAAAATCATCTATAAAAATCATACACAATGTATTTAATTGTTTATAAATATATATAATATAAATATATAATTTAGTTGTTTAAGTTATTAAAAAAATTATATAATTACGGTACCAAATAAAATATTTATCTATACAAACATATTATAAAATAGTAACTCGTTTCCTGTCTGTCTGTCTGTCTATCTGTTTGTCTTTCTTTTTTTGTGTTCATATGACGCAAAACCTACTGGATGGATTTTAACAAAATTTTATTCGGAGGTCCCTTAGTATCTTGACCCCAATATAGGATACCTTTTTTTTCGCAAAAATATCTTATTTCCAAAAGAAAGTGGAGAAAAGGCAGTGAAAGTACGCCGACTTTTTTACCGATTTAAAGGAACTGTTTCGATACAGATGGCACTTTTTTAAAATAATGACTAAGTCATTTCCTGTCTGTCTTTTACAGAGCTTTACAATATTTTTTTAGAATTTTAAAATATTATATAAATTTTATAAATTTATCCACGGATGGGTACTCTTATGTAATATAAATATGTTAGAGTCTGAAAATTGGGTGTGGATTACTTTCAAAGCAAAATCGAACAAATATTCTCAGGACGCACACAACGTGTGTAGGAAGAGCTAGTTCAAAATAAATTTAAAATGCCTAGACGGAAAAAGTGCTAAGTTTACTTTTTGTCGAAATTTAGATTTTGATGTTGCTTTCTGGTATAATTGAAAATACATCCATTACAAGTAAAAATAATACCATTATTTTGTTTTTCATGCTGGAATGCAGTGGTAGGCAAATATGCTAAGTCCAAAAAAAATTTTAAAAGTAAGAAAATATGTCAAGTCCAGTTGAAAGGAACAAGTTTTTTTTAATAGACTTTTCATTTCAAGTTGTATTATAAAGAATTACAGCCATTTGGCAATAGCTACAATATTAAATATCTACTTTGCATTTCATATAATTCGTTATATCAAAGTGATTACAGTTTTAAATGCTTGGGTTTGTGAATTTAAAAAAAATATACAAAGTATTGCAAAATACCATAATTATAAAGTTTTTTGAAGCCGAAGGTAACTATTTATTGTATCTGGGAAACCATTGTTAATTATAAATTTTGTTAGATATTTGTTATTGTCTCTGCTGAGATAAATAACTACAATTATGGCGATTATGGAATTGAGTCACATGATGGAGTTAAAGGTCTGGTTCCCTATGGATTTAACAGTGATTCCGATGATTCGTATGAGTTACCATCGACATCGAAAAACCCCAAGAGGAGAGGTCGTGTAGAAAACCCTACTTGGTTTGGGTCAAGAAATAAAACACGTAGAGAAAGAGGTAAAGGTTATTTGGAAGACAAAAAGTAGACAATAGCTGGACTTATGATAAAAGAAATGAACGACGTGCGCTAGGAAATATATGAAATGTAAAGGAAATGTTACTACAAGGTAACGGATATTCGTGCAATTAAATATACAACAAATTGTAATATAAAGTATAAACTTCGTTTCATTTTTCGAGTTTGGAACCACTCTACAACGAAAGAATGAAAATGATGGCAAGCAAATATGAAGAACTGCAATTTTTAAAACTGACTTTACCCAAAGATTCTGTATAAATATTCTGTACCTACTAGATGCATTTTAACAAAACTTTGTGCGGAGGTACCTTTTTTTTAACATAATAAGCTTCCGCTTAAAATAAATACACTATTGAAAATTTACCTTTTTATTATTATTTATTTCTTTTTCTTTAAACTTATAATTCTTATTCTTATTTATTGTTAACCAATTAATATTTTGTTTATCAACACGAATAAAAAAACTACATTTTTATAAGCACTGAATACATTTACTTTTTTAATACTTTTATTGAGCTTTTTTGGTTACAGCAAACACCGCTGCAACGCATCATGCTTCATAAGGAACAATTCCTTAAATTAAATTCCACAACAAAAAAAACATTTTTAAGGAAAATATGTTTATGTACTAAAATAATGAAATTTCAAATATGAAATGTGCTGTCCAATAAAGCATATAAGTCACCAAATGATTTATTTTAAAATCCTACGACTACTGGTAATTTAAGAGGATGGACTAAAGAAAAAACTGCATTTACAGATTTTCCCCTGAATAATTTGAAAAAATTTTAGCACTTTTTCCGAATAAGGTAACGAATTTTGTAAAAAAAACATTTACTGCCAGTCCCACGATGTCGCTCGATATCGATCGTTTGCACAAATACATTTAAAACAACAACAAAATTTTTGAATTTGTTTTTGTTTTAAATATATTTGTGCAAACGATCGACATCGAGCGACATCGTGGGACAGGCAGTTAATGCCTTCTAAAAGGAATTAAATTGAATTCCTTATAGCAGATATTTTCGAAAGACCATCCAGAATTCTTGTCGGCAAAAGCGAGAGTGAGTGGACGGCCTAATCCGCAATGGCAACCTGTGTAAAAAATAATGCGACTAGAGAGCATTGTGCCTCCTAAAGAATGAATAAAGAGGCCTTCTAGAAGGCCCTCATACTTCTTCTTCCACTGGGTATTTATTAAGTATGTCATACCAAATATTGGTTTTTAATATCACATTTCTTTGCTTGTATTTTACATGCATGTGTGTATTATATACATACGAATAGGCATGTGTGTAAACTTTTACCCAAAAAAAATTGCAGTATTTACTATATTTGTGAGACTTTTTTTATTTTTTTCCTGTGCAAGTAAAAATAAATAGGTCACATAGTTACTGCTTTTCTTCTTTTTAGAACAGTATGCATGTTTTAGATCGTCTGTGCTCGTTTATGTTTTGCACACATACTGTCATAAATAAGTGTCGCTGACAGTAAAAGTAAATGCATGTATATGATGTGATTATAGACATGTAACAGATATTGAAGCAAGTCTAGTAAATGTATAGTTTATATTTTCTGATTTTACAAAAAAAAAAAAATTCGCACCCACATTTTCCTAAACAGGCCAACAATGATTAGGAAAAATCTCCATTTGAAAAATCATCATGATCCAGCAAGTTTTTCGTTATCCCAAATAAATATACATTTTGTATTGAGTTCAATATTCAAATCAATCAAAATCCCAGCAAGTTATTTACATATGGGTAATTCCAAGTCAAATCAACCAAAAAAAAAAAAAATGTTTTAAAATTTACCACTACCGATTTTATTGAAACTTTTTTTACATACAATGAAATTTTATAATCAAGCTTAAGTTCGTTTCTATTCTCTCTAAGAGAGAATTAATTAAATTACAAATTAGGTGATAATATTAAAGAAAAATTGGGAAAATTTAATTTTTAGACACCAGCACGAGTGGAATGCACATTTTCTAGACAGCCACGTCCGTCATCAGCACTACTTGTATCTAATCTACTTAGGGTAGTGTTTTAGTTGTAAGCATCATCTATTTAACCAACCAAACCCAGATAAAGGAATACGAGAAAACTTGTATTCAATTATCAATCGTCAGTTGGTGAGAACAGAAGTTATCAGAAGTGGGATCAGAAGTTATATTAAAAAAAAATACATATTTTTCAGTTTTAAGGAATATTTCTTACTTTTATTACCCAGTTTATTAAAAAGTTTCTATTTTTTCAGTTTATAATGAGTCAAAATGAAGTTTTTTTAAAATAACTTTTGATCCCACCATGGTCCACTCTGAAATTTTTATGGCGTACTTAAGCCGCGTTAGAAAACATATGTAAATTAAAAAAAAAATCAAAAGACACCATCTCAAAGATGTTAATAAAACTTTTTTTTTAAATATCAGAAAAAAATTTGTTAAATAATTTCATGATTCATGATTGATACCAAATTAAAGCGTATGAAATACCCTTTAAAATGAGCTGTTACTCAACTTTCTAGGACTTATAGAACTGGATTTAGAATATATTTAATCCTCGAGCGCATATGCAAAAAAGCGACATTTTTCAATTTTGATAACTATGTAGCAGAAAAACTGTAAGAGATAGAATCATATTTGGATTCAGGGAGTCAAAGAATATAAATAAAAAAAGTTTCAATAAAATCTGAAGAAGTCATTTTGCGTGCCTTGTTGATTTGACGTGGAATTACCCATATATATGACTAAATCGATGTGAATATTTAATGTGTGTGTGTGCATGTAGCATATCTGTGCTTTAAGAAATTTGTAAATTGAAATACAAATATTTATGTTGTGTACATTTGCGTATGTGCATAAAAATCATTTAAGTGTGTCCTATTTTCCTAATTGTAAAAAAATGGTTACACTGTGATTTATACAATTTATTTTAAAATAGATGTATTTAAATCACACCATTTACAAAGAAAACAGAACCGGAACAGATTTAACTAACTAAAATGCTATTGGTTAAAACATTTTCAAACTGTAATAATATGAAGGAGATATGAAAACATTATAAAGGATCTCTAGACGCAAGGTTCTAAGTTTGTTTAGTAATTTAAGGTAGCGGATTTTTTTTTTTTTTTTTCTTTATTACAACTTTCTAAGTTTCTGGTATTTTTATACTATTCTAAGTTGTTATTTATTGAAAACGGCTATCGTAACTTCAACCACAAATCTTGAAGTAATATACAACAATCGGTTAGACTGGAGTGACCACGTAAATAATACTACGCCAAAAGTATATAGGATGTTAAGAAATTTGTGGTGCACCCAGTGGTTTATACCTCTTCAAATTATAATGCTTTTAGCTAAAACGTATTTAATACCAACTCTTTTTTATGGTTGTGAACTGTTTACGAACTGCGACTCTACCTGTACCCGTAAGCTTAAAATAGCTTTTTATAGCATAACACGATACATATACGTATTAAATGTTTTTATAGAATTGCACATTATGCAAACTAAGTTTTTGGCGTCTCTTTGGAGTCCTACCTACAATGCAGATCATTAAATTATATATATGTACCCGACGACCAAAATACCTGTATGACAGAGTAGTTTTCCTCAGATCAAATAGAGGTAATCGAATCAAACAGCATTTTTATATCAATATATTGCAGCGCAATTCAAAACTTTAATATTTGAATATTTTAAACAAAAATAACAAACTTCATTTTATTGGTGCACTTTAAATTTATAATTTGATTTTTTTAATACTTTATGTATTATTGTTTTTCAATCGATAGTATGCACTTGTTAAAATTCTGTTATTACTAATGTTTTTACTTCAAATAAGTTTTCAATACCAATTCATATAATCCAGTATTTTAATAAAAGATTTAATCTTTGTATTGGGTTGTGATCAGTAAATAAACAAAAGAAGAAAAAAAAAAGATGTTCGGCTCCCTAAATATCATCTGAAATTCTAGACTAAAGCCCTGTTAACCCGAAAAACAAATAGTTATGTATTTCTTTTTCTTTTCCGAATTCGACGAATTGGAAGTATAATCGAAATGAATGGCGACTATTTCGTTGGTCTCAAATAGAGAGGCCATAACTCATTGAGTTTTGCAACTTTACCGGAAAAGGTAAAAACAATAGAAACTGTAATATTGACAATGTAATTTGTAATGTACAACTTGTAAGAGCGTTTTTTTACATTTTTTTGTTAAATGCATTGGAATCACTGAAAAACTCAATTTCGTAAAAATACGAGTTAGGGCCTTTCTACTTGAGTAATAAATTGGGTTCGTTACACAGTACAACACAGAAAAAAATAAATATATACGGACACCACTACGTGATAAAAGACCAAAAAAAAAGACCCCTGTCTCCCAGTTTTGCTAAAGTCCTCCAGGTTTTTTTTATGGGCCTTCAAAGATGTGGGGCCTCGATGTCATTTTTGCAAAAAATGATCATTTCCTCAAGCTCATATTTTGCAAACCGTTTGAAATTTTAATATACTCTCTGAGGCAAAGTTGTAGCTCTTGTCATAAAGAACAAAAATTGTAAACATATAAAATCAAAAAAACTTCATCTTCAAGGTCAAAATCGTAAAAAACTTTAAAAAATTCAATTTTTTTACTTTTTTTTCCCCTGTTCAGGTTTATAGGTAGCAAACCGTTTAAAATTCAAGGAAACAATCAACTACAAAAATGAACCTAAGATCTCAATAAACAACTTTCTAGAACATATGAACTTCCTAGGAATGATTCTTAACACCGTTTAGGTAGCGCTTAGGTAGCTAAATAATTTTCTGGAAATTTTTCACTTTTGCGGCTACCTAAGCGCTACCTAAACGGTAGCGTAGTGGTGTCCGTATATGATTATTTTGCCATGACTCAAAAAATTACACAGTGTGTTATCAATTGCACGTTTAACTAAGGCTAAAAAGAATATTCTACTACTGCTGCGGTTATAGATAAAAGAAATGGTAAAATTTTTTCTATTTATATATTTTATTTTATTAGAATTATATAATACAGTCAATAATATCATATAATGAAGAAAGAGAGTACTAGCAACTGTGGTAAAATTTATTCTTTGTCAACAAATCGGCTTCAACAAAGATTTATGTTTTACTTGTTTATAGAAATGCGGAGGTAAATCCCAACACTGGAGTAGAAAACTCCTCTCCAAATCAAGCTAGGGTCCATGAGACAATCTGTAAACATGGCTGCCAGATTTGATTTATCGTCATTTTGACGATTTTTGCACAAAAAATAGCGAAATTCCGATTTGACGATTTTTTCCTGAAAAGTGACGAAGTTGTTGGGCTTGTTGAAAGTAGATCTTGGCATTGTGTTCCTTATGCAAATATCTGAATTTTATTTTTCTTTAGTCATGTCCTTTTTAAAATTTTATGTACGGTTGCTTAAAAATGTCGTTTCTTCTAGTCTTCCAGTCTTTAAAATGTTTATAACATTCCAAAAAATTTTATTATCAATAATATAAATCATATCCATTAAACTGAAGCACTGTTTAGACAGTCATTAGCACTTTGATGAATATAAATTTGCATACAAGTGATAAAATAAAATTAAATATTTATAGAGAACCAACAACATTCTTGTTTAACAATTGGGCTTACTTAGGAATAAATATATAGTAGAAAATCATATGAAAAAACAAAATTTAAAGATTGTAAAGAAAGTGAGATAATGACTAATTGAATTAGTTTTTTTAAAGCGTTTGCTGTTGCTTAAGCAATAAGTTAATGTTTGTTTCTTCTTTTGCTGTTGCTGTAAAACGATATTGGAAATCTTTATTTTGCAGATCTTTTAAATTTATGTGTTTTTCGGTTTACACGTGGCGCCATAATTTTAATCTCTTACTGTCGAGGAATTTTCTAAAACTAAAGACTGAAGCAGGGAGTAACAGCAAGAAACAGCAATCGTAGTCAGCCACAACTACACATGAAAGAGTTAAGCAAAAGTAAAATTAAAAATGAAGAACAACTTATTGCTTTAGCAACAGCAAACATTTTCGAAGTATGTAATTGCTTTGCTGCAGAAAGACACACATAGTAAGCTTCAGCAAATGTGTTGCTCTTCTTTTTTTATGCGTTTGCTTTTTGCTTTTGCTGCATCTTTTTTCTAAGCAATAGTTAAGCAATTACATATGCATTGAAAATAGTCAAGTATTTTTAATCACTGGTTATAAGTATAGTTTTTTTATCGTATGTACATACATATAATATACTCGTATGTACACACACAGATATATGATTTCATTGAAGAAAATATTTAAATTTCTATTCTAAGCTAGCTTTAAACGTTAATTCTTATATATTCGTTTTATTGTTTTTAACAATAATATAAACAACAAATTTTTCAAAAACTACATTTTCAGTTTTCTATTTTTTTTGCGAGGAAACTTTTTTACCAGGAAACTTACTATTTGTTCTTAAATTCACCTGGCAGCCCAGTCTTTCAAGGCTTTAAAATAGGCTTCGATTTAAAAGCAAGGGTTGTTCAATTATAGATTCAAAGTGATAATAATACTCGCATGTGTGTAAGTTGGGGTGCTGTATTAAAAGCAATCATAAAATATAGAAAAAATAATCTAAAATGTTTTTTTTATGATTTTAAAATTTATTTTCTTAACACTTAACTTGTAATTTAAAACTGGCGACTGACAGTAGAATACAATTAAATGTGCTTTTACACAAACATGTAATTTAAGTTTCTTTCTTGCTTTAAAAAATATAAAAAGCGAAAATCACAATAAACTAAAAAAGGATATTTTTGGTAGAAATAAGACAACAAAATCATTTCCAGACTTTTTAATTCAATATTAATATTAATTATATTTTATCTCAAGTTCTCGTAAATCACAATGAATGATGTCAGTTGTTATTTTTATCTTTCAATTTTTCTGATTACAATTGAAACTTTTGTTTCCATTTGTTGTAATTTTTTGAGTTTTATTTTCCTGAAAAATATCATATTTAAAAAAACCAATTTTTATAAAGCTAGTATTTGTTTTTTAATTTTTTATATAAATTACAGTAATATTTAATAAACATTAAAGTATTAATAATGCATTTCCTTCATTTATTTAGTTTCTCTTTCTATTAGTTTTATTTCTAACCAGCTATCCCCGGTGCACATCGCTACAATAATCCGCAAAAAAAATACAATAAACACGAAAGAAAAATGTGACCAACCTTTAATTCGAAAACTAAACTGTTCCCATCTAATATGTTTTTTTTGCTAGACTATTCGTATTAACACGATAATAATATTTTACTTTGCATGGGAGGAACCACTCTCACTATCCTAATCCAATCTGTGTTTTGCTAAATATTGCGTATTAGTATGTGGGTTACTTGTGCAAATTTTTAAGACTTTACATATTATAGTTCTCTAGGTACACAATAATAATTTTTCACTTTGTATGTTAGGTACCACTGTATCAATCCAGTCTGTATTTTGCTGGACTATGCACATTAGTATGCGGGTTACTTTTGGAAAGTTTCAACAGCGTTGTCATCTTTGAAATTTTAAAACGCACAAAAGTGGAGAAAAAAACGCACCATTTAAGAGAACACGCACGAAGTCTTACAATTTCTTTTTTATTTAAAATCTTGAATGAATTAATTTTCCAAAAAAGTATAATATTTTTCTTTTAAAAATATAACAATAAAACAGTCTTAAAGGTAAAGGTTAAAAAAAATGAAATCATAAAACTTAACTAAAATAAAAAAACTAAGCAAATATGTTTGTATTCAATTGTTCTAGATAATACATTTTTTTATTTCATATATTGCATACACAACTTTTTAAATAGAAATCAGCGATCATTCACAATATACATTGTTTAACAAAAAAACTTAACCATAACATTTAACTTCAGTCCAAAATTCTAATGTTGAATCAGTATTTTTCCATTGCATAAGGTAAACCATTCGCCATCCGTTTTCAATATTAGACAATATTTCGATATCGGATGCAAATTGTACTGCTAATGGCATGGTATCATTTTTGCAATAAGATAAAACATTTTTTACGTTTAAAACGTTAATTTTTTGTAAAATTTCAATATTAGAAGGCAGTCTCGCCCGAATCTTTTCAGCTAATTTTTTTGGTGAATTTAAACAAGTTTTTGATATAAACTTTCTTTGCTTCATTGCTTATTTTCTTTAATGCGCAAGCTTCTTCAAACTTAAAACCCAAATAACAAATATCAAACGATGTATTGATAGCACCTGTTAAAAAATTCGAATTCAATGTCAGCCTCAATGAGTTTGGATATCAAAATTTTTAAGAATTGTGCAAATCATCAAATAATTTACTCTAGTCGGCATTTTTTGATTCAAATGCGAGATTAACACGTTGCACCTCTTTTAAAATATCGGATAAATATACTAAGTAAACATAATTAATATCATCATTGTATATATTTTTTAGTTGGTTAGATAAAAAATATTGTTGAGATGTTGGAAATGTATTAAATAGCGTTTTTAATTCAAGCCATATTTTTAAAATTGCTTTGGCTTTTCTATTAAAAGCCAACGAGTGTCTGTAATCAATGGAACTCTTTATCAGTGTTATCAGGATACTCATTATCAGTATTTATTAATTGATATATTTATTCGCATATCTTTTGCTGAATGGGAAAACCAATGTATTTTGTAGGGATAGCAAATTCCTTACAGTGAAATGTTTCTTTTTTTAACAAAACACAAATTAATACAACAACAATACCGTTTTACTTTGTGCATATGTTTTGGTATGTCTTAAACATCATTGTTCTTATTATGGTCTGTAAAAATTACCAGGAATATTTTGCACTGTTGGTGCCACCAAAAATTAAAAAAAAACAAAATTTAAAAAAAGCGCACTCGCACCAACTCGTGAAATTTTCTCACAAAAAAATTTTAAAAGGACCCAAAATGGTGCTAAACGCACAAATTTGACAACGCTGAGTTTCAAGTCTTTACCTATTGCAGATCACCAGGTAGATGATAATAATTGTTCACTTTTTATGGGAGGTAGCACGTCCGCTATTTCAATCCAGCCTGTATTTCGCTAAACTATGTATGTTACTGGTGCAAAATTTCCAAGATCTACCTGCTATAGTTTTCAAACTACTTAAAAAGTGAGCTTATATTGAAGATTTAAAAAACCAAATTGTCCCAATCGGTGCAGCCGTTCTTAAGTAATGTGATTGCCAACGAACGACATTTGGTATTATTTATATAGATAGACCGCAACGTCGTGGGCATCCTGACAACAGTATTTTCTGTGTGATCCTTTTTTTCTCAGATAATTAAGGTCTATAGTAATCGTGTTACTTCCCGTGCAAAAGGATAGAAGTAGATAAGGGAAGTGGTTAGAGTAGATTAAACAGTAAAATATCATTTTCGGCAGCACTGCAATCCCACTTTGTGTTTTATTGTGAATAGAACAAATATTGTATTGTCAGGCTCCTTTTTGCAGTTTTTAAGAAGTTATACATACACATATATTTTTTATAAATTTTTAAATTGTAATAAAGTTCACATTTTGGAAAATATACAGATGTCCATATTCGCCTTTCTTTCGCTTTTTACTTTACATTGTTTTTCCTTGTCCTTAAACGGAAATTGTATTGTTTGGCTTGTAAGTATTTGTAGAATTTGCCAACATACATAATTTCACATAGAATCTATTTTGAATGTCCATTTTGGTTCTTTTGTTGTTGTTCATAGTAAAAAACATGACGATATAACAGCCCCTAAAAAATAATAGTTTTTGTTCTACACAAATTTCTTACAACTATTCTCTTGTTACAGAAAAAAAAACACAAAATTTAACAAGGAATTTGTAGTTTTTTGTCTGTTCAATAAGTGGGCCATTTTAAAATAACAAAAGAAAAGTATAAAGAAAAACTATAAAATTGTATCTAGAATAAAAGAAACCTACATACTTGTAAAATAGTGAAAATAACAGCAACAAAAATGAATAAATGATAAAAAACGAAATGTCAATTAGAATAATGACAATTTAAATATTTTATTTTTATGAAACGAAACGGGAAACAAAAATTAAACGAGCAGCAACTGAAAATAATATGAAAATGATTGAGGACATTTATTGTAATTAAAGGGCAGGGCAAAATCATAAAAGAATACGGAAGAATAGTAAAAAAAAATGTAATAGAACAAAGGAATATTTTCAAGCCAATGAAAGTAAGGTTGAAGGGGATAAATTGGATATTAATTACTGTAAGGCAAAGAAAGAGGTTTATTACAAATATAATAATAAAAATGTATGTAAGAAGACATACATATATACATACATATGTACATATCTATATTCCGACTAATTTATTGTCGTATTAAATATGACAGGAGGTACATCATTTATTGTTTCGTTCCCAAAATATAGTGTCACAGAGCCGAATAGTGGGGCACAGGTGGGCAGAATCAAAATATTTCAGAATTCAGCCATTTGGAAAGAGCTACGTTGACTGATCCAAAATTTGACACCAGTATAGCAGAGGAGTATCTGAGCTTAAGTTTTTATGGTGGCTACCATCCACTTGCCGGGGATGGCGCTATGTATCCTTAAAGTTGGGTACCTCACACCTGCAAATTTTGTTTGAGCTTGCCATTTCTTAAATTTTTGTTTGATTTTCAAAAGATACTGTATTACTGTTCTACTGTTCGCATCCAATCTGTTTCTTATAATAATTTTTTACTTTTTATGGGTGGTACCTCGCCCACTGTCCCAATCCAGTCTGTATTTTGCTAGACTATGCATATTACTCTGAGATTTACTTTTGCAAAGTCTCAAAACTTTACCAATTGTAAGTCTCCAGGCACACGCTAATAATTTCGCACTATGTAAAGGAGGTACGACGCCCACCATTCCAATTCAGTCTGTGTTTCTCTACACAATTTATCTTATTTACTGATGCAAACTTCCAAGACGATACCTATTACAGTTCTCTAGATACAGGATAATAATTTTGTACTTTGTGGTACCCCCATACTACGCTCAATGTTCCTTAGTCTATGTTTTTTTTAGAGTATACGCATTAAAAATGGGTGCAGGTAACCCCCATAACCTGCACCCATTTTTAAGCCCATACCTGTTGTAGATTTCCTTGTACACGATAATAATTTTCTAGTTTGTATGGGGGGTACCACGCCTACTGTCCCAATTCATTCTCTGTTTTGACAAACTATATATATATAAATATATATATAAGACTGCCAGAGTTATCATGTAAATACCAAAATTCGAATTTATAAAGACAAAAAATATGTGTTACATAATGACAACCTAAACAAACCGCTAATTTTATAAAATGTAATTTGAACTACAAAAGGTGTCTGGCAATCTAGTGATTTAATTTGCATTTAATGATTCTTTAAAAGAATGGAAATTTTAAATTAAACTAAAAGCTTAACTAACTGACAATAAATTAGTTAAAAAGAATATTTTATGTTAAATGAGGTGAAAAATTGTAAACAAGGGTACACAAAGATAAAAAGATGTTTTAAAAAGCAAGAAGCACTTTAAATAACCTAAAATAGAAACTGTGCTGTTTTTGTCACTTTAATATATTTTAATTTCATAAAAATATGCGACCTAAACTGTGGTTCTAAAAGCGCGAAAATACAATAAGAAAGATGTAGAAAATGTTAAAAAAAATTTACTCTTTATAAAACACTAGGGATATTTTACAAAAAAAGAAACCTCTTCCGTTTAAATTAAGCACCACCAACCACAAACCTCTATAAACTTCATGATGTAACATTAAGAGCAAAAATGAATTGTAAAGGAAGAAAAACGCTAAAAGCAGCAAAAGTTTTGTTTCTTCTTACCTCTTTGTTTGTTGCCTTGTCCTACCATATCCGTAGATAAATGAATGAATAATACGAGAGGTGGGTAAGCTTCTGTACTGAAGTATGCTTACAAATATGTATGTATAATGTTGGAATGAGCTTAAGTTAAATGTAATGTATATGCCGCTGAGAATTCATTGTACTACCAGTAGTCCATCTCTATTAAGAGCATTTTCTACAATAAAAGTTTTGCATCATTTTTATCGCATTTTTGTAGCCTACAAGATACTAGGTCGTTTTGAAAACTAGATTATTTTAAATAAACAAAGAGAAACGTCCGAAATAAATAACTTAGCAGTTTTTGCGCTTTTTTAAACTCTTCAAATAATTATGAATAATCTTAATATAGTTTACTATATAAACAGTGAAAATTATGTCAGATAATATGGCTAGAAAGATATCCTTCCCGGTGTTAAATTATGCTAAATAGAAAAACCGCAACCGCTGAACAGCCACAGCTACAACCAAAACAGTTTAGCATATGTGATAATTTTGAATAGATCTATTTCGTGATCTATTCAAAATTTTTATATTTGCGCGTATATGAGAAAGCCTTCGTCGTTGTAATGGCAAGACAAAAGAAAATTATTTATTGCGTGGCAGTTTTCCACATACTGGAAGCTTACTCATAAGCTGTGCAGTAATGGCACACGCCTCATGAACTTTTTGCATGCATTGGTGCATATACAAACATTTCCATTGATTATATAGCATAAGAGTACACTAAAGCTGGATTTACCCAAACAATTTTTGTTCAAACAAAATTTTTTTTTATACGTAGTTTCACATTTCTCTCAGAGAGTGAGAGAGGTGTGAGAGAAGTGATTTTGTCTAAACAACTCTCAGCTTGATTTAGTTTAATTTTAATTTTTGTCCGGACAAAATTCATTTGTTTTGTTTGTCTTAATTATCAACAAAGAAATATTTTTCAATTAAAAACTATTAAATAATTATTGTTATTTTTGACCTTTTTAATAATTTTATAAATATGTTTTTTAAACTTTAGGTCTTTTATATAAAAATTTTAAATTTATTTTTATTTTTATATTCAATATTTCGCTACACCATTGTTTAGCATCGTCAGGAAAAAAAAATAAAAATAAATTTTAAATTTTTATATAAAAGACCTAAAGCTTAAAAAACATAATTATAAAATAAAAAATTATTTTATGAAAAAGGAGTTCAATGAAGCAATTGCCCTCAAGCTTATAATGAAAACGAAGAAGCCCAGAAGAGAATACATGTACGACATGAGTAATAGCTTATATAAAAATAATCATGCAAAGCAAGGCATTTGGACGACAATAGCTCACGCCATTAGAATTGAACGTAAGCACGTACGTAGTATGGTCCATGCGATGAAATTTAACAAAGGATTTTACGTCATTTAAGCGCATCTCAGAAACCAATGAGTGGTAGTAGTCCAGTGCTGTTCTTTGCTTTAATATTTCTTTTACTACAATTCTTTTTTGCATTTTTTTATTTTAACAGGTATTAACATAAGCAATTTTCTTTAATAATACATGTTTTAATAAGCAAAATGTTAAAATAATAAGATTTTATTTTTAATCACTTGCTGATTTTATTTTTAATCACTTGCTGCTTTGTTGCCACGTTGTAAAATAATTTGACTTGTTTATTTATGTACTCATATTGCAGCTTTGTTTGTCCGGGCAAATTTTTCGAATCGTGCTATAGAAAAAAATATTTGTTCTCACAGAAATTTTGTCCGGATAAAATGGGTGAATCCAGCTTAAAAGGTCCTATGTAGCAAGGCACGTTTGAATGTTATTGCTATCGAGAAACTAACGGATTCATCACAATTCACTTTCTATGCTATTGCCTGGTGAACTAGACATGGTAATGTAATAGTAATGGGTTAGTTAAACAATTTCTGTACAGCCCTACCCACCAATAGTGTTGCTTCTATGAATTTGCCGTTGAAAAAAAATAGATTATGAATTAGTTGGGGTAGGAAATAAGCTGGTTGGTAATCTATACGCTTAATAAAACTTTAACGTGTCTGTTTCTGTACATGAACTTTTTTTGCTAATCGATATGAAACATATAACACAAATTTTTGGATTTTCCGTATGTATGTCCGGCTGTATCCGCATCGCCTAATAATTGCTGGACGAATCTTAATAAAATTTGTGAGAAGGTACCTTAGTACCTCGGTTAAAATATAGGATACTTTTTTTGCAGTAAAATATCTGATTTTCAAGAGAAAATAGAGATAAAATAGTGAATTTTACCGATATATTGGAACTGAAACTTGGCAGCACTTTTTTGTATGCAGTAAATTGGGAAATTTAAGACACCACTTAAAAAACTCTACAATAATTTTAAAACTTAATAAAAGTTTTAGAATTTTATATAAAGTCGCGACGTAGCGGGTACTGTTGGTAAATATTATAAACTCCATAAAATCTTACTATCCATTTATAATTTTTATTTTTTTATACCTTTAACCACAGGTGAAAAGGGTATATATAAGTTTATCATTCCGTGTGTAATTTTTACAATATACATTACCGACCCCATAAAGTTCTGGATCCATATACATAGAAAAGTTGATAAAGCGATGTCCGTCTGTCCGTGTTCGGGTAGTAATATCATTTGGCAGTTGGCCTATTTTAGTTAACACAAAATACTCACATGTTTCTACAAGCTTTTTGGGCTATTCCGGTCGACTATTGGTATAAAGCCAACTTTAGAGCGTCTACCGATTAAAGTTAGCTTTTAGAAATTTAATAATTATGGGACGAAACGTTCATAGTTTTATCACTATATTCATATCAATGTAACCTTTAACACTTTTAAACTGGCTGACGTTTTCAATCCCTGATAATGAACTGGAAGAAGACCTTTTCGAAAATTTAAAAAAATGGCCGGTCACTTACTCAGTTGATGTGAATAACTCGGTTTTTTTTGTACATTTATTATTTATTGTATCTTCAATATCTTTGAACAATAATTTCGTCATATCTTGTCTAAAATTCAAATACACTTTTTAACTCCAGCCAGTTCTAGACAAAAATAATGTTTGTTTCACGGATTTTGCAATCATTTGCGGGTCATCCCGCTAATGTACGGCCAAGAAAAGCAGTATCTCTTCTTTTTAGTCGAATGTAACTAGGAGCATTAAGAATGTTACGCGCCAATGGATTTGGATGAGATTCATGCCTCTTTAGATACGTGAATGCATGCTTTAACTGATGGCATGTTTTGGTCTTTGTGGATGTTCGAATTTTTTATATACCAGGGAGCAGATGTAATCATCAAAGAGACCTTCCACTCTGTGGGAGAGTACTCAAGACGTAAGATGGCATTAAAAACAAAATGAATATTTCTGCGACCTATACGGGCCAACTCAAATAACATCTTGTTAATTGTTTTATCAACGACAGGGGCTTTTTTGGTGTTTAAATCCGCTATTGCCCTTTCAATATCGCTAAATTCCAATCTTAGGGTTATTTCGGCACTAGTTTCTACTGGTGGCAACTCAACTATATCAGTACACATATTTGGAGTGAAAACCTTCTTAAAATATCCAACAAACAAATTGCCTTTTTCGGTATCATTTCTTGCCCAGTCTCCACAAGAAGTTCGCAAGGGGGGCTTACGTACGACCGGTCTTTTAAGGTTTCTACATACACGCCATAATGAATAATCTAATTGTGCAGTTGAGTCGAGGTCTTCCAAGTAAGTTTTCAGAGATGCTATACTTAGAGATTCTAGTAGTTCTCTTAGCCGTTTCGTGCAATCTTTAAGTCTAAATTTAAGTTGAAGAGATCTGTGTGATTGCCACCCTCTCCGAATTTTTCTTTTTTCAGCCAGGAGCCGCTCGACATCTACAGAATAAATTTAATTGTATCTAGCTGGTTGTCGGGTTACTGTTTAATGCTGGGACTCTGGTCCACGTCTTCTGGTGTTCTTAGCGGTATGTTTTCCAAACAATTACTGAAATACTATCTATATTTCAACCAATTAATACTTGTGCTAGTTGTGGGTGACACGATATTTTGCTAATTCCATACATAGACAATAGTGAGTGAGTTATCTGAGAATAATTCAAGTGACGCTTCAACTTTAAGCAATTTTCTCGGAATACCTTTAACCACGCCAAAATCAATAACATCAGGTATTTTTTGTTTTGAATAACTCTGGATGTGAGCTTTTCTTAACTGCCTCTTTCAATAACAATTTATTTTTCACCCACTGTTAGAGTTTTCGAGGTTTAAAAAAATGGTTATAAATGTAAGCATACAGCAAGAAATTTTGTCTGCTACATTTCACCTACAGAAACATATTTATTTTAATATAATCAGTGCCTCTGTCTTTGTAAGTATTTTAATGATTTTAAACAAAGGTAACTTTCGAACAATTAAAATAGGAATTACTGAAAATAATAAATTTTCTTTTAAGAACTTAACAAAACGACAGTTGCGGAAAAAAATTCTAATTATATAGTAAGACCTCACGACAGTTATTTAAATTTTTCACACTGCTAAAAGAAACCCTTTTTCAAAAACTGCAACTTCAAAAAATAACAGAAAATTTTTTTCTTCTATTATTACATAACTACACTGAATAACTTCACTTTTGTCTTGCTGTCATTTTAAACTCAAACATCTTAAGTAAACAAAGAGTAATAATTTTTCTTAAACCTTGTCCAACATTCACAAATGTTCTATTTATTTTAATGATGAAAACAAAATAAAAAGAAAAAAAAAGAATCAAACTAATGTTGCATCATTTATTTCTCGTTTTGTTTTCATAACTTTTTTAATGGCTAAAACTTATGGCAGGCAATGAAAGTTTCTAAAAATATATACATACATACATACATAGTGTCATTACTTAGCATTAAAGAATGTAAAGTAAATTGTGTGAAAAATTCAAGGCCAAATGTATCAAAAAGTAAAAAAACGGAACACTTAACAAGATTAAGTATTTATTATATGTACGAATTTTAAATTGTATGTATATTCTTCTTAGGAAAATAATTATTTAAATCAGCCAATATTCTAGTAGTAGAAAAAGTTAAAAGCTCAGTATAAATTATTGAACTGTTTCCTCACGATTCTTATGTGAAATTCTGTGGCAATAAGAAAGAAGTGCTTAAGTCGACTTAAACAAAATTTAATGGGGGTAGCACGTAGTTTTTTTTTTATTTTTATTATATTTATTATATATTTATCTCATTTACAAAAGTTAATTATGTGATTAAGAACCCACGAAGCCTTTTTTGGCTTGTCTGTAGGTTGAAAATATTAAATAAACTAGATTTGACAATTGAGATATATGTACATTCATAATTTATAATAAACATATTTTATAAGATCAAAAATAATTAATTATTTCATTGGGAACTTATATAAAATTTTTTAACTTCCTGGTTCTTTTATATTTATTCTGAATATTTAAAATGTTTTTTGGTATGTTGTTGAAAAACTTTGGCAATTTTACTCCTAGTCTGGCTCTCCCGTAGTTGTTTTTGAATTTATCTGGCTTGTGTAACGTCCTTCAGTGCGAAGCCTGGTGTTTTAATTGTGGTCTATTGACACCAAATACCTGCTCTCATTATGGAAATTGTTTACAATTGTGATTTTATATATGCTTTCAATATCTAGTACATTCTGTTGTGTTGTAATGTTATTGAGATAATTTTTATGAAGATTATAGCCGGTTAGGGCAATGTTGCTTATCGTTTGGGTATTTAATGAGTTGGATGATATTGTGTTGTTTGAATGTATATTTAGTTCGCTATTATTTTCAATTGAGTATGTATTCTAGTAGTTATTGACAGGATTAATGCGATTGTTGTTTATCGTTGTGCTGTTGTTGTTATTGATGTTTTGGTTAGCCATGGTGTTAATATGTCTTGTGTTGTAATATGTAGATTTGTATAAATTTTTCTGCAGTATTTTTAGAACCATATTTTGAGTGTTCTGAAGAGAACTACAGAATGCAGAACTTCCCCAAGCAGTAATCCCATGGCTTAAATAAGATTCACAAAGCGAAAAGTACGCCGGTCTCAATACACTGTAAGTGGTGGAGTTCCTTAGGTGATAGAGCATAATTGAAGATTTACGAAGCTGTTTTTGTACATGTTCAATGTGAAAGCGCCAAGTAAAGTTGTGATCGACATAAACCCCAAGATATTTATATGTGTTGACCAATTATACTGCGGTATTACATTTGTCATCTCTTATATTTGTTTCATTATGTCGATGGTATGAAATTTTCGGTTTATAGGATGAAATCGAAAGTGACGTGATTTAATGTGCATAACTTTTGTTTTATTTGCATTGATTATTAATCCATTATCATGGCACCATTTGGTAGCCATGTTCAGCTCATTTTGCATTGTTTTTGTTGTCAATGCAACATTTTTGTCATTTACAACGATGGCATTTTGAGTATATTGATAAGATCATTCGCATATGTCAAATAAAGAAGAGGTCCAAGTTTTGAAAGTTATATAAGTAGATTTTTATCATTCACCATTATTCTCCATTTTTTTCAACCATTTTTCCAAATTAAGTATGTGTCCTTGTAATGTGATGCTACTTGGGCGATTTCATGAATACTTGAAAATGTCTATGTGTGGACTCGGTCTGAATTATTCAAGTATAAAGTGGGTTCCTTTATGAACTTCGGTTTCAGTAGAGTGATGAGAGTTTATGCAAGTTCCTATTACTTTTGTGTGGTCTTTTCCTGGCTTATACAGAGCCAAAAATTCCTTACACAACCAAAAAGATATTCTTTATTAAATGTTTTTAGGCTAAGGGGGATTGAAGCAGAAATAGTGGAAGTTTTTTTTTCAAATAAATTCCTTATTATTTTCATGTGGTAAATCTTTTTATTTTTATCAAGAAGAGAATCCCATTAAATTAATAGGAAAACTTTTGATATACAATTTTCTAATCATTTTTGGCACAAGAGAAAAAAATCCATTCTGAATTCTATAAAAAATGAATTTCTTATTGATTTTATTAGCCTACCTAATTGATTTTTTCAAAAAGGGTTGCCTGATTGATTTCATTAGGTTCCTATATGCACATGCGTAAATCATCTTCTAATTTTTTTAATAAGGATATCTTTTTGATTATATTACTTTTCATGTTATTTCGTTTATATATCAACATAAAAACTGTTTGTTAAAACATAAAATATAAAATATACGTTTTGTAAAATGGTTAAGTGTGTGCCTACAAAACTTAATACACCAGGTTCGATCCCTGGCAGAGCACGAAAATATTTTCACCATGGTTTTTCGGGTTTTAGAAATTAAGTGGCTTCAACACCCTCTAGACAATCCATCAGAACAAGCTCCCCTGACCTTCCACCCCCTGCAAAAATAGAGGAAAATACGAAGGCAAAATAAAATGTCAGGCATCTGCCACCACAAAGAGAAAAAGTAGAAAGAAATCAAAAATTGATGAAAAATTTTAAAGGAGATGCCAAAAAAACAATATACCAATTGTTTTCAGTATTTTATTTTAAAAATTGTTTTGTTATTTTTAGCCTAATAAAATCAAGAAAAAACCTTATTGAAAAAAAAACAAGAAGAATCTATATATATTAAACAGGATGTGTAAATGCATGTAACGTATAGACTCCAAAACGGCTAGGACGATTTTGATGAAATTTTCAGGGAATCTTCTGATTTTTGATTTTCGGTCTGCGGGCGGAGGGTCGTGGCAAAATCCAATTTTCATATTGCACCACCAATGACATATACATATCGCACTCAAAATACAAAAATTTTCAGGAGACACAAAAAACTGTTTATGTGCAGAAGCAACAACTTAAGATAAAAATAGACATAACTGCATTTTTCCAGTTAAAGAAGATTGTTATGTGAAAGAAATTTTTGCAGTACTTAGAGATTCTGAATTAATTTATGGAAAAAAGTCAGTTTTGGAAAATTTTGAGATGTGACCCTTTTGCAAGCCGTTCTCGTGTTTTTCAAAACGATATATCAAACTTTTAAATCGGTTATGTAGTTCCGAAGATATTTACAAAAATCCATGTTAATAATGATCCAACATCAAAATTTTAAAACTTTCGAAATGGTACATTTCGGTTTATTTACAAAATATTTACATCGTTCGATAACACAAGGTATTCCGCGCTTACTATGGTGCAACATTGTACAATAAGTTAAAAATAATATTATATTATCAATCGATGATAAACAACTTTGTGTTTTTTCAAACGCTAATAATAAATAACGGTACATTCCAACAAACTTTTCTTTACACCAAATAAAAAAAAAACATAAAACATTGTCTATCCGCTGGCCTTAAGATGAAGTAATAAATAAATATAATTTCCAATTTGCCCATATCTACACCATATGTAAATTACTCTGTAAAAAAACTTTATGATAGGTATCCATTGATTTTTATTTAAAGGCCGTAAATTTCGTTAAAAGCTCATGTTAAATCGTTTGGTAATACAACACTAATGTTTGTTAGGGCCAGCAACGCGGACTGGGTCAAATAGTAGCTAATAAAAACTCTAAGTTTTCTTCTTGATTTTTTCAAAAAGATTTTCCTAATTAAAATAATAAGACTTTCTTCTTGAAAAAAAAAAAAAAAACATAAGATATCTTATAAATTTTGTTCTATTTTATTATTTGTTTAGACACTGTTTTTTCTATGTGTAGGAATCATAATTATCAAAGAGACCTACCACTCTGTGGGAAAGCACTCAAAACGCACGATGACATTAAAAACAAAAACAATAATTTTGTGGCCTAAACGGGGCAACTCAAACATATATTCTTAATAGTTTTATTAAAGCCAGGGGATTTTTTGGTGTTAAAATCAGTTATTACACTTTCAATATCACTAATTTCAAATCTTTTGAAAGGGACCTTAAATTTGAACCATTATTGAAGATATTACTAAAGTAAGGTAAAGAAGATAAGGTCATGTCCCTCAAAATCTCGTTTGCTATAGACTACCGATGCAATTCAAACAGACTTATTACTGTTTTCAAAATAAGTTAAGAAATGTGGTAGGTTTGCAGTAGAAAAATAAAAATAATGTAACAGAACTGATAAACTTCTCTCTTTAAAAATAGAGGATATAAAAAATAATGCTTTAGTTTATATTTTTCCAATTATCATGACCGGTTTCACAATATCGTTTCCTATTTAACAAACAAGACATAAATACATAAAAATGTTGTATAACACTATTTCTTAAAAAGTTCGGTAATTAAAACAACGGAAGTCATAATAGCAAATACAATTTTTTCTACTTTTTGTATTATTTTTTATATATTTTTTTTTAAATCCTTTCCCTTCAATTACCAAAATATAAGTGTCCATTAACAATGTGCAAGTGTATCTCTGAATTCGACGTGTTTATTTCAGATTTTCCACCCAGTAAAAAAAGGAGTTTTTATTTTATTATTTTTTTCACTTGCTATTTTCGTTGTTGAAGCGAAAAAGTAGCACTTAATTATCTGCAAAACATGAACAATTTTACTTGTAGTTTTTTATTTATGATTTTTTCTGCTTCTTTCTTTGTATTTGTTGTTTATATTTTTTTTATTTATTTACAGCAAAAAACTCTGTAAGTTTGTTGTAATCGTGTATTTGAATCATTTATCATCTTTAATTTTTTATTTATTTTTACTGGTATTACGAGTTGTGTTCCGTTTGGTAAAGTTGTTAAATAAGCAAAATGAGTGCCTGTGTTCTTCGCGTTCAGTTGTCTGTTTGTGAAGACTGAGTTAACCAACACACACAACAACATGAAAAAATGAAGAAAACTAAGTGAAACTTCTAGAAAAGCTTTTATTTATATCTTTTGTCAGTATCTAACTTGTATACAAGTAATTTTCTCGCAGATTATAGAGTGACTTTAAAGACAATTTATGTTTTAAGACAAATTATATTTCATTTAATAAATAGAAGCAAAGGTAGGTACACTTTGTTTGTGATCATAGTTTTAGTGATACAAAATTTATTTTAACAAAAGAAGACCTACTAAACGAAATTGAAAGACTACAAATATTCGACAGATTTAGGATATTCGTTATTTCTTCACCAGACTCAGACATATGACATATTTATATGACTGAATATTTTTTTTATTTCATTCCCCACATTTCATGTTTCCTCTAGGAAATCAATCTTTATTAGACAGGGAATAATAGTCATCTAAAAATTCTAAATTTCTTCTAGATAATTAGTAATTTGCATATCATAATATGCACGAAGAAAAAACGGGGCTGTTGCATAATGTTGCGAACCGTATTATCTCTTTACCAATATATGATTACAATCAACAGATTATAGTTATTTTTAATATTACTTGAGTCATGATAATTAAGTTCTTTTTAAAATTTCATCATTAAATGGTTATTACGCCCAAAAACTGCAGACTGGGTTTGACTGAATTGTACCTGCACAATTGTTCGCTTTGCTTTGTTTGCTTTGAAAATAATCCACACATAATTTTAAGGCTCTTACGCATTTACTTTAATCATCTCTGGATAAAATTCTAAAATTTATATAAAATTGTAAAATTCTAAAAGTAAAAGTACAAATCAAATACAACTTTTATTCAATTGGCTATTTCTCAGTTAGTAATTCTTATTTTTTTATTATTTTAAAATAGCGCCATCTATTGCGCAACCGTGTTTAAAATATGTTTTAAGGTATTTTCACTGCTGTTTCTCCACCTTCTCTTGGAAATAAGATATTATTGCGGAAATAGTATCCTAAATTGGAATCAGCTGATTTTAATACCTTGATATCCTAGGATACCAGATGCGGAAATAGTATCCTAAATTGGAATCAGCTGATTTTAATACCTTGATATCCTAGGATACCAGAGTACCTCCTCACATAATTTTGTTAAAATCCATCCAGTAGTAATGAGTAACGATTTTATTTTATATATAAATTTACCCGTTTTAGTTACCGTGACTACTTGTTCTGTATTATACTGAACAGTACTGTTTGTAAGAGCTCTGTTCTGTGTAAATAGTTCTTGAGTCAAAATATAATAATGTTCTGTATTTTGTTATTTTCACTATTTTTTCTATATATTTTATAATTAAAATATATTTTAGCATAAAAACGAATAAAATATATATGACTGTCATTACTGTATAAAAGTGTTATTTCTAAAACAATAGTTGTTGTATTCACAAGCATCTCTTGGATGATGTAGACTATTCACATACACCTTTAAGATATACCTTGTAAAAAGTCAAAGTCGCTAAAAATGGTCACTCCAGTTATAGTGATATGAAATTTTCGTTAAATTTCAAACCACAACCAAATTAGCATTTCAAACTATATAAATTTCGTAAACAGGTTGACATTTGAAATTATTTTTAAATAAGAAGTTTAAAAAACTCTTAGTTTCTGTACTTTAATCATGTCGCTTAACTGCTTACTTTCATTTCCTGGTCTTAATAAATTATTTTTCATATTTTTTCATTTTTTTTTTAACCATACAGACTGTAAATGTTTAATAAAATAGCAATATTTCTCTTTTTGTTTCCGTCTATATATGATGAGCGGGTAATGAACTTATCACAATTTAAAAAAAATCAAAAGGAGTATAATAAACAGTAGAAGCAACAAATGCCTAAAATTTGTGTCTTATAAAATAAAGACGCATTTACATATCGCACTTATTCCTCAAAAGCGGAACAGCTCAAAATTTTAAAATTTTCACTTTTTGCAAAAAACCATTCTAAAAATCTACCTTTGATTTGTCTTCTCTTTCGCCAAAAAAAAAAACCGTTATGACCCTGTGTTTTAAGAATAACTACTTTAGTCTCAATTAACGCAAAGCAAAACCTTGGTTCTGGTATGGAACCACATTATGTTCTCCGTAACAAAGTTTTTTTAGCGATGAAGAAATTTTAGTTATTTGTGTGGGGTAATTATAGTTGATGCTAAACTACCCCAATGTGGTCCAATAAAACAATACCGACAAATACTCAGAAATTCATATTTTATTCATGTTCTTATACTATGTACATTTTTATTATATAATTATTATATGATAGTTTTAGGGAAAACTTTTATTAAAACTATTATACTGTTCTTTATGTTTAGTTTTAATGTTGTCGAATAGTTTTATTGAACTAGTACTTAGTTGCTATTTTTATTTAGTTTTAATGAACTTTCTTTAAAATATTCACTTCACGTCTTTACATTTACATCACTTCTTTTAGACTAAATGTTCGTAAGTCAGTAGCTCATTGTCATTCTCTTTTCTTATTGTCGTGTCAGTGTTGTCAACGCTACTCTTTCAACTAACAATGTTATTATTTGTTTCTCAGCCTATTTGACCTTCTTGGGCCTTGAGGTCCAGTTCCTACATTTGTAATGTTACTTTGGTCACGATAAAAAAGTTTAAAAATGGTTGGTTTTAACTGTTTAATTTATATTTCACAACCAAAGTTTTTTCGCAGGTAACCCAAAAAATTTTTAAAATAAATATTATTTGATTATGTCATCGGAGTTCATTGGTTTGTGCTGAAAGATATAATAAAAGGTGTATAAACCATTGTTTACGTAATTTAATTTAAAATTAAATATTTAATTATTTATATAACTACAAAATTTTAATTTCAATTATTTATTTATACTACAAAAAGTAATAAAACCTCGATAAAATGTAAATGAACTGCGATGGTATGGGCCACGTGCGAATGCCGTGATATCGATGGCCAAATTGTTTCAGCCCTTATGTTCATGAAACACGGTTTGGAAGAAGAAAAATGCTAATTAAATTTTTTTATGTATGTATTAATATAATCATTTGTATCTATACATATAATAAAATAGTAACTCATTTCCATCTGTCTGTATGTCTTTGCGTATGTCTGTCTACCTTTCTTTTGCGTTTGCATTACGAAAAAACTACTGCTTAGTATCAAGATTCCAATATAGGATACTTTTTCTCCGCAAAAATATATTATTTCCAAAAGAGAGTGGAGATAGAGCATAAACCATAAGTGAAGCACTAACCACTAAGAGATGGCGTTGTTTTATAAAGTAAATACATAACCATAACTGAAGCATAGTTTAAGGCGGTTCTAAAAAAAGTAAGGTTTTTGTTGTGGATTGCTTTCAAAGCATAATCGAACAAAATATTGCAAGGACACTCACGAAGTGGCGGGCACAGCTAGTTGTATATAAAATCATTATGAAAAAAAATACTAAATAATTTTGTATTTCAAAATGTAAAAAACATTTCATATTTTTTAACCATACTATATTCGTTAATTTAACATCAATGTTGTAATGTTCCACAATAATATGGTTTCACTACAACAATATAATTTAACCATAATATGTTGCTCTTGGATTATGGTTACCTCAACCATGTTTTATCTCGCGTGTACTTAAAATTAATGAATTTTGAGTTGTTACGCTTTTGAGGAACAATTGCGATATATTTGTTTGTGTGAGTCTGCTTGTATTAAAAGTAATTAATTTTGCCTTCCTCCATCTACTATAAACTTATATCTTATTGTAATAATAGCTGTGCCCGCCACTGCATCAGTGTCCTTACAATATTTTGTTCGATTTTCTTTGAAACTAATTCATACAAAATTTTAAGACTCTTGCTTGTGATATGGTTTATGTACTTACTTTATATAAAGGTACCCATCCCTGGGCAATTACTCAGGAATATAGACTTTATATAAAATTCCAAAATTTATATAAAAATATTGCACAGTAAATAGTGTTAAAAAATTTGTATTTATTTGTCTTCCCATGAAAATGCATTTGTTGACGACACTGGGCGTATTATAAAAATTACCAATATACCGTTCTATCATGTCAAAGATCGAGCAACAAATATCGAAAATATGAGAAGAATATAAGAGTTGCTATTTTTGTCTTACCTTTTCCCTTGTTGTTGTTTTTTCTTTTGTTGCTTTAAAAATCGCAAATTTACAAAAGAAATAATTAATAGTTCGAAATTTTATATGGAATTCTAAATTTAGTAAAACCTTTTGATTTTACCAAAAATAGATTTATTTTATAATTACAAGATATTACTAGAAAACCGCAATTTTATCAAAAATTTGAGATTAAAAATAAAATCAAAATTTTATTTAGTTTATATTTTTTAAATTAAATATAAACTAAGAAAATCGAAATTTCGCCAACCTAATTTCTCAAAAATTAACCAAAAAGCGTGAAATCTAGATTTTACCAAAACGATAAAATTTACAAAAAACCCAAACATTTTCCAACATTTTTTATTCAACTACAATTTATGTACATACATGTATACATACATACATTTATATGTACGAGATTCAACAAGGATGCACTGTTGATTGTTTTATGTTATGTTTTTTTTTTAATTTGTCCTGTTTCTGATGGAATAACGATTAAAAGTTCAGTGATTCTTTTTAATTAATTTAATTTTTAATGTTTGCTTGTAAATCCATATCAGTATTTATTAACAAAATTTTATATTTATTGCTCGAGGAAAAGAAAATAAAAAAAAATTGTTCGGAAACATAGAAATTGAGATACTTTCAGATGATTCTTTTTATTTTATTTTTGATTTTCTTTACCCCGAAGATTCTTCAAAAGGTTCTAAAAATAAAGAAAGCAATTTGTAAATAATTCGACAGGATTTTTTTTACAAGATTTTGTTTTAAATTTATTGACAGGAAAAAATCATCAAAATACGATTATTATATTTTCCTTTTTCTAAGTTTATATTTATTGAAATTTGTTGATTTTTGGCATAAGGTCCTGGTTCGAATAAATAAATTTCTAAAAAACTTTAGGTTTTTGTAAAAATTATTTTATTTTTAGTGAAAAGGGTTTGGAAGAAAAAAAAGTGACGAAACTACAAAACTTTATAAAAAATATACTTGAAGATGACAAACAAAGATTGCCGAAATATTGGATAATAAAAAAATTTTTATAAAAACCCAAAGTTAGAAATTAGAAAATATTCATGGCTCATAAAAAATGTTATGTTTTAAAACACAATGTTAGTAAAATATTTAGGGAGACTAGAAAAATATTGTCTATTATACTGCAACTTGGGGAAGCCATCAAGTCGGTGCTGTGGTATTCATTGCTCATCCGTTTGCATGAAGCAATCAGGAAAGAGCTATGATGGTTGACCAACAGAAGGCTAGTTATGTTTCATCTCAATGGACAGCTACACACATTTTTTATGACTCGAAACAAATTTGCGAAACTTGGTAGGGAAGTTTTTATGCACCTACCATAAAGCACGAACCCTACACCGTCTAACTAATATTTGTTTTGATTTCTGCATAGCTCACTTATTGGTGGCTGCAAAGGTAGTGAAACAACACACCGGATATTATTGCCCTTCCTGCGATATACCACAGTCAACACGTTACTCTGCGAAGTGCCTCACCAATAATTTGTTACAGGGACTTTATTGTTATCCATGTGGGACTTTTGTCTCCAGTTATGCTAGTCGTTTGGGCACTGGTTAGGCCTCCTATTCGAAGCGCCATGCAATCCTCGATGACTGGTACGCACATATACCACGGCAGCATTCGTCAAGAAGATGAGAATCTCTAATGCCCATGGAGGAAGAAGTACTGCGTATACACACATTTTCAAGACGCCATATTTATATAAGAAATGTAAATTCAAGTAATTTTGTTCTCTAATCGAAACACGCTGTAACCCCCTGAGGAAGGTATAGGAGATATCCAGATAGATGCCAAGATTTCTGAAAAAAGAAACTGAATAGATAGATAACGGTAAACACAAAAAGAAGGGCGTCAGACAACAAATCCTGCATCACTGTCCTTTAAACTTTTGGCTCTATGTAGTTTTCATTTTTTTCACTCGTTCGTAGTATTTTTTTTTTTTACTTAGTTAACAAAAAGTGTAAGATGCAGAATTTGAGATAATACGTCTTTTTTCTACTCCTAGATTTTCTTAAACTACAAGGTCTATTATGCATGGCAACTTCAGTTGCGATGCTTGTTGCCAAAATTGTATTACGTATGGCAACTAAAGTTTCTTATTTTCAGTTGCCAAATTGCCAACTATAAAAAAGTAGTTTTAATTTTTATAAAATTTTGTGTATTTAAAAGTCTATGGGCCATATTCATAAAAAATATTTTTGGTTTATGAAACGTTTATTGAACAAATTTTGTATGAAAATTTGTTTCATAAACCTTTTATAAAACGAAAATATTTTTTATGAATTTGGCCCTATATATTTAAAACCTAATGTATATAATATACACACATATGTACATACGTATTTCTTTAAAATGTCGATTTCAAAGCGGTAACAAAAATTAAACACTTTCAGCTTTAAAAAAAAGAAAAAGAAAACGAACGAAATGAGACCCCTTGTAAACTAAAGACCTGTCCCATTATATAACTTAGCCAAACACCTCACCACCCTACCAAAAGAAAAACTCAACTTTCATGATGATAGTAACACACAAGACCTCGTCAACAAGCTTAAAGATACCAAGATCACCCAAAACACGCGACTCGTTTCATTTCATATTAAGGACCTTTAGTTATCAATACCAATACACGCGAAACCTTAATTCTACGTGACACACTTGACAATCTATAATACAGCCAATACGTCAATTAAATTATTGATATTGCAAAGGCGATAATAAAAAACAACTATTTTAAATTAAACAAAACCTTCTATAAATTACCAGACGGACTCGGCATAGGAAACTCAACATCCGCAATCTTCATGGAGATTTTCAGGCAACACTTCGAAATAACAAATGTAAAAACACTAATGGAAATACATAAAATAACCAATTATCATATGCTTTCTTGAACAGAACAACGCCGAACAAATCCTGAGAGACTTAAACACAATTTAAAAAAACATTAAAAGGAAAAAGACAGATCTTTGCATTATCTTGACATTACAAAAACACGAGGAACTGACTGTTTAACATTTGACATTCACGCAAAGAAAAAACATGGTTATTGTCACGGCAACAACACTATGTTCTTTATAACAATAAATGTTTGCTGTGAACAAATTATAGTTATTTTAAACAATTCTTTTTCAAGTTTTTGTTTACAGTTAATCATTCAATGGTTATACGTATCAAATAAGCAACATGGTTGATTTAAATCATATTAAAATTCAAACCATAAACAATATTAATATTTAAAAATAAAATTATACTTATAACCATAATATATTATTATTAAACATATTGTGTTAAGTATGACTAAAAATAAACAAATAATGTGTGGTTTTAAAAATACATATTTTGGTTTTGGTCTTTTTTCAGTTCAGAAATATGTGCGCAAGCTATCGGTCCATCTAAACCCGTAAAAACATTAAATACACATTTGCAGTCAACAAATAAATTTGTTTTCTATTATAAACTAGCTGTGCCCACCACTTCGTCAGCATCCTTATTGTGTGGTCAATTTTTCTTACCGTAAAAATCTAAGTTGGGTTATGATGAAGATTTAAAGAAAAAGTTAGCCAAGTCGGTGCACTCGTTCTTTGAAAAAAATCAAAAATTGGGCTTTAAAGTGGGCGTGGTCACTTTTTCTTACCATAAAAACCTGTTGGGCTATGATGAAGATCTAAAAATAAAATTAGCGAAATCGGTCAACATAAATGATAGTTTTAAATTTAAAATATCAAACATATAAAAACGTAAGCAGAAAATTTCAAAATATGTATGTAATTTTAAATGGAAATCTTCATGTATTTGCTTTTTGTTACTTATAAATATATATTTATACGTTGTCACTTATAACCAAGCATACCCAACCAGAGATAGTTGTTAAAACTGGATAAAAGTAGAATGTATTGGTGTTTTGCACTGAAAAAATCACATTGTTTAACGTTAGTAAATACAAAATGAATGAGTTAACAAAATTGTAATTTAAGTTTTTTATAAATATTTTATGGTTGTGTAAATTCCACACAAAAGGTTTTTGTAAAATATTAAGTAAATGTATAATTAAATCAGTTTTCTTACGATTGTTAGAATTAAGAAATAGTCATGAATTTTAACATATGTATGCGTATGTTGTGAAAATCCCTACAAGCAGTTCTTATGAAAAAAATTCAACATACTCATTAACAATGTTAACAGGTTGATAAATCATACAATACAATAGCGCTTGTTTAGAAATGTCCATTACTGTCATTTTGTGTAAAGTTTTTTGAACCATAAAATATAATTTATTTTTCATTCTGAACTATTAAAACTAATTTCGTATTTTCCAAACTAATAATATGCAAATAAACTATATTTGCATGAGTATCCGTATATCATTTTATGTAAAAATAAAACAAATAAATCTAACGTGTATTGCTTTGCTATAAAATTGGAAAATGAAAGCGTGATTTATATTAATCCAATATAAAAACTAATAAAAATTATTTTTTTTTTATATTTAAATAATAAATATTATTTCAAACTGACAAAATTTTTGGTTATGGTTAAATATTTTCAGTGTACTTATTTTATTACACAATGCGACATAAACCTGCTTTGTTGAGTGTTGGCATGCTACTGATTGAAAATTTTATGTTTTGTTTTTTTTTGTGAGAAACTCGTTGAGATTGTGTGTGTGCATACAGAACAGTAAAGTGTTTGCGTGGGTCTCTATGCATATAACCATTTACATGTTTTACATTATATTATAGTATGTTTATATTATAAACATAATTATGGTTGTATTTTACAATGCTATTTTTATGTTAGGCAATAATATGTTCCAATGGTAACAATATTATTTTTAAGGTTTAAAATAATATGGTTTGAATATAACCATATAATTCAACCATAACATATTTCTCTTAGATTATCAACCATGATTTTCTTTGCGTGTTTATAGAAAACCAACCACAACAGACACTACTATACACATTACATCACACCATATGATACAGAGACTTATGGGCCAGACCTTTCCGAAAGTAGGGTATACTTACAGCACTGAAAACCAACAACACGCTACGACATAATCTCAAGACATCAACAGAAACACCCATCAAATTTAAAAACAGCGGAGTATACAGACTTACTTGCACATGATGAACACTAAAAATAAGATTTACAGAACACATACGCTCCTACAAACTTACGCTCATACGCTCCAACTTCACACTACACCTTGAAACTCAGGAACACACCCCAAGGGGAATATATGAATGACATTGCTGCATCCTAGCATTTTATATTACCAACGACAGTGCTTTCAAACATTCACAAAAGTCCACAAGTCATATACAATTAAAGTTAACACAGGTGATGTTAAAATATGAGAAAAATCTTAATTTTAGACCAACTAACCCTGAATAAACTTGACTATATTGTTGAGCTCCCGGTTAGAGGCCACGGAAATATCGAACTATATTAATTGAGCAAAAGCCAATTATTCACGTTATTTGAAAATACGAGTTCATAGCTCAGGTATGAACTCGAGCAACCAAAGTCTTTTCGAAGTAGAACATCGGCTATTTTGGAGACTATTAATTCTATAAAATTGAGTGAAATGTGTGTAATTTATTTGTTTTTACTTTTAAATGTAAAATGAAAATTCACCAATATAAATGCTAAGAAAACACTGTGTGGTTCTTAAAGGTTTTTTTATACGTTGCCTTCTTTAAAAATATCGTATATACAAAAATATATTTATGTATTTACGGTCAAGTGCTTTAAAAAATAATTCTCTTTTTGCAGTTCTTTATGCTTTGTTGTTAAACTAAATAAGCGGGTGTAATTAATGGGCGTTGTGTTTCCTTTTCACACCCTTTTTATTATTAATTTCTTAGGTGTATATGAATAAGGAACAGTTAAAGAATTCAAATCGAAAATTTATTATATTGTAATATTCTAGAGCATAAATTAAAAAAAAGTTACAGACAAAACAAAAACAAACGAACAAGCGGAAACGGAAGTCATTTTTCATTTTTTCTATGCAAATATTTTTGGCTGTCGTTGCCTTATAATTTGGCAACTTTATACAATATTTACTAAGCTTAGACATAAAAGGAATTATTTTACATAACATTTTAAATGTAGATGTTATTCTCTAAGGCGTTTACTGGAAATATAAACATACAATACATAACAATCAAATTTGTATAACGAACGAAATAAAAGTAATAAAAGAGGATGAAAGGTACTCGTTTAGTTGTACCTTTTTGTGGCTCAACGACTTATACTATAAGATTGTCACGTGAGAAAAGATAATTTTTATAATGATGCTGGAGCTAGATTTTTGCTGTTAATTATCACAATATTGTAAGTATTAATGAAAAAATATTTAATTTGTTTTTCTTTTGTGTCAGTTACTTTTATTTTGAAGCAATTAGCCATGACAAACAGTATGAAATTACAAACAATTGGAAATAAATAAAGTTCGATTTTAACTAACAAATGAGAGGGCAATGCCACAAAAATAGAACAGAAAGCACACTAGGTAAACAAAAATGTAAAATCATTATTGATAAGATGAAAATCTTGAAAATTGAAATCAATTTTGATTTCAATTTTATTCAAACCCAATATAAAACAAGGCTGATGAAAAATTACGAAATTGGTATACCGCTCTATAATCTAGATACATTAACAACAAATGAAAAATGAAACTATTGATTCTCGGGCAAATGAAAAAGGATGTTTATTATTTTGTAGAAAAACATTATTGCAGACGATTTTAAGCACTTAAGTGCAAGAGACCTGGTCGGTTTACTGTTCAGAAACGAAATTTTTATGTACATCACAATTTTTAACCTTCAGATAACCGAAAATGAGAGGGGAGTACGAAAAATAATACTTTTGAATATCCCATGTATTTCATGGGTGCTCTAATGTACATTATAAACAAAAGTGGCGACATAACCGAACCTTGTTATATCTCTATGCAAAGGGGTACACCATGACATTCTTTTACAAATTGTTATCTTTCACTTACAAAAGATTACATATACAGAAAAAATAATACCTAGATCCCATGAATTTTGTCATAACTGTTATGACATAACTGTTATGTTATTTTTTTACCCAAACTTTTTTTCTTTCAGTTTATGGACATCGTAATAAAAAATATGAATTTTTCATAACGTGTGCGTTTAAAATATTTTCTTAAAATATATGATTAAATAAATAAATAAAAAATAGGAAATTATTTATTATTTTTAATCTTCTTAATATTTTACAGATTATCTTACTAGATAAACTGTAAACTGCGTTGTGTGTAAGTGTAGAGTGAATTCCTCTTAAAACGAGGATTCCCTACATGTATGTATGTATGTATGTATGTATGTATGTATGTATGTATGTATGTATGTATGTATGTATGTATGTATGTATGTATGTATGTATGTATGTATGTATGTATGTATGTATGTATGTATGTATGTATGTATGTATGTAAGTTTGTCCAGGTTAATTTTTAGGTATGCTTATTAAAATGCCAAAGTAACGATTAATTCATAGCTCTTTCTGCCCCTCGGGGCAGTAAGATGACCAAATATTCACTGACCCCGCTGACAAAGCTAACCTTCTGGCTGGTCAATTTGCAAGAAATTCCTACTTGCCGGAAAGCAATCAGCCACTAGCCGTGCTTGACAGAGTATCAGTAACTATGCCAATGATATTCTTTCGAGCGCGTGCAGTTAAAAAGGTCTTAGCAGATCTTAATATTAACAAGTCTTCTGGGCCGGATGGCATTCCAGCACTGTTCTTCAAACAGTGCTTTTCGACGCTAGCACGTCCATCAGCGACTCTTTTCAGCACCTTGTATCATGCTGATGAGTTTCGAATGTACTGAAAGTAATGTAATGCTAATGTAAAGCCAATCCCAAAAAAGGGAGAGGCTAACAACCCTGAAAATTACCGCCCAATTGCAGTTTGTTCTACTCTTTCTAAAGTAATGGAAAGTATGATAAATTTTCATCTTGTCAAGTATCTGGAGTCCAACAGCTTACTAAGCGACCGCCAGTATGGTTTTCTTAGGGGGCGCTCTACTGGGAACTTGCTGGCTTTCCTTTCGGAAAAATGGTGTCAATCCATTCACCATTTCGGCGTAAGTAAGGTGGTGGCTTTAGATATCTCCAAGGCCTTTGATAGAGTGTGGCATGGTGCACTCCTGTCAAAACTTATTGCTTTTCGTGATAGCTTTCTGTCGGTACTGTCGGTGATAGCTTTTCTCGATTTATATCGAGCTTTCCCAGGGATCGCACTATACGAGTTGTTATAGATGGGATTTCATCAAACGAGTTTAAGATTAATTCAGGGGTGCAGCAAGGCTCTGTTTTTTCTCCTACCCTATTTCTTATTTTTCTAAATGACCTTCTCTGTCAAACTCCCAACCCTATCTACTCTTTTGCAGATAACAGCAGCATTTGCCATTCGTATGCATTCTGCAGACGGCCGAAACTTTTAGAAATAGGGGCCAAGCGGCAAAACATGAATGATAGGCTCAATCACGATATCGTAACAATATCTAAGGTGTCCGGGCTAATAGAGTCGACTTTAACGCTCGTAAGACTGAATGTTGTATGCTAACGCACTGGCGTTCGGCCGAGAATGGTGCTACATATGTAATTATGGGTGGTATAAGTATTAAGGAATCAGAAGCTCTTGATGTTCTTGGCATGAAAATCCAATGTGACGTTCGATGGACTAAGAGCATTTTTCAAGTCTCAAAAGATGCCTTCAAGTGTTTTGGTTTTCTCAAACGGTGTAAAACATATTTCACCTCATCTGATCTCCTTACTTTTTATACCACTTACATCCGGCCAAAAATGGAATACAACTCTCATGTATGGACCGGTGCAGGAGAGGACGAAGAAGCTCATAGGTGACAGTAGGGTATCCAACTCTATTGACTCTCTGGAACATCGACGCAATGTGGGTTGTGTTTCGCTATTTTATCGCTACTACAGTGAAATGTGCTCTGATGAGATTAGTGATCTAGTTCCCAATATCCGCACGTTTTCGCGCACAACACGCTTTTCATTAAGAGCTCATTGGCCAATTTATCGCACAATGCATTACAGAGAAAATTCTTTTTTAGCCGTACAGTTCGCTTGTGGAATCATCTTCCTATAGAGGTTTTTCCTGTCAACTACAATGTTGGAAAATTCAAATCGAATGTTCACAAACATTACTCCCTCTTTCCTCCTTCCCATAACTTCATTTCCTAGTGCTGGCACAATGCTTTGCATGAGTAGGGGTCATCTCCTGAGTGATGGTCCGAAAAAAAGAAAAAAAAAAAAATATTACCTACTAAAGATGGTTCAGTGTAGTATACAAAGTTCGTTTTACACGGTTAGCTCATTGCGATATGATATGATACAAACAGAGATTTTCTCACTAATAGTATGGTATTAGTAGGCATGTGCTCATGAGCTTATGAGCACACCCACTAGATAAACTTGCTCATGCAACTGTTTACTACATATACAGCATAAAGGAAATTCAATGTGTAGAAACACATTATGTGTTTCTACACAATTTTGGGCATTTTTTAAAGTTCACGCATGATTGCAGCTCCACTCAAGAACACCTCTGCTTTGCATCAGAGAAATTATATTAAGATGCTTAAAAATTGTATCAAATAGGTCTAGTTGTCTTTTATTACTTTTATTTCGATCGATTAATTTGTGCATAGCTTTCGTACGTAATAATTTATTATAATGAAGTTTAACTTTAATTTAATAAAATATAATTAGGTTTAACACCTATGTTAGTTAAAAAGTTAAAACAGCAGAATATTAATTCAAAAATTATTAAACATCGTGCAATTTTCTCTGACATTTACATTTTTATAACTTTTTATAATACTGGGCTAAATAAATATGCAAATTAATACTTAAGGGCGTCATGACTTTTTTTCATAATCAATGATTTTATAAATACAGTGTTGTTCCATAAAATAGAGACACCTTTTACTACATATTTCGAAAAAGAAAAAAACATACTAAATCTTCATAAAAAATTTTAAGGTTTTTATTTTTGTGAGACCGAACAACAGCCCAACTAAATTACTATAGACCGGTTTTGATAAAAAACTTCACATTCAAAATTCAAGATTTTAGTTGTGCAAAAAATAGAGCCATCCACATCAATTATCTAAAAAACACAAAATTCCAAAAGATGAATAGAATAATATACTTTAATTATTTTTATTACCTTAGTACTAAGGTGGAATATAATTTATTTTTGATAACGGGTAAGCACGGTTTTGGCATAGGGTCAACGAGTTTTTGGCATGTCTCAATTGGAATATTACGCCATGCTCCTTTAACTAATGCCCACAAGTGATCTTTATTAGTTGCATGTTTACCCTTAAGCGCTGTTTTAACTATTCGCCACAAGTTCTTAATGGGTTTAAGACTAGCAACGGAGCAGGCCTGCTTAAAACAAATAACCCATAGTTTTAAAACCAATCTTTTGCCCACTTCGATATGTGTTTCGGGTCATTGTCTTGCTGAAACGCAAATCGAAGCGGCATTTCTTATTCTGCGTAAGCCATCACATATCTGTTATGCAGATTTGTGTAAAAAATAGCATCCATTTTTTCTTCCACTCGTACGATAGACCCAGTTCCAATATATGAAAATACCCCCACACCATAATATTTCCACCACCGTGTTTAATGGTCTTTATGGTGTATTGAGGAAGACGTTTGGTGTTGGGTGGTCTTCGTACACAATGGCTGCTTGTCAGAGTTAAATCAAATTAGTTTTGATTCGTCAGACCACAAAGTTACTTCAAGTGAACTAAGCGCAGTAAAATGTAGAAAGTGAAACTGGCTCTATTTTATGGAACATCACTGTATATTTGTTGTTTTATTTACGTAAACTTTATATCATAATATTTTATACAGCAGAAGAGTTTTTAAATTAATAATTAATTTCCATTGTTGTATAAATATTGTATTAACATTAATTTGTGCATATTTTAAATTTAGTTTATGTAATTTAAATAAATATTAATGAATATTAATTAAAATAACAATAATTGTACCCTAGTTAATCATATAGGTCTCGTTTATAAAAAATATAAATTATGAAATGTCACAAACAAATAAACAAGTTTATTTATGTTAATTAAATATTAAATTTTTTATAGTTTTCTTTAGGGAAGGTAACATTAAATAAGAAAAATAAATTTTGAAATGACAATTTAAAGTAAGGCTTGTGTTTTTTTTTATTCTCTCTAGTTGAAAGAATATTTTTTTATTACAAATTAGGCGATTACTTAAAAAAAAAAACTGGAGTGGCCTATACTCAACTACACCATACCCAGTGGAAACAGATATTTTTATGGACTTATTTCATGAAGAATATAAGTTCAAAGTACACCTTATTCTGTTTTTGCACGGTAGATTGGTTCTAGAAAAAAACGTGTATAAAAAAACCGTGTAAAAAAGACATTGATCATGAGCAAAAATAGGCGATTGGTTCCTTATTTTTAAAAACTATAAAAATTTGTGAAAAAACAAGGATATTTTAAGATCTAGAATTCATGTTTATTTTATTAAAACACATACATGTACATATGTATAATGTATATTTGCACCTTTTATTTGCATCTCTAGTGTATGATGAACACTTAACAGATAGTTTCGTTTCAGAAATCACCGATTAAATTTTGCTGAGAAATGTTTAGCCTTCTCCATTTCAAAGGTAATATAATAGCGTTTTATTTTTAACCGACTTCAAAAAACAAGGAGGTTATCTATTCGTCTGAATGTTGCTTTTTTTATGTATGTAACCGCAGAACTCAGCCATTTCTGAACCGATTTAATAATTTTTTTTTATTTGAAAAGTTATGCTTTCAGGTTGGTCCCATTTTAAAATCAGTTCATTATATTAAAAATTAAAGTGTGTCCCCATACAACATACATGTTTTTTACGTGTATTAAGAACCGTAAACGGCACCAAATTAAAATTTTAAAAAATTGCGTGTCGCTATAGCTCCCAATAGCAGAAATTAATAAAAAAAAAATAAATTTAAAATTTAAAGGGTGTCCCCATAGGTGACGTAATTCGACCTATTTGAGCCTATCTTTTGAACCGTTATAGACAAAACCTTGAAAATTTGACAGAATGTCGATTACTCTGACCGTTATAATAAAATGTATAAATATTCAAAATTTTAAATTAAAGGGTGCTCCAATAGTTCATTTAATTTGATGTATATGGCCATACTTTTAAACAGTTGTACACAGACCGCTGAAATTTACAAAGAACCTGTATTGCTAAGTCCGCTATAACAAAAAGTATAAAATTTGTATTTGGAAATAAAAGGGTGCCCCAATAGTTAATGTAATTCTATATATATGGGGCCAAACTTTTGAACTGTTATAGACAGAAAGCTGAAATTTACAAGGAACCTGTATTGCAAAGTCCACTTGATAAGTATACAATTTGAATTTAGAAACTAAAGGGTGTCCCCATAAATTATGTAATTTGATCTATTTAGCCCTATCTTTTGAACCATTAAACACAAACACTTGAAAATTAGGCAGAATAACTTTTTAACCGTTATATACAGATAGTTGAAATTTACAAAGAATCTTTGTGGTCAAGTCCTTTATAACAACTGGTCTTTAATTTAAAATTGTAAATTAAAGGGTGTCCGAATAGGTGATGTTATTTGATCTATGTGACCCTATCTTTGAAACCGGTTTAGACAGAGTCTTGAATGGTGTCCCCATAAAAGACGGATGCTAGTGAAAATAGCTTAAATAGTAATAGGTTGATGCTTGACATTCACATAGTCCTTACTTTTTTTCGCTAATTTTGGCGCATCTATTATTTGGTTCAAATCTGATTCTTACAGATTACTTCTTGCATTTTTTGTTTACAATTGGTGCCCTTTTATCTGTTGTGAAGTCGGTTTTTTTTGCAAAAATTATCTGACATAAATGTTACACTTTTTGGTGTTCTATTATAAAAAAAAACGCAATGTTTTTTTTCTAAAAATGTCGCACTAGAAAGTGTGATGATTTTAACACTCTACTTGTTTTAAGGGTGAGTATATGTACTACACTTTTTAAAATGATATTTTGTTTTATTTTTTTCTTGTGTTTTACAGAAAATTATTTTAACGGACTCCAAACTGAAATTCTTCTAACTTATTTACAGGAATCATCCTCTTCATCCGATGATGATGAAATCTATGATGTACTATATGTACAAGTGTATGGGGGAGGAAAAGTTTGTTCTATTGAAATGTTACAATTTGTAAGTACGTGGGTAACTTGTGAGAAGTGTTGCATAGAACTATGTAAAATTTTTTTGCTACAAAAGAAAACGCTATACAATTTCAATTTTGGTTTCAATTTTACGTTTCAGTTTTGTATTTGTAGTTTTCGGCATTTTCTTTTGGGCTTGCATTATTAGTTCACAAAATATTAACACATTTCGATTGCTCTGACAAGTATATTTGTATGCACAAAAGGGAAATTCTCCTAAATTTGTGATATGAACACATTTCGCTAAATTTAAATTTGACAATAAAAAAATATAAACTCAAAAATTGTGAATCGTGCTAAATGGAATAAAATCGTGTAAAAAATTTTTATTGATTAATTTTAAACGATGTTAAATCAAAACCTTGTAAAAACAGAATTAGGTGTATATTCGAATCGAAAAATTAATTATTTTCGGTTCGGGGTATTAAGTAAACTACCCCTTGCCCCTTCCCGCTTATGTCCAAAACTTATTCAGCTCTTCATCTCCATAAACCAAAGGCACATACTGAATTTCATTTTGATGTCATACGGTATGACCTGTAGAGCGTTTACAAAATTTGGGAGTAAGTAAACTAGCCCTTCCCGATTATGCCTAATATTTACACAACTCTTCATATCCATAAACCAAAGGTACATATTAAATTCCGTTTTAATATGTCAAAAGGTATGACCTGTAGAGCGTTCACAAAATTTGGGGGGAAGGAAACTCTCCAAATTATGCCCAAAAACTACACAGCTTTTCATCTCCATAAACAATAACAATTAATTTTTCGATTCGAATACACTTTAAACTTATATTCGAATCGAAAAATTAATTATTTTCGGTTCGGGGTGTTAAGTAAACTACCCCTTGCCCCTTCCCGCTTATGTCCAAAACTTATTCAGCTCTTCATCTCCATAAACCAGAAAAATATGTGTTTTCATAGGGTATTTTAAAGTTTAGTGTAGGCCACTCCAGATTTTTTAAATTAATCACCTAACTTGTAATAAAAAACATTCTTTCAACTTAGAGAGAATAAAACGAACTACAACCTGACTTGAAAATATCATCTGCAAAAATAAATTTGTTTGAAAAATATTGATTGCAATTAAAAGTTATAAAACGTTTTTAATGTTCGATTTTAAAATAAGCAATAAGAACAAATGCAGGAGACACTTTGCGTTATTTAAATGCTGGATGTTGAATTTATGCCATAAAATTAGAGTTGGTCTAATGAACATTATTTCAAAAGGTTGAGCCTCTTTACACGTACTGGCAAAAGTTCAATATTTTTAGAACTTTTTTATTTAACCTCTTTTATATGCTCACTACTTGTACATATATAACTTTATTTATTATAACGAAACGATTGATAGTTTGTTTGAACAAAACTGACCGAAAATTAAGCCACAGAAATTGTTTCCTTGACTTATACCTTCTCTAGGTTTTGCCCGGTACAGTCTTCTAGTTATATAAGTCGATGAAACTTTGAAAACATGTTACTTTTTTATATCAGCTACTCTGTGCATTTGGAGCTCTGGGTGGGTGGACCTCAATGAACAAGAAAGCAAGATGATTAGTAACATGTGAACCCAGAGTAATACCCAAAATAAAATTCTTATTAGGTGCTGAGATCCAGGTACTAATTTAAGCATTTCAAATTCGTGTTTGTAATAAAAAAAAAAAAAAAAAAATGCTTGTAAAAATTATGCGCACAAAGGATAAAAATAACTACAACTTTTCACATTTAAGAGATCATTTTTAGGGTTCCGTACCCAAAGGGTAAAAACGTAACCTAATTGTTTTAGCTACAATGTCTCTCCGTCCGTCTGTCAGCGCCTTTTATATCTGGAACTGTAATAGGTAGACTCTTGAAATTTTCACAGATGTATAACTCTTGCCGCTACGAATAATAAAACCTATAGGGTGGTCCGATAGAGACGTGATATTCACGTATATGTTTTTACTTCTTGAACAGTAGAAGGCATACACGCAAAATTTCCTATAGTAATTTAAACTATTCAAATATTATTAAACAAGTGAAAATATTAACTGTAATGGAAAATCAGTATTGATATTCAGTTTTTTTGAAATGAAGGTTGGAATGAGTAGAAAAATAAAATGCTTTGCATTTTAATCCCCATATTTATAAAAAATAAAATATATTTGAAATCTATTTTAGAACAAATTTTTCAAACAAAAGTTGGTCTAAAATACACTTCAAATAAGTTTTATTTTTTAAAAATATGGGGGCAAATGTTTATTCATTTAAAAGTAACTGTACGGAATACTTTTTAAATAAACTACAATCAGTTACTGTAAAAATATTCTGAGTGTATGTATTTAGTCCAAGTTTTGAACCATAATAGGTAGACTCTTGAAATTATCACATGTATATAAGTGTGTGCCGCTATAGCAAGAAATAATAAAACTTATATGGTGCTCCAAAAGTGATGAACTCTTTGTTTATGTCTTTATTCCTTGAGCTGTAGGAGGCAATCACTTAAAATTTGCAGACAGTTCGCTTTATAAACAAATATACAAAAAGTACCTAAAAATTAAAGGGTGTTCCGATAGTGAAGTGATTCGCATGTATATGCTGTAAGTTTAACTTAATTAAAAATTAAAACGTGCCCCATACGACGTGAAAAATAACAATTTGTATTTTTAAAGTTATACTGAACATATTACGTAACCCGACGTGTGTGAGACTGACTTGCACTTGACTGATTTATTTAAATATATAATAGTTAAGTGTTATACGTTATCATCTTAAACGATCATAAAATGTCACCTAATTGATTTTGCAATAAATCGATTTTTAAATGCTTTGTATAGCAATGTGCGCGGTATTTTTAAAATCAAATTTCCTTGATGTTTAGCTGATTAATTTTTGAAAACAAAAATCTAGCCAGCATGGCTCAACAGTGCTAGTCATTCGTCATGACGGCAACTCCTTGCTCATCTAAAAAAAGGTGCGTGTAAACCTCACCGAATAGCCAATATTAATGAATTTAATGGTCATTCGTTAGCCACTTTTAACTAGAAATAAGTCTCATCACTAAACCCAATTCAATGATAAGAATTATCATTTTTGGCCACTTCCAAATGAGCAAACGATGATCATTTGGGTTCAATTCTAGCAAGAGCTGTATTTTATAGACACGTAGTCCATAATCTTTTCATAAAATTTTCAACGGCCATCAACTTAAGGGCAACGACGAATCGACATTATGGCATCCTCTTTAATATTTTGCAGCAGCAATATTGTCTTCGGTACGCACATTTTTTTGTCTTGTTGATGGTTTTGATTCGAGAAAAGTCAAATTAGTGCGAAAATATCGATTATGTTGACCGTAAAATGGACGAATTACTCTATAAACTTCGCTATCAGTTTACTTTTTTTCAAATTAAATTTCACAATTGGAAAGCGTTTTTCTGGTGTACTGAACAGAAATGCCAATACAGTTTGACATTCTTCGCTGTTAAAACATAGTAATCGATATGGATGGTTTTTATGCAGCTAAAAAAAGACTCGATAGTTATTTCAAACGAAATAATAGAACAATTCGGAAACGAAACTTCAAGTTGAATACTCCTACGCTATTAGCGTGTATAATTAGAATTAAGTGCTAACTGATTTACTGATAAATAATAAATATTAAATAATTAAGAACACGAAAATATTATCTATAAAATTTTTTGTGTTAAAATATTAAATATCAATTTTATTCTTTGTTTAAATCTTAGTTGACTTCACTCAACTAAAAATAAATTGTAATATCACGCATATTTAAGCCAACAATTAAAAAAAAAGCTTTAAGAATTTAATTAATGCTCACATTTCAAAAATATTATGCACAATTCCAAACACAATTCCATGGAAACATGCGAGTTTGAAAAATGTGAGTGTTTGAAACTAAATTAAATTCAAATCAAATACAGCATGTATCATCCATTTTTAATGGTTTTATTTACGTTATTTTTTCATCACTTTATAATTTAAACGGCATAAAGCATTCAAATAACGCCTAACGTTTCTAATCCATCATCAACAACACGAAAACCAAAAACAAAAAGTTATTTAAATGTCATATATGAATCTGAAAAATAATACAGCAGTGAACAATAAATCAGTCGAATATATTGTTTAAAACAATAACAAAAATTTCTGAGAATATTTAAACAAAATAACATTGAAATTCTAATAAAGATAAAACTGCTTAAATGACAAACTCGAGCACATGGTACGATGTGCAAAATGAGCCTACAGACGAGTATAAAATATATAATTTTCTATGGCCGCATTTATTTATATTAAAAGTTGCTTAATGAAATTTTGAGTATAAAATATCGAAATGAAAAATTGCTTTAATAATTAATCATTTTCTTTAAAACAATATTAATTACTTGAGTTCTTTTAAGACATAATGATGTAACACATCAAACATAGAAAATTGAAAATGAACGACCGACAAGAAAAGTTCTTGTAGAGAGTATTTCTCTTATCGATTGGACTCACTTGTACTGCAAGCCTACAGTTGATAAGCAAGTTTCCTTTTTTGAAAGTAATATCCAACGTCTCTATAAAGATACTGTTTCAATTAAATCTAAAATAATATGCCCTACAACAAAGCCTTGATTTTCTGCGAGTAACCTGTAAATGAGACATTGCGTATTCGGGGTGGAAACGTTATTGAACCCCGCAGTTGAAGGCAGAATTTAAAGCTGCTACGATAGACTTTATGTAAACATAGAAATGTATTAGAGAAATTGGGGTCGATAAAACAGTGAAAAGTATGTAAACATTTGTTAAGTAAGATATTGAAGATATTGAACTTAACAAAGCATTCACAAATAAAAGTCAGGTGCCAAACTTATAAAAATGTTTACAACCTTTAAAGTTTAAGTTCCAAAAAGTTCCGAATCCCTTAATATTTTTCATTTCTCTTGTATGAGTCAATCAGAAATCTTTTTATGTTTCAATTTAATTAAGTAGAACACAATAGCCTGAGACATCATTCACCCAAAATGTGTAAAGATGTTGCTACCTCTGCTTTTGCCATTTATGTATAACGCATTTAGTTAACAGTTTTAAGCTCCTTTCCGTCAAAATTTTAATATGAAAAATAGTTCCAATACCAAAAACTGATTCCAAATTCAGGCAAATAGCTATTCTGTGTTACCTGTCTACAGTCCTAGAAAAATTCCTCATTTTCAAATCTCATCATATATAGGGGTCAATAATTTGTTGAATGATAAACAATCAGGTTTTCGTAAAAATCATAACTGCGTTTCTATGCTTTCGGATGTATTTGAAAACATTAAATGATTATTCTATATCATTCAATAGCCTTTGACACGGTTGATCACAGTAACATTGCCATGAAGCTTAGCCCCTTTTTTAATTTTTCTGTAACACGGTTTTTATCGTCTTACCTTTAAATCGTTTGCAATTTGTCCATTCCATCAATACACACTTTACTGCTTTAAGTTTATCTAGAAGTGTACCTTAAGGGTCATATCTTGGACCACTACATTTTTCAATTTTTCGAAACGATTTGCCTAACTAGTTTTCTCCTGTAAAATGATGTTGTAAACTTAGGTAGTCCAGTAAAATAAGTAACTGAAAACATTGAAGACACTTGAAATATACACAGTGTATGTAGTGATATGGTCTCTATAATAAAAGTTAAAGGGTGTCCCAACAGAAGAGACGTGATAATGACATGTATATCATCAAAATTAAAGGGGGCCCCATCCGGACGTGAATGAACATGCAGAAATCCTTAAATATGATTTGTTTCCTCTACAAGTCGGACAGTAAACTGTGAGATACAGAATTAGAAGACGATAAAGTGCATTTAATAATTTTGACTCTTTTTTAAAATATTTAAAAATATTTTTTGATCATAAATTTAAAACTCTCATACTACCCAAACCATTCTAAAACAACTTCTACTGCGGTTCCTATGATGATGGGTATAAAAAGGTATATAACTTTTTATAGGGTACTAGCTATCAACGGTGCGCTTCGCTACAACCATCCACAAAAAACCCAATAAACACTTGGAAGAAAAGTATGGCCAACCTCTAACTCGAAAACGCACATTAAAAATGTTATAGTTTATATGCAAGGCACGACGCACTGTGGTCAATATTTTGAGATAGCGGCCAATGCTCCTTTTGGTTTTTGTTCTCCGATTTTAAAGTTATTAGACTCATATGAAAGTAGACAGTAGTATTCCTCGGGAGCCAAAAAATTAGAACTCTAACTGAGAACAGGGTGGTCCAAAATGGGCTTTTTCAGAATTTAGTAAATTTATGATATTTTTAGTTAATTTTTAAAGTTTAAATGATCATAACTTTTTTTGTTTTTCAAGATTTTTTGACGAAATAAATTTTATTAATGAAATTTTTGGGAATTCAAATATTAATTATTTAATATTATGCTAATTACCCATAACGTTTTTTAATAAAAATGCAATTTATTTGTTGGTGGAAAGAGCTAGTCCCTATACGTATTTCACTGGTTGCTCAGGCCAGATCATCAGGAAACCTTTTTCCTAATTTTAGAGAAGCCAAAAATACTCTATAAGTAATAAAATTCTACAAAACACAATGAGAATTATGCATGTTAATAGAATAATATTACAGAATATTAAAGCTTCAACAAAACACCAACAAACAAACCACGTTTTTATTTTTCCTTACTGTCCTTCTACAATTGGATGGTTTTTTGCCATCACTGAATGCAGACGTAAGGTGTGAAGAAACGCATACACAAGTTAATTTTGTTCTCGCAAGAGAATCGAAAAAAACAAGTGTTGCCAAGATTTGCACAAGCAGTTGCATATTTAGTTATTAATGAAATTTTTGGGAATTCAAATATTAATTATTTAATATTATGATAATTACCCATAACGTTTTTTTAATAAAAATGCAATTTATTTTGTGTTGTAACTTAACTTATTTCCTATTAATGGTAAAAAAATTTAAGCTCTATTGTTTTCAGAACAATTTAAATTTTTTTTTTAAAAAAGGTCAAATTTCTCGGAATTTTCCTACTTCATAGAGCACAACTCCCGTGAGTCAAAACACAAATTTACTATTTTGTAGGCCTAACTCTCCCCTACATTCCTATATATACATGTCCATGCATCGGGACCGCACTTTTTGAGCTACAGCAATTTTTCTGACCCAAGGTAAGATATTCGGTACAAATGCACGTCATATTTTTTGAGAAGTTATTTGTATGTGAAAGTGGCTATTATGCATAAATTTTGATGAAATTTTGTACAAGAGTTCTTATTGACCCAAAAAATAATTCTGTTGAAATTAGGAGAAGTTGGCTCATATTTTGACCTAGTCCACATAGATGGGTGTATCAAAATTTTGACAAAAATGACAATAGAACTCTCATGTGGTATCTGGCAATTCATTTGGAAAAGGTAAAAAATGATTTTATTGCCATCTAATATTACACAACTTAAATACCTGAAAATTGCAAATAAATTTAAAACCAATTTAAATAACTGGTAAAACCAAGTACCTGTTATATTATGTTTCAAAGAGGTAAAAAAGATCATGTTGAAACTTCGAGCAATAGTATACTAATCGATGCATTCATTTTTTTTCTTCATTATTGTTTAAACCATGGCTAAATTCAGTTATAGTGTTGTATCTGATATACATTTTGAACGGAAAGATGAAAACGACAGTATTTTACATATAATGAATAATCCATTCTTCAAAATATGCGACAAACAAGAAATTAAAATTCATAACTTAAAATTAAAAAAATCAATATTCCAGAAACAAGAAATTGTTTTACTCACGCAACCAAGAATGGCTAAGAAATAAACTTATTTTTAAAAAGCCATCAGTAACTACCACGGAAACTAGAAAAGGTGGTCGACCAGCAAAGCCAATTGATAATTGTAGTGAAAGATCACGAAGACGCAAGCTTAAACATATCAATGAAGAAGTTTCTTGTAGCATCATAAAGGATTCATTTCTGCATCAAATTCAACCATCGAAAACTAAAAAGAGTAAAATTGCTATCATTAAAAAAATAGTGGAAGCAAGCCCCAGACGCACAAAAATGATTTTAGAAAGTATGCCGATACCAACTGAAGAAAATAAATTTACTCCACAAGAAGCATTTGCACTATTTTTGGATTTGAAAATTACTAAAAACCAATATACAGAATTGCGAACCAATGAAAAAAATTGTGGAATTTTTCCATCATATCGAGATATAGTTTCTGCCAAAAAAGATTGCTTACCTTCACCAACTGCTATTAGTGTAACTTCAAGTTCAGCAGAAATAAAATTGCAGGATCTTCTTGAACACACTGCAGAACGATTATTAAAGACATTTGATGCTGACTATTTAAAGAAGTTTAAAAATTGCAGCATGACTTTAATTTCTAAATGGAGATGTGATGGGTCCTCTGGCCAGAAACAATACAAACAATGTAATGCGGAAAATTCATCAGATGCCAATTTATTCATGATTTCTTTCCTTCCATTACGTTTAACAAAAACTTATATTGGCTCAGAGCCGTCAACTAGTAGAGCTGCAGAGATAGATGTATGGAAGAATGAAATTCCCTCGTCAACAAAATTTTGTAGACCAATAAAGTTTGCTTACAAAAAAGAAACTAAAGATGTCATAACTGAAGACGTTGGCAAAATAACAGATGAAATGAAATTCAAATATCAACCAGTGATATTTGAATTTAATAACCAATGCATCGAAATTAACTTTAAAATGTCACTTACAATGATCGATGGAAAAGTTGCACAAGCTTTAACCGAAACAAAGTCTTCGTCAAGCTGCACCATATGCCAAAAAACATCAAGTCAATTGAGCCAACCACCAACACAAGACGATAGTTTTAATGAAGCATATGAATTTGGAATGTCACCTCTTCATGCTAGAATTCGTTTTATGGAGCATATTCTTAAATTGGGATACGATTTCGAATTTGGCCCGTTAGGAGAAACAGTGAGAAACAACAAAGAAAATTTGGAAAAAAGAAAGCAAAAAAAAAAGATATTCAAGAAAAATACCGTGAGATAGGTCTTATAATTGACCAGCCAAAGCAAGGAGAAGGAAATTCTAATGATGGAAACACAGCAAGGAGACTTTTTTCCGATCCAGAAACTGCAGCTTCTATAACTGGAGTAGATTATGATTTAATACGACGATTCCAAATCATATTAGAAGTTATACATGTAGCAAAAAGATAGATGCAAAAAAATTTGGTCAGTATGCTAATGAGACAGCAACCTTTATAACCAAAAATATTCTTGGAGACAAATGCCAACCACAGTTCACAAAATTTTGTTCCATGGGGAACAAATAATTCAGCACAATATGCTTCCAATTGGAGATCTCTCAGAAGAAGCGCAAGAAAAAGGAACAAAGACTACAGATTCTTTCGCGAGCACAATACAAGAAAAATTTCCAGATATTGTACTAATGAAGATCTTATTAATATTTTGTTGTGCACATCAGACCCATATATGTCCAGTATTCGACAAAAATGGAAATCAACCTCATTAGAGTTAGATGAAGAAGCTAAACAACTACTGCAAAATGAAAATCAAAGCTATTTGGAAGAATTTTTTACTAATATTGTTTAATTAATACTAGTTTAAAGATTATAATTTGTTTCTAATTTTAGTATAAATTTTTATTAATACATTTAATAAAATATATGTGCAATTTAAATCAATAGTAAAAGTTTACTTAAAATTTTATCGATGTTGTGTTCTGTATATAATATATCCAAATGGTATTGATATTGTTCGGAATTTCAGTGTTATTTTTCAGTTTAATCCTCACAAGAATTAGCTTTCTTCCAAAAAAAACCAACCTTTGGCCCCTGTGAATATTGAGATTAAATAAATGTCAGGGGCCAAATGTTGGCATTTTCTGACAAAATTATGTTTAGGAATAATAAATAAGTATTGGTTACAAAATACGATTGAAGAAAATAAGAAATTATAAAAAAATACCTATTTAAAATGTCAAAATATTCAACTTTTACATGGAAACTCAACAAAAAATTAAAATGCTTTTTTAACTCCACATTACTTACGTTCCTATCAGTCGATATTTACGTTTGAACACGCAAATTGAAGCTTAAAGTCCCTCCTATTGAACAAAACAAATTGCGTAAAAAAACACCGCTATCTCGCGAAATTGACCACTGTGCGACTCCTACAACAAATCTGTTTTTTGCTTGACTATACATATTAACACTATAATAAGTTTTGACTTTTTATGGGAGGTACCACTATCTTAAGCCTGTCTGTATTTTACTAGACTATGCACATTAGTATGAGGGTTACTTGTGCAAAGTTTCAAGACTCTAGCTATTGTAGCTCTCTAGGTACACGATAATAATTTTTCACTTTGTATGGGAGGTACCACGCCCACTATTCCAATTCAGTCTGCGTTTAGCTTGACTATGTACATTAATATTGGGGTTACCGGTGCGAAATTGCAAGGTGCTAGCTTTTGTAGTTCTCTAGATACACGATAATAATTTTTAGCTTTGTATGGTAGGTACCACTCCCACTACTCCAATCCAGTCTATCTTTCTGTAAACTGTGTATGTTGATATAGAGATTCCTATTGCAAAATTTCATGACGCTATCTATTACTCTTACCAAGATAAGCAATGATAAATATTTACTTTGTATGGGAGGTACCACGCCCACTATTTCAATTCAGTCTAGGTTTCACTAAACTATTAACATTAATATAGAGGTTACGGGTGCGAAAATTCAAGACCTTGCCTATTACTGTTAACAAGATATATGATGATAAATGTTTACTTTGTATGGGAGGTGCCCCGCCCACGTCGAATATCAAAAAAATAAGTACCCTATTTTTCGTCTGTGTTCGGTTTGAAATCAACTATGCCAAGACACCAAAAGACGTAAAGAAAAGTAGCCCACCAATATGAAAGGCACAATTTCGAAAATGTCGCTAATGCAATTCAGCAACATCAAACCATTAAATTCGAGGCTGTGGGCAAAAAACCACACCCACCTACAATCTTTTAAGTTTTTTTTACTTTTTTCGGTCGTAATGATTCTCTTTTGCTTTTTTTGTTAAATAAATAATAGACTGCGACCACTAGCTCGCACGCAGTGCATACAACCCACGGGGGAAACAAACCGGTTTTTGTTTCGGTTTAGATTGGTAGAGTTTTTCTGCTGTTGAAATTGAAGTTAATATGACTCCCCGCCAACAATAAAATTTTTACAATAAATTTTCCATTTTATTTTTATAAAACATTTTCGATAAAATTTTACAAAAAATTTTTAATAAAATTCTGACAAAAAATTTTGAAAAAATTTTTGCAAAAGATTTTTTAATAAATTTTTGGAAAAAAATTCCGTATAATTTTAATAAAAAAATTTCCATAAAATTTTTACAAAACATTTTCATAAAATTTGTCTTTATATTTATATTTATATTATATTTTTATCTTTATACAGGGTGGGCCAAAAGAAACCAAGGGCTCTCCAAAAATTTGTCTTAAAAGTGCCATTGTGTCTCGGGCAGTATGGGCAGTGGCTCCGTCCTGCTGAAACCACATACCAGGTCTGTTTTCAAGAGCAGGACGTAAAAAATTTTCTATCATAAACCGATACCGCTCTCCATTTACGGTTACAGCACTTCCATCTTCATTCTCGAAGAAGTAGGGCCCAATGACATTTGCAGATGTGATCCCACACCATACTGTACACCTGATGGGGTGCAATTGGCGTTGATGAATGGCTCTTGGATTTTCAGAACCCCAGAAACTACATTTCTGCTTATTAACAAAGCCATTCAAATGAAAATGAGCTTCATCACTCATAATCAAATTTTCAATAATGTCGGCGATATGCTCTTTGCGTTAAAATAATTGATCTCTGGTTTAAATAATACAATTCCAAGTGTTGTCTATATAATCTGAAAGAAAAAATAAAAAAAAGTTAATAAACAAAAAAGTTATTAAACTTTTACACCCCTTGGTTTCTTTTGGCCCACCCTGTATTATATTTATAACAATGAAGTTGAAAATCATAAAAGTATAAACCGAATGTATATTATTGTCAAATTATGAAACATAACATGGTAAGGGAACATTTAACAATACTATAAGATTCGGATTGGCCGAATACAGCACTCGTACTTGTTTCATTTTATTTTTATATTAATAGTTTTTTATAGAATATTGAAATTTTATTAGTTGTTAACATACAAATGAATTTTTAGAGTAGAGCTTAAGTTCATTTGATTCTCTTTAAGTTGAAATAATATTTTCGTTATAAGTTATATAATAATTTAAAAAAAGTGAGAAAAATTTATTTTCGACGCTAGCAGAATGTATTGCAAATTCTGGATCGAAACATCTATCTTCAGCATTCTTCGCATTTATATACTTTGGGTGGCGTTAAGTTGTAAAAATCATCTATTTCACCAACCAAATTCAGAGAATAGAATACGAGTATTCATCTATCGTCAGTTGGTGAGAACGAAGTCTACCATCTCCTATTGCAAGTATTTTTTAAACTTCTCTATATAATACATTTATAGTAATAGAAAAAACCCTTGCGAAATGTAAAATAGATAACTATAAAAAAGTGTAGTTACAAAACTGTCACAAAACGACTAAAATAGATTTAAACAAGTACAAGAATCTTTTTAAATCAAATCTTATTTCCAAACTGATAAATCTTTTCTGTCCGAAATATGAGTAGATATACGGTTGAACAATTGGGGTCTTATAGAAGCTCTCTGTTTGCATCATAAGTCCATTTTTCGAAAATGCTGCTGGAAAAGAAATTTTAGTAAACGGTGAAACACGATTATATACTTTTTATGGCCTGCAATAGAATTTAATAATCTTTGGAGTTTTCAAGATGACACACGATCACACAGATCATCAAACAATCGATCTTTTGCCAACTGAGTTTTATCAGCCGTCTTGGCGATGTCAATTGAACCTTTAGACTTCTTCTTAGGGTGTACTCTTATAGAACGATGCCATGCGAATATTCCAGAGACGATCCATACCCTTAAAGTTAAAAATAGCTGAACTATGCGCAAAATAGATCCCGAACCATCAACAAAGTCTTGAAAACTTGGACTGACGGAAATAGGTTATTCCGTCAGGCAAAGCCAGCTGTGGCAGTCACATGAATAAAAAAGTGTTCAATAAATAATCGGAATATTTCATATTTCTAATGAAGACATTATATACCAAAAAATTAGGTTGTATTTAATTAAAAACTGGTACTTGGACCTGTTATAAATATAAACTCTTCTGTTTGTGTTTTGTTTTCTGTTTTATGTTTGTTTAAGGTTTCTTAAAGAAAGACGCGATTGCTAAAGACATCGTGTTTTAGTCAAATCAAATTTTTAATTTTGTTTTTTTTTTTCCTTAACAATTACTAAAGAAAAGCTGTTATTTTAACAATTGAAAAAAAGTGACTAACTTTGTTGTTACTGTTTGAAACGTTAATTAAAACATTGCCTTTTTATAGCGTGCTGCTGAAAATTGTAGCTACAGCTCTTACTGATGTTGTCAGAGTAAGAAATAAGTATAATCAAAATGTACGTATATTAAGAAAAAATGTTAATAATTAAAATCCGGCATCAGTTGGCCTTTTCTTTTCATCAAATAGCTAAAAAAAATATTTTCATTTCTTTGATGGCCGCTTTAATTTAAACAAGCATCAAGCGACTAACATAAAACTTGTAGGATAATGAAGATGACCTGACTTTGCTTTTCGTTTCTTTCTTATGCTTTTTTAGCACATGGTTTCCTTTTAATTTCGTTTTGTTTGAGCTCTTGTTAAAATTTAAATCCTTTGAGCATTTTTAAATGTATTTTTGGACTTGGGAATAAAACTACATTCATATATCAAAGCCTGATGAAAATCTAGCGAAAAGCTGATTTGATGTTTCTTGAATCTCAAACTTTTTTGGGAACATTAATACAAATAATAAATGCTCCTTTTGCTTTTTGATTTAAATTGTTTTGTTTGTAATTTTGTAATTGCTAAAAGAAAACGTATGCTTGTATGTACGTGTCATTTTGAACAATGAAACTTTATCGAAATAGTTGTCAAAATAAAATAAATCCGTACTATGTTTAGTAGGCCTTTATAAATTTAAGTTGTTAATTTTTTCATGTCTTATGGGGCACTCTTTGTTTTTAAAATCAAAGTCATATTCGTGAAAATTGCATCGCTATTGGAACACCCTTTAAATTTTAGGAATTGTTGTTATAACGGCCATTGTAATACACTTTCTATAAAAATATCAGGCCTACCTATTGCGGTTCAAAAAATAAGGTAATATACGTGAAAAACATGTCACTTATGGCAATTGTTACAGCGGCCGAAGTAAAACATATACTGTAAATAATTCAAGAATCTACCTATTACGGTTCAGAAAATAAGGACATTTAAGTAAAAGTCATGTCTATGTCGGCACACCCTTCAATTTTGTTACTTGTTATAACGGCCATGGAAATTCTTTTTCTATGAATATATCAAGGGTTTACATATTACGATTAAAAAAAATAAGTCACTGTACGTGAAAAACATGAAATTAATTTTTAGTAATTGTCATATCGGCCGTGGCAACATATCTCCTGTACAAAATATTTAAGAATTTACCAATAAGGCAAGAATCACGTTACTGTCATAACACCCTTTAATTTTTATGATTTGTTATAGTTTCCTTAGTGATAAACCTCCTGTAAAAACTTCAAGAGTTTACTTATTATCGTTCAAAAGTTAGGCCATATACATGCAAAGCACATCACTCTCGGAATACCCTTTAGTTTTAAGGTTTAATTTTATATAGTTCTTTAGAAAGCGAACATAGTGTTAATTGCTGTCTGCAAATTTTAAGTGGTTGCCTCCTATAGATCAGGAAATAAAGACATAAAGGCAAATAACACCTCTCTATTCGAACACCCTATAAGTTTTAGTATTTATTGCTATAGTAGCCACAGTTATACACCTTCTGTGAAAATTTTAAAAGTCTACCTATTATGATTCAAAACTTAGGCTTTATACAAAAAAATCACACCACTATCGGAACACCCTTTAATTTTTAGGTTTATTTTTTTATACTTGTTTATATAGCGAACTAAGTTTTAATCACTGTTTTTAAATCTTGAGTCTATGCCTCCTACAGTTCAAGAAATAAACACATATTCGTGAATAACACCTTTCTATTGGAACACCCTATAAGTTTTAGTATTTGTTGCTATAGCGGGAACAGCTATACATCATCTATGAAAATTTCAAGAGTCTACCTATTACGGTTCCAGAGATAAAAGGCGCTGACAGACGGACAGACGGACAGACATTGTAGCGAAGATAATAGGGTTTCGTTTTTACCCTTTGGGTACGGAACCCTAAAAAAATTGTCGTTATCTTTTAAAGTCATTCAGGCTGTCCTTGTTGCTTGGCCTTCGAATGGTTTGCGGCTCACTCTCGCACTTGCTGATTGGCTTCCTCGAATAGCTGTACTGCGGTACTGTTATTGGTGTTTGCTTTAATCACCATGTGCAATCGTTTTGGTTATCGTGTATAACCTAACAAATTTCAATCGAAGTTGAATTTGGGACTTCCTATACGAAGGTATAGGTCGCGTAACAGATCCTGAAGGAGGCTAATGTAGTTTACTCTGGCAATTTGTGAATACGATTATTCCGCCAACCAATTTTAGAGTTAAAAAAAAAGAAACAAAATCAAAAAATAAAATCATAAAAAAAAATTTTACCTTTTAAAGTAAAATTCGATTAAGTCTATAAAATGAAAAATTGAAAAATGTAATGAAAAGTACAAAATGTTTTTTTTTTATTGCATTGTAATATTGTAATATAAACGCAAGTATGCCATCGAATGCGTGAATGCATATTACATGGGAAATTTAGAGTTAAAATTTTTAAACTTTGTATTACAGAAAAGGTTAGTTATATTAAAATTTCATTACAGATTATTCTTGAGTGAATACGTTTTACATTTTTTACTAATGTAGTATTTGCTGTATGAAAAATAACATTCTTTTGTTGGATCACAAGTGTTTATAGTATAGTTTAAGTAGGAGAATTTTAGCAGATTATTGTATTTCTCTTTCAGCTATTTCTACTGAAGGATGTAGACCTCCGTGACTTTGTGATCCAACTGGTAAAGATTGAGGTAAATTATTGAAATTAAATTCTTAACTTTGATTCATGTGGAGTTTTCTGCTATAGGTGAGCATTTTGAAGCAATAAGCTGTTAACTTTGTTCACTAATTACTGTCTTGATTCCGGCAAATAGCTGTGTCTATTTACTAACATTTAATTTGTATTGCACTAGCCCTTATTTGTATTTTTGAATCAATTTTACTCGTTTTATCTTAGCAGGAAAATATTAGTGAATATTATTGACCATTTTAATCTTAAAATAATTTATTTATTTTCAAAAATTTTAATTAAGAAAATTCGATTTTAACAAAGTGGAGTTAGACAATTCTTGCTCAACTGCTACAAATAAAAAAATTGTCAACAAAAAATATTTAAAATAAATGTAAATAAATTTTCTCTACAAAAAAAAAAAACAAATGTCAAATCGAATCAAGAATTTGTAGTGGAAACGGGGTTATTCAAAAAAGTAATTCAAAGAGCGAATGAAGTAATTCAAGTTGTAGTGGGTGGAAACATGGCATTAAGGGGCAAATAACGTTAAAAACCTGTGTATTTTAAATAAGAAAACTAAGTGAAATAATGGGAAATTGTGCGGGTAGTGCAATCTTGTGTGTTATTCTTGGCTTTAATCGAGGAAATAAATTTGTGTACACCACTTATTACAGCATAATTTAGATTTAAGGTGCGAGCACTTATTGTTATATTAACTATAATTAACGATACATGCGTTTGTGCAAAAGAAATAAAATATACTTAAAGTGAACTTCGAAACAAAATTCTCATATAAAATTTGTCATAAAATAGACTTAAGGTATACTTTATTTCTTTTGTAACTAAAATTTACTCAGAGCCAAAACTAAGATGTAGAATCAATAAGATTTTCTCTATGCAACGGTTTAAGGCTGAAGGGTATTCCAGCAGAAAGAAAATAAGATATTTCCAAAGGGATTCCTTATTATTTTCATGCGGTAAATCTTTTTAATTTTGTCAAAAAGCAAACCCCATTAAATCAAAAAGAAAACTTGTTATTCACAATTTTTTACCCATTTTTGGCACAAAAAAACAATCCATAAAGAACAACTTTCTGATTCCATAAGATTTTCTTCTGAATTGTACTAAAAAGGGATTTCTTATTGATTTAATTAGCTTACCTACTTGATTTTTTCAAAAAGGTATTCCTATATGATCCTGTGTAAATCATCTCCTTAGTTTTCTTAATAAGGATAGCTTCTGGATTATATTAGATTAGTTTGCTTGTTATTTCATTTCCATAACTCAATATAGATTTGTGTTTAAAACATAAAATACTTAATATACTTTTGCATTATAATGTCATTAATTTGTGTAACTATAGAACAGTTCTTAGGTATATAATTTTCATTCATTGAAGACGTCACACGATTTGCCAAAAAAGCTATATAAACTTGTTAAAAAGCAGAAATTTTGATTCTTTCTATATTTTTTTATTTAAAAAAATAAATAATAAGATATCACAATAAAACCAAGACGAAAACATTTTTGAGAAAATCAATAAGTTAGCCCACTAAAATCAAGAAGAAAACCTTTTGAAAACAACAAGAAGAATACCTAATTTTAACCCTGAGTTGCCTTCTTGATTTTTTTTTAAGGGGTTTCATATTAAAATAATAAGACATTCTTCTTAAAAAAAACATAGAGATATTTTTTTTTTCTTTATTTTTGTTTTCTATTTTATTAGGTATTTAGACACTCTTTTTGCTGTGTGTACCATTCTAGATTTTATTGAACCTTTTTTATTTATATTCCTTCACTCCTTAAATTCAAATATATCTTTTAATAAATTCTATATCTTACGGTTTGATGCCCTTATTCATAAAAATTAGTTTACTTTGAGTATACTTTATGGCAAAATTTCATACAAAATATGTCATAAAGAACGCTTCAAGTAATGAATAGGGGCATTATAAAAAAGCAAAATATCACAAATTGCATATGCGCCTGAAGCAAAATATATTCTAATTCCAGTTCTATAACCCCTAAGGAGTTGAGTAAAAGGAATTTAACCTAACTCCTAATCCTATCATTGTCCCACTTTAAAATTTTTATCGTGTACTCAGTAAGCCACATTAAAAACATATATAAATAAAAAAACCATATCATGGCGAATTAATTTTACTGGGTGGTGCCACGGCTAAGTTAATTATTTTTTGCTCTACTTTTTTATGTACAAAGAAAGCTCCCAGATTTGACGATTTATCATCATTTTGACGATTTTAGGTCCATGGTGACGATGTACTTAATTTTGACGATTTTTAATAATTAAGAATTTGCAAATTTTATACCGTTAAAGCAAACTTGTATTCAGCACAGCACTTGAAAAATGACAACAATAACTTGTTAATAATGTCTGTCATTCTATGTGTTATTTTTACGCTTGTTTGTAGAAACTTTGAAGAGGAGGTGCAATATTTTAAGCCTATTAGAAATAAAACCAAAAAAATATTGTCAGACGAATGGGTAATTCCTAGAAGCTGTTGTTGTGAGGATTAAAGGGATGCAAGTTTTCAAAAATATATTTTAGGAATTATTAACAACATAAATAAAATGTATCAACGCGAGAGTACAGAAAATCAAATTTTTTTATAAAATCAAAATATATGTAATTGATATGTGCAACTTTTTAAGAACTAGTTTGCTTAAAACTGAAAACTTTTAATTGATTATAAAAAAAACACATTTTTTTAGATTTTGAAGATATTTATTTAGGAATACTTTTATACCAGAGACGTATTGACAGAAACACAAATAGATGAAAAAGAAAAATTATTCATACATATAATAAAACTGTAACAGGTACATTTCTGTACATGAACTATTTTTTGAAATATTTATTGCTAGTGCAGTTAGTAATCGAAATGGAATACAAAACAGCATTATTTTATGCATGTATGTATGCATGTATGTATGTATGTATGTATGTATGTATGTATGTATGTATGTATGTATGTATGTATGTATGTATGTATGTATGTATGTATGTATGTATGTATGTATGTATGTATGTATGTATGTATGTATGTATGTATGTATGTATGTATGTACCCTGTAGGAAATGTCAATAGTGAATCTGTACTGACTTACTATTGACACAGTCACCAGTACTAGTGTCATTATAATCCAGACGATGCTATTTACTATAGACATTTAACATGTGCATGTCATTGAAAATCCACTACTGACATTGGTACTATTGACTAGGTAGTTCTTTTGGGACCATATGTAGACATTGGAACTGGTGATTCACTAGTACATTTTAGTACTTCTAGTCTACACTTTTGGTACTTTTCTGAAATAGACTGGACAATGAAAATGCATATTTTCTTAACTTTTGTGGGTTTATTAAAAAATAAATAAATGACTAAAAAGTACTAATTCATAACAGTTTTCTAACATAAAATCTAAAAATTTAAATTTTTCGTATGTTAATATGAACAATTCAAGACTATGATTATAAAAAATTTAAGTTAGAATTAAATATTACGAACAATTCAATAAGATTGTTAAGAGTATGATTATAAATAATTTCAGTTAAAAAAATTTTCAAAATTAATCTTTGTTTGAAGTGTCTTCATCCATTTGTTTTCCGTTTGATTTTGCTTTGTCTCGACCTATTTGATTAAAAAGTTTCCTTTTTTGCCGCTGAAATACTGCTCGAAGCGTTTTATCCAAAAATTCACTAAAAGTTGAAATAACATCTAAATATTATGAAAAAAAAATAATTGTCAAAATATTATATTAGAAAACTTAAAACAAACTGTTTACCTATTAAAACTTTAAACACATATGGATAATCACGCAATCTCTTTTTTTCTAATGGCTAAAATAGCGCCCAGTTCTTTTAATTTTTACTCACCCCTACTTGGAAAAAATAAGGTTTGTATCAACCATATTTTACTTAACAATTCTGTCTAGCAAAACTTTATACTCCGCCAGAATGTCCAGTAAAGTGTTATGCCGTTTTGATGATTTGAAACACAATTTATATTGATTTTTTAAATATTTAAAATAAACATATTTTTTTCAAGTATAAAAATGTAGACGATTTGTTGACAATGTCGCCAAATAGTCATCATAATAGTTGACAAAAGTGGTGACATGGGGGCAATTGCCCCAAGTTTCCTTCAGGGTATGTATGTATGTATGTATATATGTATGTATGTATGTATGTATGTATGTATGTATGTATGTATGTATGTATGTATGTATGTATGTATGTATGTATGTATGTCTGTTTGTCTATATTGTTCGCATCACGTAAAAACTGCTGGATGAAGTTTGATATAATTTTGTGAGGAGGTACGCAAATTTACTGATCTAAATGTACCCCAAACTTGACAGAACCTTTATTTAATTTTAGAATTTTATATAAAGCCTGAGTACCTCACAGCTAGTTATTTATAATTGTGTAAATGTGATCAGATATTATCAAGACTTGATTTTAAAAATAAATTCAAAGTTCTAGGCCAAATTAATCTATTTAATTTTATTAATGAAGAAAAAATTTGGTTTTCAAAAATTATGAAAAAAATCCTATTTTGTTTGTTGAAGACAGTGATAGGCAAGAGCTAGAAACTGAACCCAGGCAATTAAAATTATTATCTAGTCTTCAGCTTCCCATTTTGACAAAATTTTTTTACAAAAATCCTTGTTTTACCACATTTTTCAGCAAATGTGGAAAGAGTATTTAGGCAAATATAAATAAGAAAAAAGTAAGAAAGATCCCTATATTCATAAGAACACTGTTTTATTGCTAAGATTTGTTGATTTAAGATTTTTTTTATATGTTTTGTCTTAATTAAAAAATGTTTTATTGGTAATAAGGCGTTTGACGTTTTTATGACGATTTCAATAAGCTATTTTGACGCTAATGACGATTTTTCACAAAATTATGACGATATTACCTCCTAAAAATCTGGCAGCTATGTGTGCAAAGCACATTTTTTATTTTTTAATTTAACCCTTATCCTGTACTTTAAAAATAAAACGTATATGACATTAGTGGGTCAATTTAGCCCAATATGAGAAATTTATATATTTTTATTTCTATTCAGAATCTTTAACACTTAGTACGCATTTCAGAATGAGATTTCCCAAAAATTTATTATTCTACCGATTTGGGCGAAACGGAGCTAAGCTCTTGTTGAAAACTTTGAATTTTTGAATATGTTATTAAATCAGTATGAAGATTTTTGACTGGACTACTTTGCGGGAAATTCGTTCTCCGTGATATTTCTCGGTTATAGGATTCATACTCAATTAATCCAAATAAACATGCTGTTTATACTTCTCCATTTCATTCCATTCCCCAATAAAGTTCTTAAAAACTGCATATGTATTGTTAAGCGATATATCCTATTGCCTAAGGCCATTGATAAGATCTTCGATTATAGTTATACATTCATATAACTTGATCTAATATATCAACTTTGGTTTTGGTCCAATTGTAGAAGCCAGTGATTTCGGGTTTTTTCGTTGTAGTTCTGATTTTCTTATTATAGTGTACTGTGCTCAGCGGGAAAACAGAACTATGTTCAAGTATTGTACTTTTATTTTCATTGTCATAAAGATAGATTTCTGGTTTATTTTTTTAGTCGCAAAATCTTTGGTGATGGTAAAAATTTTTAATTTTTCACACATTGCTATATTTCGTTTCAAAAACTCAATACCTAATTTGTTATCGCGGGTAATGTCATGTTTGTTATCAGATATGTGTGAAAGAATTTAATTAGTTTCTTATCTACTGTTACACATTCACCAGGATTAATCATTCTTCAAAATTTAGCTTTCTAACGTTTTCAAAATTCATTAGCAAACTTATAGCCAGCACGTCTTTCTATCGGACTTCTTGTCAAACCGCATCCCTCGAGATATGTTTTGAAATCTTTACAATGCTTCAATAGTATTATTGTCTATAAGAGTCCAATTATTGTCATTATTGTTTTCGTTAGAACTTGAGGACTTATTGCGACCACAATGGGATCCTACTTCAGAAAACATATCTTCTCCATTTTTAATTGATGTGTCTATTTTCAAATCAGAGCACAGCTTTAGTTCCTTCTGGGTTTATTATTTCAAAATAATTACCGCAAATGATACACAAATTCAAGATAGAACATAAAAAAAACCTCTGATGCTTTCACTTGCATACTTTGTGTATTGGGCGCTATTGACCCACGTATACACAATGCGTAACTTTCTTTATACAGACATCGCTAAAAGAGCTAGAAACTTGGGATTCTATACTTTAGCACTTTTCAAGAAATAAATAATTGTAAAAGACTTTCGAAAAAATTCATTAGGTAGGTGCAAAAATAACAGGAATTTAGAATGGTTTGGGCAATTTTGACCCAAGAATACAGGATAAGGGTTAAATTTTTGATTGGTATCAAATAAAATCTTATTAACAGTGCTATACTAAAAACGATAACTACAATTATTGATAATTGCTGTTATATTTTATTTTATATACACAGCTATTATTGAAAATCACAAAAAATCTTTTTTATGAAATCTAGAATAGCAAATTGTTGTTCTTGTCATAAATGTGTTTACTACCATAATTTTTTTTATCGAGAGTATCACTGTAAGTCGTAAGTAAGTAGAACAGGAAGTATAACAGGAATTAGAATATATTTCAGCCTCGAGCGCATTCGCAAAAAGCGATATTTTGTATTTTTGTAGATAGATTGTTTTAATTATATTTGGAATGAGAGAGGAATATTTACACAAATAGTTTAAATGAAATCTGAAAAAGTCGTCGTGGAATGACTCATAAATATGATGCCATGGTCGTTGACAAAAAAACTCTATACATTTTTTCTTGTTCTTCATTCGTTTTATTATTTTATTTAAATAAACTCAATCACTCCTGAGCAATCGATTATATCGTGAGGTACAACTCCGACTATCCTAATCCAATCTGTATTTTGCTAGATTATTCACATTAGTGGGTTTTACTTGTGCAAAGTTTCAAGACTCTACCTATCGTAGTTCTCTAGGTTCACTTTGTATGGGAGGTATCACGCTCGCCGTCTCAATACAGTCTCTGTTTTGTTAGACTATGCACATTATTATGAGGGTTACTTGTGCAAAGTCTCAAGACTCTACCTGTTGCAGATCTCCAGGCACACGGTACTGTGTTACTGCTACTTATTATAGTTCTCTGGCTTTGTTTTTTCCTTTTAAATATTTTTCTTTTTTTTTTTGTCTAATTTGTATATTTTTTAAATTAAACATTAACCTAAAAATATTCAAAATTTTCTGTCTTAAATTAAGCTTCTGTGTTTTTCTAAATACTTGTATAACGAATAGTTAAAGAAAGTAATGACTAATTTTTGTATATAAATTTGCATTTCTTGCAAGTCTTTTGTAAATATTATTTTAACGGTTTATTTTTCATTTCTAAAAAGTTCTTCCAAATTTACAAAAATTGTTTTTTTTTTTGTATTTATTGAGTAAGTATTATAGGAAACAATTTTGGTTCAATTTAAATATAATAAACAAGTTACACCATTCTAGAGCAAGTTTATGAAAAAATCAATCAAACTGCATATAACAGAGGCTATCATCACTTATCTCATCATAACACCTCACATTCCTGACACTGCAAGTTGTTACAAAAAGTGTGATGTGGCGGGATGGAGTGAAACAATTTGAGAAGATTATTTTTATTTTTTTTTTATTGCTGGTTTTTTCCAATGTATCTGTTTGTATTATGGTCTCTGACTGCCTTTTTGATCACTGACTTTAGAGGACACTGTTTGTTAGAATGCTTGTAATAAATTGAAAATTGTTGATTTTTACAGAATCTTAGTCACTGAACTCTCACCCACTCCACCTTGGTGTTACCAACTGAAATTTGTCAATTGGTTATAATTTTTTCCAGCGATTTGGAGAAGAAAAAACTGCTTGCCAGTTTTATAGAAAGTATCTAAACATATAATAAAATAGTAATCCATTTCCTGTCTGACTGTCTGTTCGCATCACGTAAAAATACTGGATGGATTTTAACAAAATTTTGTGAGAAGGTACTTTAGTATCCTGATTCCAGTATAGGATACTTTTTTCTGCAAAGCAGTGAAAGTAAGCGGTTTTTACCCGATTTAAAGGTACTGCATACTTTAAGGCCTCTCTAATTTTTGAAAGCGCTATATTTCAAACACGAAATATTAACTACTTGCTGCCACATAGCCCATTGGATGAAATTTGTATTTGACCGCTATTTTTACTTTGTAGAATTACATTATTATTAAAATTTTGTAAACATCTTTTGCGGAGCTTTTAAATATTTTCTAGGGTTTTATATAAATTTTAGAATTTTATCTAGGGATTGGCACCTGTAAATACGTAAGATTTTTAAAATATGGTGTGGATTACTTTCAAAGCAAAATCAAACTTAATATTTTCAGGACGCACCCAACGTGTATGGGCACAGGTAGTCTTTTATAACAGTAGATATATAGTTGAAAATAACAAAACGTAAAGAATAATAAACGAATTAATAAAAATATTTTTCTTAGATGTCGCGAAGTTGAGGAATTTGGCCTTCTCTTAGAAACGTTATAAGCAGATACTTGATATTTACACACGCTCTAGTATGAAAAATAATTGAAAATTAATGATTCTCCATAAGAAGAGAAAAAATATTTAAAACCCGCACCTTAAAAGTTATATATTGGAAGGAAGTACACTAATAAAAAAAAACAATCATAGCGCTGATGTAATTTTTCATCACTACTAAACCAAGTGTCTTCGTTATTGATCCTGTGAGACTTGCCATCCCTTAAAATGTTTTCATCAATAACAAAGATCACAAATCTATAATCGATTGTCACTTTTCTATCAAATAAATGACAAAGAAAGATCAATTGAATGATAAAAAGTCTTCAGAGCAATAACTATTCTTTGTAATTTAACGTCAAGTTGTCATCAATATTCAAATTAACTGATATTCAAAGTATTTGAATATTTTTTTTTCACTTCAGGCTATTATTGCCTACTAATCGATTTCTGACCTACTTTAGAAAGGCATAGAGTGAAAAAGACAATTTCTGATAATAATAATATATTAATTTTAAGAACAGTGTTGTAGTGTCTATAGTGCTAAGTATTCGACTTAGTTTGAAGCTGATATAGCCACTTTATTGATTATTTTATAGGTTGTATATGTATCAGAAAAATAAATTATTGCAAATATTCAACTGCTAACCCAAAGCCGATAAAAAGTTGATTTAACAGTTCTCTATTTTTTGAGGTTAGTTTGACTTGAAAATTTATTACGCATATACTAACATTACAAAGAGACTGCAAGGGCACAAGTGAGTGTGTTTTTAAACTAAAATCTAACCTAACACCAGAGCAATGTTTCTAAATTTATTTTGAAATGAAATGACATTTTTTTTCAGTAATGAAATCACTATAACATTCATAAATCCTCACGGTTTTCTACACTTTATTGGCAGGTAGAATCATTGCTCCATATATTCTCTCAAATAATGGCGATCTGAATGTTACAACTCAACGGAATGGAAATGCCTAAAAACTGTTTCATGCCTTAGTTAAAAGGCATTAGCAATAACCATTTACTGAGAGAAATATTTAGCGAACGAATAATTTCAGGAAATGGAACTGTTGTCTGGCCTCTACATTCATATGAGTAATATGCGTTATTGCCGAAATAGAGCCTGATTTAAAGCGAAGAGTTTAAGGAAGTTGGACTTCCAAGTTACATAAGGTATGCGCTAGCTGCGGCTGTCACATTTAAATAAGAATGCCATAAAATTATCTAATTAATAAAGGAATTGGATGGAAGTTCTCCGCCTCTATAAAAATACTCTTCTGCACTTCAAGCAACGGCAAAAATAAATTATTTCACCGAACAAGTTTAACTTGAACTGCCATATTTTTTAGTTTAAATTCAATAATAATATTGATTTTCCTAATACCGGTTTGTGCAACTTAATTAATTTATTTATAAAATTTTATTAAATAAATTTTTAATGTAAAAGTTATCTTTAACATTTAAAAAGTTCTGAAACGTAAAGCCAATGAAATCATTATTTTTCTACACTCACCATGTGCTTGTATAGCGTGACAAATTACCATATATTTGCCTTGCTTTTTAAACGTATTTAAATTAACACAAATAACTTAATTATTAAATTAAAGGACAACAGTGACAAAAAAACTTCAAACACAACTATCATATGCAAATTTTAATGAAGGACTATAAGCAGCCTGACACGCACACACAAATTATAATGTTAAAATGTCAACGACTTTTTTGTCACTTCTATTGGCTCCAGCTACCAGTCTGACGGCCACTCAGCTGACCAGGCAAATAGCCATCACTTAATAAAAATTAAAAGTGATAAATTGTAAAAATATAAATAATAAAATAATTTATATTTATTAACATTTTTAATGAAGTTTTTTAAGCGAAAGACTGCCGAGAAAAAAAAACAATTTTCATTGTAGTGATTGCGACCAATAAGCGTCGAAATGAAATTTTCAATTAATTAAAAATTTACAAAAAAAAACCCACTGAAAATAAAAACAACACAAATGATTTTTGATGGTTAAATCGCGTGTTGATGGTATTTAATTTAAATATTGTAAAAAAAGCAAATTGGGAATTGAAAACCTTTCAGTCAAACTAAAATATAAATAAATTTGCATTTTGCTAGACTTTCAACATTTAATTTTACCTTCATTACCAATTTATCGCCTTTTTATTTCTCGTATTTGTTGCTGCGGTACCTTTTTGTACAGTTAAATTTGGTCATGTTGTTGTAAAGAGGTACAGAATAAAAAAAAACACTCACCTGGAAAGAAACAAAAATAAATAAAATAAAATTAGGCTTTCAATTTAATTTATTCTATTCTAGAATAATTCAAATATTATTTATGTTTTCGTTGTTTTTAATTTTACTAGGTCAGCTTACCTTTAGAATAAAGCTTAAAGTTCAGCAATAAGGACTAAACGAGAAATGATTAATTACCATAAGATGTAAGTAACTTGATAAAATGTTAAAACTTTCATTAATGAAAGAAAAAAAGAAAATTTATCAAACAAGTTTAAAGAGTTTCTGAGGCAGGTTACGTTGAGCAGAGATGGAGCAAGAGTACAGAATCCAACCAAAACTGCTTATTATTTGCGAAAGTCTTTCCCATTCTGAAAAAGTAATGTTCAGGTGCCATATTTTGTAATTCTCCCAGCAAAAGCTATCGCAAAAATTCAAAAAATTCAAAAAAGCATTCTTACATATTTACCTACTCATTTTGAGAATGTTAAATTAACATTTAAATTTTTGGAATTTTATCGATAGCGTTAACTCGGAAACCCATGATATTCTCAGAATATCCTAAGCCAAAGTTAGCGAGTTTCTGTATTCTGTTGTAGGATAATTACATTGTGTTCCAACTCAGTGGAATATATTGTTCCGCAAATTAATAAGGGGGTTACTATAACAAAGTTTCCCGACTACTTGTTCCAAGTTATTTGTTGATAAACATTTACTTTTTATTAGTCAGTTTTTTTGTGTGCACTTTTCGACTGCGCACAAAAAATATGTAAGAGTTTTACGTACAAAATTTCAATGCTCCACATAATACAGTTTTTCACCCTATAATTACACAGTGCAACACGGAAAAAAATAACAATATACGGACACCCCTACGTGATAAAAGACCAAAAAAAGACCCCTGTCTTACAGTTTTGCCCAAAGTCCTCCAGGTTTTTTTTATGGGCCCTCAAAGATGTGGGGCCTCGATGTCATTTTTGCAAAAAAAAGTTTTTGTGTTTGTAAAAACAATTTAGGCTCTTCCTATCACACATCTTTAGGTATACGATAATATTTTTTTACTATTTAGACGCTAACTATTCAATTCATTTTTTGCTCAATACATGTGTTACAATTTCGTACACATGCACTTTAACAGTTTCTCACTTCATAGGGAAGGTACACTCCTAAAAATCCGATTCAGCCAGTTTTTGCTAGACTATGCACATTAATACGAAAGTGGGTTACTTGAACAAAATTTCAAAACTCTAGCTATTTTAGTTATCTAGGTGTATCCAATACATTTTGTTTTTATACCCTTCATCACAGGTATATAAGTTTGTCATTCCGTGTGTAATTTCTACAATATTCATTTTCGACATATATTTTGGATCCAAGTTGATTAAGCGATGTCCGTATCTTTGTCTGTTCGTAGTAATATCGTTTTTTAAGGCACCAGACGGTCAGGCACAGTTTCGAACATTTTGGTATTGTAATTCAGGAACATCAGTTGATTTCTTTAGACGCTATGGGCAAAAAGCACGACCACCTATTCTCTTTTGCTTTTTTTGTTAAATTGTTATTAGACCGCGGCAAGTAATTACATGGAGTGCATACAGACATCGGAGAATCTATAACCCCACATTCAAACTTAAGTTTTTAATTTAGTGAAGGGAGGGAACACCTTACTTTAGACCGCCAGGATGGTCTAAAGTGGGAGACCTCGGGTGTGTGAAAAATTCCAGTCGTTGCCACATTCTTTTCTTTGTTCCTTTTTTAAAAAATTGTATTTCTCGCGGTAGCTCTAGCCATAAAATTTGGTAATTAAGTAGAAATTTATGCAATAAATAGAGTTATTAATAAAACAATATTAATTTATGCAAATCCCACAATTCCCAAAAGTTTTTTTTTTAAATTTGCAAAAATTAGATTAACCAATATTTTTTGCTGCATTTACTAGATGAGAATCTGATAAACAGTAGAAAGGGATTGCGGTTTTTACGAATGGTTCGAAGATGAATGTGAACACCGGAATTTACATTCTAGGATCTAGTATACGCAGGTCGTATAGGCTCCCAGATGAATGCATTGTATTGTAGGCAAAATTACTTACGGTCTTGAAAGCCACAGTATTGGTGTCTGAGCCAACTGCCACTCTGTACTTCAACAGCCAAGTGGCGCCGAAAGCTTTGAAAGGACATAACTTCAAATCAAAGCAGGTTGGTAAGCCAGTCCAAAAAGTCTGTAGATGTAAAGATTTCGATTGCTCTAGGTTTCAGGGGCTGCATGAAAAATGACCTTATGAAAAATCGCCTAAAAGCATAAATGAAAAATATCCCAAGAAATCTTCATACAAAATTGGGTAATATTTCATGTGAAAAGTAACTCAAAAATTTTGGGTGTTTTTTCCTCGTTTTTGGAGAATAATTCATTTTTATATTTTTGGGCGACTTTTCATAATGAAAAATTGCCCAAATGTTTTAATGAAAGATCACCCATTTTTGAGCGATTTTATATGATGAAGATCTTTTTCAATAAGAAGGTAATGTTTTGTTTTTAAACGATATATTTTTAATAAAAATTATAGCTAATGATAAGTAGTTATAAAGTTTACCTTAAACATTAAAATGTGTTAGCCTCGATATAAACTAGAAAAATAAGCAATTTATTTCTGTCTTTGCTTTTCCCAAAAATGCCGAATTTACAGAAAATATATTAACATCACATTTAAAGTTGTACCAGTGGCTGTCTTTAAAAAATGGCAGTCTTTAAAAATTGTTTTGGCGAAAAAGTAGAATCTGTTTTGTTTCTTTTATACTAGTAAATATTTCTAGTTATAATGTTATAAATAATTTACTAATATGAGTTGAAATATATGTATGTATAATTATTGTTATAAATGTGTTTGTTGTGAAATTTCAGAATTAGGCGCTGGCAAAAAATTTAAAATATCGCGCTGTTTTTTATATTTTATAAAAATTTTTTGCCTGCGGCGCACTGTGGTCAATATTTTGAGATAGCGGCCAAAACTCCTTTTGGTTTTTGTTCTCCGATTTTAAAGTTATTAGACTCATATGAAAGTAGACAGTAGTAAACCTCGGGAGCCAAAAAATTAGAACTCTATTCCAGCTATTTCACTGAGAACAGGGTGGTTCAAATGGGCTTTTTCAGAATTTAGTAAATTTATGATATTTTTAGTTAATTTTTAAAGTTTAAATGGTCATAACTTTTTTGATTTTCAAGATTTTTGGACGAAATAAATTTCGGGTTGTAACTTAATTCCTATTACTGGTAAAAAAATTGAAGCTCTACTGTTTTCAGAACAATTTAAATATTTTTTTTAAAAAAGGTCAAATTTCACGGAAATTTCCTACTTCATAGAGCACAACTCCTGTGAGTCAAGCTGAGTCAAAACACAAATTTACTATTTTGTAGTCCTAACTCTCCCCTACATTCCTATATATACATGTCTATGCATCGGGACTGCACTTTTTGAGCTACAGCCATTTTTCTGACCCAAGGTAAGATATTCGGTACAAATGCACGTCATATTTTTTGAGAAGTTATTTGTATGTGAAGTGGCTATTATGCATATATTGACGAAATTTTGTACAAGAGTTCTTATTGACCCAAAAAATAATTCTGTTGAAATTAGGAGAAGTTGGCCCATATTTGTACCTAGTCCACATAGAAGGGTGTATCAAAATTTTTACAAAAATGACAATAGAACTCTCAAATTATGTGGTATCTGGCAATTCATTTGGAAAAGGTAAAAAATGATTTTATTGCCATCTAATATTACACAACTTAAATACCTGAAAATTGCAAATAAATTTAAAACCAATGGAAATAACTGGTAAAACCAAGTACCTGTTATATTATGTTTCAAAGAGGTAAAAAAGATCATGTTGAAACTTCGAGCAATAGTATATTAATCCATGCATTAATTTGTTTTCTTCATTATTGTTTAAACAATGGCTAAATTCAGTTATAGTGTTCTATCTGATATATATTTTGAACGGAAAGATAAAAACGACATTGTTTTACATATAATGAATAAACCATTCTTCAAAATATGTGACAAACAAGAAATTAAAATTCATAACTTAAAAATAAAAAACTTTTTAAATACTTTAAGAAAACGGTACAATCAATGTTCCAGAAACAAGAAATTGTTTTACTCACGCAACCAAGAATGGCAAAGAAATAAACTTATTTTTAAAAAGCCATCAGTAACTACCACGGAAACTGGAAAAGGTGATCGACCAGCAAAGCCAATTGAAAATTGTACTGAAATATCACGAAGACGCAAGCTTAAACATATCAATGAAGAAGTTTCTTGTAGCATCATAAAGGATTCATTTCTGCATCAAATTCAACCATCGAAAACTAAAAAGAGTAAAATTGCTATCATTGAAAAAATAGTGGAAGCAAGCTCCAGACGCACAAAAAGGATTTTAGAAAGTATGCCGACACCAACTGAAGAAAATAAATTTACTCCAGAAGAAGCATTTGCACTATTTTTGGATTTAAAAATGACTAAAAACCAATATACAGAATTGCGGAAGCGAACCAATGAAAAAAATTGTGGAATTTTTCCATCATATCGAGATATAGCTTCTGCCAAAAAAGATTGCTTACCTTCACCAACTGCTATTAGTGTAACTTCAAGTTCAGCAGAAATAAAATTGCAGGAACTTCTTGAACACACTGCAGAACGATTATTAAAGACATTTGATGCTGACTATTTAAAGAAGTTTAGAATTGCAGCATGACTTTAATTTCTAAATGGGGATGTGAAGGGTCCTCTAGCCAGAAACAATACAAACAATGTAATGCGGAAAATTCATCAGATGCCAATTTATTAATGATTTCTTTCCTTCCATTACGTTTAACAAAAACTTATATTGGTTCAGAGCCGTCAACTAGTAGAGCTGCAGAGATAGATGTATGGAAGAATGAAATTCCCTCGTCAACAAAATTTTGTAGACCAAAAAGTTTGCTTACAAAAAAGAAACTAAAGATGTTATAACTGAAGAAGTTGGCAAAATAAGAGATGAAATTAAAGACCTTCAACCCGTGATATTTGAATTTAATGACCAATGCATCGAACTTAACTTTAAAATGTCACTTACAATGATCGATGGAAAAGTTGCACAAGCTTTAACCGAAACAAAGTCTTCGTCAAGCTGCACCATATGCCAAAAAACATCAAGTTATTGAGCCAACCACCAACACAAGACGATAGTTTTAATGAAGCTTCTATAACTTCTATAATGAAGCTTCTATAACTGGAGTAGATTATGATTTAATACGACGATTCCAAATCATATTAGAAGTTATATCATGTAGCAAAAAGATAGATGCAAAAAAATTTGGTCAGTATGCTAATGAGACAGCAACCCTTTATAACCAAAAATATTCTTGGAGACATATGCCAACCACAGTTCACAAAATTTTGTTCCATTGGGAACAAATAATTCAGCACAATATGCTTCCAATTGGAGATCTCTCAGAAGAAGCGCAAGAAAAAAGGAACAAAGACTACAGATTCTTTCGCGAGCACAATACAAGAAAAATTTCCAGATATTGTACTAATGAAGATCTTATTAATATTTTTTTGTGCACATCAGACCCATATATGTCCAGTATTCGACAAAAATGGAAATCAACCTCATTAGAGTTAGATGAAGAAGCTACACAACTACTGCAAAATGAAAATCAAAGCTATTTGGTAGAAATTTTTACTAATATTGTTTAATTAATACTAGTTTAAAGATTATAATTTGTTTCTAATTTTAGTATAAATTTTTATTAATACATTTAATAAAATATATGTGCACTTTAAATCAGTAGTAAAAGTTTACTTAAAATTTTATCGATGTTGTGTTCTGTATATAATATATCCAAATGGTATTGATATTGTTGGGAATTTCAGTGTTATTTTTCAGTTTAATCCTCACAAGAATTAGCTTTCTTCCAAAAAAACCAAACGTTGGCCCCTGTGAATATTGAGACTAAATAAATGTCAGGGGCCAAATGTTGGCATTTTCTGACCAAAATTAAGTTTAGGAATAATAAATAAGTATTGGTTACAAAATACGATTGAAGAAAATAAGAAATTATAAAAAATACCTATTTAAAATGTCAAAATATTCAACTTTTACATGGAAACTCAACAAAAAATTAAAATGCATTTTTAACTCCACATTACTTACGTTCCTATCAGTCAATTCTTACGTTTGAACACGCAAATTGAAGCTTAAAGTCCCTCCTATTGAACAAAACAATTTGCGTAAAAAATACCAATCCGGTCAAAAGTTATAGAGTTTTGACCGCTATCTCGCGAAATTGACCACTGTGCGGCGCCTAATTTTGAAATTTCACAATAAACAATGACACAATAAACAATTAATTAACGCATACAATAATTTATTTGCATACATTGGCAGCAATATATTAAACTTGGTACCAAAACGCTTCCTAACAGACTGTGATCACAGATCACATATAACTTCTTCTCAAAGCTTGCACGATGAATTAAATCAACGCTTTAATTTAACAACGGTTGTAGCGACCGTTACTACGCAGCGATCTGTTAGCAACATCACCACGAGCAGCAGGTGTCGCTCCTTTCTTTTATGTTGATCCAAGATTTCACACAGAAGTTGCAAGCTCAAAGTTTGCTCGATAAATTAAACCAATATCAATGCCCTTACTAAAACTATTTACATTTTTATAGTTTTTTTATTTAATAGGAAAACTATAAATAAATTTGGGCGATAATTCTTTTATATTTGGGTATTTTTTTCACAATTTTTGGGCCAAATTTACATTTTTCTTCCTTGGGCAATTTTTAATTTTTTAAGGTGATTATTTATTCGGCAAATTTTCATTTTTGTTTTTGGGCGATTTTTCATATGGTCATTTTGCATGCTGCCGGTTCCAGGTCATTACAATGTTGAGGGAAACGAAACACAGATTAAAAATATTTTTTGTATAAAATTATAGATACTTTTTACTTTTGGCCGCAATTTTTGAAGTAACTTGTAAAGATCTGCAGAACTTTTCCCCCAAAAATTAACAAAAAAGCATCTTCTAAATTTTCAATTTAATTATATGAATTTTTTTTTAACTAATTTTAAATGAATAAATTATTTATTTAGGCTTAAGTTTTTAATTATAAAGAGATAGAGAAAAATTAGACACCAGCAGAGCAGAATGGATTTTCTATACAGCCACGTCCGTCATCAAAACTCTTCGTATCTATCTACTATGAAATATAATGCAAAATTAAAATTTCTCATATTCTATTTTTTTGATAAGTTTGTTTAAATAGAAAATTAATAACAATTGAAACTGCCAGGTAGTTGATAGATACGAAGAGTACTGATGACGGGCGTAGCTGTCTAGAAAATGCATTCTGCTCTGCTGGTATCTAATTTTTCTCTATTTCTTTATAATAAAGAATTTAAGCCTAAATAAATAATTTATTCTTTTAAATTTAATATTTAATTTAAGTTTATTTAGACTAACACACCGTCTTCACGAGCCATTGTTTTGTTTGGACGTAAACAAAACGTCCATAGAATAGGGAACAAATATTTGTTTATTTTCTTTTGTAATAATTTTCTGTTTTTCGTCAATGTTGTTCAAATTCTTACAGCACAGCAAATATAATTTCCACGCTTTATCACAGATCGCGTTGTTTAATACAGATGGCGTTTGTTTTATACTAAAATAATTTGATAGCAAACATCGTTGTGCGAACAAATGTTCTAGCAATGCTGTTTGAACAAGAACATGACATCAACAACGACGGTCTTCACGAGTGGTTTTAATGTGCGCACAAGACTTTGTTCAATAGTTATAAATAAGTGGCTCATCAAGACGCAGTGTTAGAACTTATTAAATAAGTGCTGCCAACTCATTGAAGTAGATTTGAGAAAAATTTGTTGAATTTTAATTGTGTTCATAGCAAATGGCTAGACCAAGTTATGTAAAAATAAAAAATGGTAATTTTAAAAATCGAATATCTCCATAACTGCAAAAGAACGACAGTGTTCTACTACAGGTATAGTCAAAATCTAAAAGTATTAGGATCGAAACAAAAATAAAAATTAAAAATGGGTTCAATTTTACATATACCCGTCGAAGGGCAATTACTTTAGGGCATCATATAAAGCAAAATAATATCATACTTTTTCTTTTGATAAAAGAAAAAGAAAATTTTAAAATAAATAACTATAGCAAAATCGTTAATAAATATATTTTTGATTTTAAAATTACATGTATAATAATATATTCTAAATTTTCACACATCAACAAAACTCTAAGGGTTTGCTTCAACGCAAGTATTGTTTTCATAACATTTTTAGCATTTTTATAATACTAAGTTTTGAAAAAAATAACCTAAAAGGGAACAAAAGGTATGTATAAGAAACACTCTTCAATGAAATTTCCACTCTAAACTGATGTCGGAATATTAAAGTTTTCTTAAAAACGATGACGTACTAAAATCATAAATAAAATTACTTGACTGACTGCCAATGACAGCAATGACAATGAACAACATTTGTTTTCCTTGAAGAAGAATCAGAAAAAGTAAGATGAAATAAGACGTCATATGAGTCCGTAAAAATGTATTGTCTTAAGTTTTACTATTGCTATGCTCATTAAATATTTTTGTTTTTTGTTTTAAGTTCTTTATCAGATTCATTTCCTTACAAGTTTGGGTTTAACAACACTTAAGTTAAGACTTTAAGACGTTATCTCCATGACAGTTATGAAAACTAACCCTTTTTCATGAAATCTTATAAACAAGTTTGCCTTGTATGCTACTCTGTTGTACTTCTATTCTTTAAAAAACCGAAATGATAATCCGGCATTGTTTATAGTCATGTACGAAAACATGATGGCTTAAATGAAAGTAAAATGACAAAAAGGGGTTTGCTTTTCGAAAAATAAACAAAAAATATTGTAAATTCTTTGGCAAGAAGGAATGACAGACCAAGACTAGTTGAAACATACCAAATGCTTTTGGACTGTAAAATAAAGCAAAACAAGTCCCTTAAAGCAACAACAAAATTTAAGGCATCTTAAGGACAGCACGTCGCTTTTTACCAATAAACAAATGTGAATTACTGAAGTTTAAAAAAAACTTAGTTCTTGTAGAGGGTTATTATTTAATGCATGGGATTTCAGAGTTAAACTTAAGACCAGAACAACGCTCAGTTTTATCATAAGAATTCACTTGTGAAGATTTTGTTTCGCTTGGTTCCATAATTTTATGTTCTTTAAACACACTCTACTGAGAAAACAATTCAAACTTTAGCATAAAGTAACTATCTCTAATATAATGTATCATTTCCGTTAATTCCTTGGGTAGGCTTAGGGTCGTTTGTTGTCGTTACAGCTCTGCTTCTGCCGCAAATTCTTTGCTGAAAAGTCACGTGGGTGGAACTTGTATGTAGAGAAATAGCGCCACCTTAGTCGGTCTTAGCTATATGTATTAGGACAATATTAGAACAATAAAATAATTTCTTGAGAGCCCTGTCAACAGGATGGGTAACGGTTCAAAGTGCCATTAACTATTCGCTCCCAGTTAAGTATACTGCACCATCCGGCTCTCAATTGTGCCTGGGTTGATCTTGTTTTCCTGGGTAAGAGCTTTTCATGATCCGAAATTGCGGGGGGATGTTTATTGAGGAATTTAATGCATCCACACCTATTCGTGGTAGTAGTGACCGCCTGCTGATGCGATAGTTTTAGGGTCATCACGAAAGTCCATTTCGATATATTTTAAAATACATATAAAAGAAGTTAAAATATTCATAAATAAGTTATTTATAATTATATATAAAATAACTTAAAACCAAAATGATTTTGTAGCTAGTTAATCAAGATGGTTTACATAAAAATTATCTAACAACACTGTTTATCTTTGTGACATTAACCTTGTGTCAAGTTAGTGTTTACTACAAGTTAAGCTGCAAGTCCGAAAAATGTGTGTTAATAGAAAATTAAGAATGTATTATGTTTTTCGAATCAGTACTTGAATGTGTATTGTCATCAATCCAACACCGCTGCAGCGGTGTTAGAACTACTTCCTCTACATTATCTTCTTGGTGACCGGAAGTAGGAGAGTATTGACTGGATAAGCCAGGCGAAGTAATGTCAATTTTAAAATATACCCCATTCCACAGTGAAGTGTTATACGCCAAGGGACTAATAATCAAGGGACTAATGCTAGTAAACTGAATCTGGACATTAGTTGACAAGCTGATTCGGTCCAGACTTTCGTGGATTTCGTGTAGCTACTTGTCAGTGCCCTGCAATAATGCTTAGCAAAAAAGCGAAAAAAACATATTTAAATGTATTCTTTTTGACTACAAATAAAAATATATATAAATATTGTTATACGTTTCTTAAGCGTTCACTGAACCAATTTAAATTTAAATCTAAATTTAAAAAAATAGTTGATCCTTAGCCACAAAAATATTTAAAACAATTTAGTTTTTATTCAAATCTATACACAATTTATTCATATAAACTAATTTTATTAACAGAATTACTTTTGTTAAAAACATACATATGTATATCAATAAAACTTCAGTAAACTTATAAAATTTATATAAAATTCTGTTCAATTAAGAAAAATTTTGTTAAAAAAAATTCTCGGAAAAACAACCCATAAAACTAGTTAAATTTACGTCTCTAATCTAACAAAATTTTCGTTTAATCTACTAAATTTTTTATTTTATTTTATTTTTAAAGAAATATATTAAATATAAAACTAAAAAAAAGAGCAGTAAAATAAAAGAAATTTGATTAAATTTAATTTCTGAAAATTACTTGAGTTGACATGTAAAATAGAAAGTTTTTTCAATTAATATTTTTTTAAAACATTTCTGGCAATAAATAAATTATGTTTGCGGTCAATTTCGGTGTGGTGCAAATTAAATTTAAGTGACCAAATTTTTGGAATAGATTTTACAATATTAGCGATTTGAAAGTGATATAGTTTCGTGGAGAAAATAAGAAAAACATTAAAGATATCGAATGCCAACAAAAGGAACTGAAAGCCTTATTCGTTTATTCCTCTTAAAGGAATAAAGGTAAAGAGGCATTAATGTTATGCAGTTTTATTTTCAGATTATGTTTTTCTTTTCTTTTAAAGATAAAAATGAATAAAAAAATTAACTAATAATTTTAGTTAATTCAACTTATTTTTTGTCAAATCTACACTCTATAAAATAACGAAAAATATAGTCATATTGAAGAAATTTTTTAATAATAATAACCTAATTTTTCAATTCCACACATCATTTTACAGTATTTAGGTAAATTTTTGTTTAGTCTTCGACAATGTATGTCATGAAGGCCTAGTACACAAGTCAAATCAATACTTCCACAATACTTTTTTTATAAATTGGTAAAAAGACACTTAACTGGTATTAAGTTTATACTTAAATAAGAAGATTTTTAAGCTCTCCTCAACCAATTGAAGCCGCCAGAATTCCCAAATGTAGTATATTGGGACCCATAAATTTTCTGCACACATCCGAAGCCACACATCGACATTTGCTGGCGACACTGCTTTGTTAAGCATTCATGAAAACCCCCTAGTCGCACCCCAATACTTTCAAATATGGACTGCGTAGGGACCCATGTTTCCTATTCGAATAAAGAACAACACCATAACTCAACACTCAGAGGTTAAATACCTCGGCATACATCTCGATATACGCTTAAACTGGAAAATTCACATTGAAGTCAAATGAAATTAAAAGCAGTCCAAATTAGGTGGCTCATTTACAGAAATTTCATCCTAAGCTTAAATTGAAAGTTTCTACTTTAAGTTTTGATTCTTAAACTAATATGGTGTTATAGTACTCAGTTATTTATGGGGTACTGCCTCAATTACGAATTAAAAACAAGATTCAAAGGCGCCCAAATAGGATTTTACCAATGATTACAGCCGCCACTCTGGTATATTAAAAAAACTTGAAGGCAGTAATAGCGCAACATAAAGCAATGTATTTAAAAAAGCTTGAAACTCATCCGAATCCGTTGGCCCGTAACAACCTGAAAGATCGTGGTTACATTATTTTGGCCATACATCGGAGAGGTGATAAGCAACTGAAAGCAGCAACAACTTTTTTTTAATTATCACATTAAGTCTGATATAAGAGTGCCTCGATAAAGCGATTGGTAGCGCGCTAGTCTATCAATCTGGAGATTGCGGGTTCGATTCTCGCCAAAGACTCTGGGTTTTTCTGCAGACAATTAAAAAGGTAGTGTCGTTTAAAAAAATTTACTTGGCTGACTTCTCTACGTTAAATTTTATACTTAATAACTACGACTCTTAGCATATGCTTAATAGAAACATAATAATCTATAATGATAGCAATAATAATTCTTAACTGCCTTCTTCTCACGTCTTAAATTATTTGCTATAATTCAAAGGCGAACCATCCCAGTAGCCTTAGAGTCATAAGTGAATTTATAGGTTCGCAGAGGAATTATGCGGTATTTTCTTTTTATTGCACACTTTCTGAATACGTAATTAGCGAGTGCAGGGGAAACAATTCCTGCTAGCTTACTGTCAACACTCTTACATTATGGTTACTTTATTTACATTTTCATCAGAAAACAAATTAGTTTCTAGTGCTGTTTTAACGTAAGGTTCAATGTGGTAGTAATTGTACCCCAGCTCTAGTCATTTATTAAAATTGCATAAAGTTACCTGTCTATGCGAGTGTTTTTATTTCTAAAAAGCCTTGTTACAAAAAAAAATATAACTTTCCACATAATCGCTTGTGAGGAACGTAATATGTAATGACTTATGGAAAAAAATTAGCAAAACAAAAATTAAATTTAAAAAAAAAATAAACACAGTAAATTTTATAAACAACTTTTGAAAAATCACTCTATATTACACAAAATATATCTTCTCGTATAAATTTAAATAGCAAAACATCTCACAACGTTTTACATAAATAACATATGAAAAGCATCCTTTTAAATTCTCTCTTAGATTAAGGAAAAACAAAGGAACTTTAAAACAAAAAGGAAATAAATAAAGAAAAAAATCGGAACAAGGAGTTTGAAATGGAAATTGAAAACCAGCTTCAAAAGAGAAATTAAACAAAACAAGAGGAAAACAAGAGGAAAACAAACAAATCACGTAGTTGATTTACTGGTAGTAGCAGAAAACTAGTAACAAAAAATTATAAACGTAGTAAGAAATTAAAATCAACAAACAGAAAAACAACACGCACACGAAAAGGAATAACAAACGATTATTCCCAAAACTAAAACAAAAATAATCGTAAAAACAACAATGGCCAAAACAAACCCAAACGGATGGATACGATTTTTGAAAAACAAAATAAATTCTGAACTCTTAAAAGTGGGTATAATACACACACACACTCACACAAAAGTGATTGTACAAGTATGAAAAAAATATGTAAAAAACTGCCTATAAATTTAAAGGCGATAACACCTTAAAACTAGTATAAGTCTTTTAGTAACATTACGAAACAGTGGCTCGATTAGTTGGCAAAGAAATTCTTCGTAGGGAATCGCTATATATTTAATTGGATAATAATTATAAAAGTAGGCGCAACGTAAGAATTTTTAAATATAATACTGGCTTAATAGTATGAATTCTGGATTTGAATAAAAAAGATATATGTGACCCGGCCTATGGAAAGGTGGTTTATGAGTCAAAAATGTTGCATTGTTGCAAATTTTTGCATTGTTTATCTTTAACAGCTAATTTTTCGAAATTTTGTTTTTGAGTCATAAGCCACCTTTTCCCTTTTCATAGACCGGGTCACATATACATATCTATGAAAACATACATGAAAGTTGTTTTCCATTTTATGCCGGAAACAGGTGGTACAAACACTAAGATAAGAAAAAGTATTAATTAAACAAAAAACTGCAATTAAAAATCTTATTTTCAGACTGAATAAGTGTTTACTCCACACTGAACCAAAAATGTACCTAAATACTGTAAAATGGGGTGTAGAATTAAAGAAAAGTAGGTTATTATACAACCTTTTAGTCAAGTCTACAATCGATTTTAGTAAAAAATATATTTTTTTAAATTCGTTCTATTGACGAAATTTCTTCAATATGACCATATTTTTCGTTATTCTATAGGGTGTAGATTTGCCAAAAAATAAGTTAAATTAACTAAATTCATTAGTTCATTTTTTATTAAATTTTAATCTTTAAAAGATAAAAATCTGCAACATAATCTGAAAATAAAACTGCATGACATTAAAGCCTCATTACCTTTCTTCCTGTTTTAAGAGAAATAAACGAATAAGGCTTTCAGTTCCTGTTGCGTGAATTTAATATTACTTTAATGTTTTTCTTATTTTCTCCACGAAACTATATCACTTTCAAATCGCTAATAGTGTAAAACCTATACGAAAAATTTATTCCCTTAATTTTAATTTGCGCAACACACCGAAATTGGCCGCAAACATAATTTATTTATAGCCACAAATGTTTTAAAAAAATATAAATTGAAAACATTTTCTATTTAATATGTCAACTCGAGTGATTTTTCTGAAGTTAAATTTAACGTAATTTCTTCTATTTTCCAGCTCTTTTTTCATTTTTACATATTAAATTTTCTTCAAAAATTACATAAAAAAACTTAGTAGAATAAACGAAAATTTTGTCAAATTAACGGATAAATAAGTCACATTAACTTCTTTAGGGACGTATATTTAACTAAAATTACGGGTTGTTTTTCTTAGAATGTTTTACTACTTTTTTCACTAAATTTTTGTTAATTGAACAGAGTTTTATTTAAATTTCTATAAGTTTTTTGAAGTTTCATTGAAATATGTTTTTAATAAAAGAAATTCTGTTGATTTAAATAAAATTAGTTTATATGAATAAATTGTGTATAGATTTGAATAAAAATTAAATTGTTTTAAATATTTTTGTAGCTAAGGATCAACTTATTTTTTTCGTTAATATTACCTACGAAATTTGTTTCAGTGCAGTAACTACCGCTTATATATCCTATTTTTGGCGGATCTCTAGCTTAAGTGGTTAGCACGTTGACTACTAAAGCGATGGTCACGAATTCAACACTCAGCGGTGGCAACATCAATTTTTCTGATATGTATTAATTTCTCTTTATAACACACTGCGTAATTTTTTAAGTCGTGGCAAAATAACTATATACGGACACCACTACGTCATAAAAGACCAAAAAAAAGACCCCTGTATCCCAGTTTTGCCCAAAGTCATCCAGGTTTTTTTTTATGGGCCCTCAAAGATGTGGGGCCTCGATGTCATTTTTGCAAAAAATGATCATTTCCTCAAGCTATATAAAATCAAAAAAGCTTCATCTTCCTGTTCAGCTCCATAGGTAGCAAACCGTTCAAAATTCAAGGAAACAATCAACTACAAAAATGAACCTAAGATCTCAATAAACAACTTTTTAGAACATATGAACTTCCTAGGAATGATTCTTAACACCGTTTAGGTAGCGCTTAAGTAGCCGCAAAAGTGAAAAATTTCCTAAGCTACCTAAGCCGCAAAAGTAAAAAATTTTCTAAGCTACATAAGCGCTACCTAAACGGTGTTAAGAATTATTCCTAGGAAGTTCATATGTTCTAGAAAGTTGTTTATTAATTCTGTTATAAAAGTAATCACAGCGTGCAATTGCAGTGTTGCCATAAGCGAAGCTTTTCTATCACACTATCCATCTGTCTTATCTATTACTATCCCTTCCTTCCAAAGGAAGTATAGCGATTAATATAGGCATTAATTGCCTCAGTGTTACTTCTCCTTTGCCTTTTTAGGCAAAAGAAAGATTATAATATACAAAAAGGTTTTAGATTTTATCATCTTTTTTGTTTTGTAGTTTAAAACATTTTTTTAAATAAATGTTTTTTGATGTTAGGCTGTCACAGTGCGCTCCACTCAAGATGGAAGCAATAATAGTTCATGCTACCCAGGGATCGCAAATATTTATTATTTTTTAAATTTCAACCAAAAAAATCATAATGAGGGAGAAATGCTTCAGGATGAAGAAGTACACCAACATAATCATAATTACGAGGACTACTTTTGCCTGCATTGAAATAATTTTACGCCTAGAATCCACACTAACTGATTTATTTTCTAAGCAAAAATAAAACTTATTAATAAATAATCATAATCAATTCTAAGCGAAAAATAAAACTTAAAAAATAACTACTATTTTCCAAGCAAAAATTAAGAACTGAAAAATAATACGTTACGATCCCTGGCTATACTAATATATACAAGATGTCAAAGTAAGTGCTATATATTGGGGAAAGCGATTTTCGTTCATAATAATTTTCAATGTTTTGTAATGGATTCAGACGAAAAGCTTTTCATGTAAAATAATGCTTTTAATGAATATTTTGTAAAGAAGAAAGGAATACATATAATAAATAGAAGACGATCAGAAAATAGCGAGTTCCACCATGTGTACAGTGAACTGAGGAATTATCCCGGAAAATTTTTTAACTGTGCATTATGTTGTATTATGTTTATTCCTTTTTGGTAAGTCTTCTCCGAACTTATCTTGATACCAAGATTATAGTTTGGAGAAGTAGAAATTAATAAAAGACTTTTGTCTTGTGTTCAAGACTATATTCTTTATTATTCTTACTTAATTTAAAATTTACATTTCTTATATACTAATTTCTTATTATTATTTTGAGTGAATAAAATCACACAATATTTATTTCTACTTAATATTAAAATTACTTATTGCTAAATACATTCATATATGTTCGTGTGATTATACAAGATTTTTTTATAAAATACAAAAAGGTTTACATACGAACGTATATGAATGTAGAGGAATTAAAAAATATAAAAGTGCAGATATCAACATAATGCAGCGCGTATAGAATCAAATTTCTGTTTTGTAGTTCATTACACTACACTACACTACAACTGATTATGTTGGATACACTACAATATTGTTACGAAAGAAGAATTTATTCATTATAGGCTCTGAACCACAATACTCTCGAACAACACCAACATTAATGGTTTGTTTTCTTACAATGATGAAAAAAAGAAACAAACAATAAAGAGTAACGCCTTAAACAAACATTCGCATATACACACACATATTAAATAAACACTCATCAGTTAAATACACAGCCACATACATAAATACAAGCATAAATAAATAAACAGCTACACATACATGTATAAAGAAATAAGCAGCCACACATTAAGGTATAAAGAAATAACCAGCCACACATACAGGTATAAAGAAATAAACAACCATACAAACAGAAAACAAGAGCAATAACAATCGAACCTGCCAGATCTGTCTGGAATAGAACATTCTGGTGCTTTTAAATCACCTATATAAGTGAATCGTGCTGGCGAGTAGTATGGCAGTATTAATTTAAAAGTCAAAGAGTTAAGTTGTCGAATTTTAAGAGTGTTTAACAGTTTGTGGAATTTTTGAACAGTGGTGTTAAATAAATAAAGTGACTTACAGTAAAAGTAATAAAGGAGTGTATTTATTTTGCAATCAAAAGAACCCAACGTAAAGTAAAAACGTAACAATATTTTAAACTAGCTGTGCCCACACACGTTACGTGTGTCTTGACAATATTTTATTCGATATTTCTCCACAACAAATTTAAAGATTCTTCCATATTTACCTTATATAAAGGTACCCATCCCTGCATACAATTCTAAAGTTTATATAAAATACTAAAATTCTAAAAATTATTATAAATCTCTATGAAAGGTGTTTTAAATATTTAAATGATAATGTAAAACCACAAAGTAAAAATACAAATCGAATTCAAATTTTATTTTATTGGATTTTTGGCAGTAAGTAATTCATATTTTGTCATTATTAAAACAGCGCCATTTTATGCGCAATCGTATTAACAAATATGCTGCTTTCAAAAATAAAAGATGCCTTAAAATCTCTAAGAAAAAATCGGCGTACTTTCACTGGTTTTTCTCCACTTTCTCCTGGAAATAAGATATTTTGCCGGAAAAAAGTATCCTATATTGGAATCAGGGTACTAAGTTACCTCCTCACAAAATTTTGTTATTATCAATCCAGTAGTTTTTACGCGATCTTAACTTAGACAGAAAAGCAGACAGAAAGACAGGAACGGAGTTACGCTTTATTATTGTATAGATTTTTTTCACAAACAAAATACCAAAAATGCACATATTCACACGAGAAAAGTTTTTAAAGCATAATAAAAAAAAACACAAAAAGGCTACAACCTGCTACAACGCGCTACAAACCAATTCACAACTAGATTTGTAGCACAAACTCGGATCAATCTTCGCTCTTACTCTGACGTCTTTTGAGCGAACGTATGCATTAGTTTATAGTGTATTGTAATGAAACTATTACATGGCGCCGCTTTCGATACGAGAACAATCATTGGTATAACAAAGTTTTAACTGCCCAAATATGTGGGTATAAGTGTCCATATATTAAAAACTTACAAGTAAAAGATAAGTAAAAATAACATAAAAATTAAAGCAACCTGTAGACGGCCTATGCCTACAACGATCATTTCACATCACAATGTTTAACAGGAATGGAAAACCATTCTTGTTCAGACGTGAACTGATTTGACATAATCTATGTATACAGGCACACAATCAAATTTAAGAAGATACACTAACGATAGTGAGTTAAAAAAATCTTTGCACTAAAATTTAATTATATTGATTTAAAAAAAAGCTATCACCAATATATTGCAACAATTTTTTCTTCACTCAAGTTGATTACAAGGTAGAAATTTTGCATTCAATTTGAGGGTCAATTTGATTTGTTATTTTTTTTTGTGCAAAAATAAAATTCAATTTATTTTATATTTATTAATGATTATATAAAACAGTAAATTAATTTATACAACATAAATATACCAAGTTTAATTTAATTAATTTTTAGTTTAACAAAATTTTTATATTTCAATAAACAAAATGGATACATAAAAAAGTAAAATTAAAAAAATTATTTGGAGGTAATATCGGCATTTTTTGGGAAAAATCGTCATTATCGTCAAAATAGCTTACTGAAATCGTCATAAAAACGTCAAGCGCTTTTTCACCAATAAAACATTTTTATTAAAGGCAAAACATATCAAAAAACTCTTAAATCAACAAATCTTAATCTTAATCCCACTTTATTCTTATTTATATTTACCTAAACTCTCTTTCCACATTTGCTGAAGAATGTGGTAAAACAAGGATTTTTATAACAAGTTTAGTCAAAATGAGAAACTAATGACTAGAATCCCTCTCATGTTTTTTCCAATAATGCAATAAGTTTATGTTTTTAGCAGGATAAATTTTTTAGGTCTAATAATTTTAATTGCCTGAGTTCAGTTTCTAGCTCTTTCCTATCACTGTCATCAACAAAATAGGATTTATTTATAATTTCTGAAAACCAACATTTTTCTTCATTAATAATATTAAATAGATTCATTTGGATTAGAACTTTGTTATATTCCATTTCAATTACTAACTGCACCAGCAACAAATATTTCAAAAAATATTTCATGACAGAAATGTACTTGTTATTATATGTATAATGTTATTGTATGTATAATTTTTCTTTTTCATCTATTCGTGTTTCTATAAGACTTCTCTGGCATATAATATATAAACATCTAAAAAATGTGTTTGTTTTTATAATCAATTAAAAGATTTCAGCTTTTAGAAAACTAGTTTTTAAAAAGTTGCTCATTACAATTATATAAATTTTGATTTTATATAAATTTTGATTTTCTGTACTCTTGCTTTGAAACATTTTAATTATGTTGTTAATAATTCCTGAAATTTATTTTTGAAAACTTAGGTACATTTTATTTATGAAATTTATATAACTCAAAATCAACTTAGTGGTGTCAATATTATCAATATTGGATCTAAATGAAAAAAAAAATCTTTTCTGTCTTTAATGGTTCGTACATCCCTTTAATCTTGACAACAACAGCTTCTAGGAATTACCCATGCGTCTGACAATATTTTTTGGTTTTATTATTTTTTAGTTTTTTTTTTTAATTTTTCTTTTTAATAGACTTAAAATATTATACAATTGCTTGCACCTCCTCTTCAAAGTTACTAATGACATGTGTAAAAAAAAACACAACGCCAAAAAATGGCAGACACATTAACAAGTTATTGTTGTCATTTTTTCAAGAGCTGTGCTGAATTCAAGGTTGCTTTAACGGTATAACTTTTTCAAATTTTAAATTATTAAAAGTCTTCAAAATTAGGATATAAATCGTCCCATCGTCACCATGTTATTTTTTGCAATCAAAATCGTCAAATCTGGCAGCTATGTGTGCAACAAGCATTTCAAACCGGCTATCACCAAATTTTGTATCTCCTATGAGCGTCTACCATTCCACTAAAAGAAAACAAAAGCTCCACTGGTGCAGAAAAAGGCAAGGACGTGTTGAATTTTAAAAACATTTGCCTAATTACTGGATATTTGTTAAGACAACCCAATTCAGGCTCAAAATCTAGTAGAGAAGTATTTAACTCTATTCGTCTGCTATCATTTTGTTCTACTGTAGACTAGTTATTTAAACAATCGTTTTATGTACTTAGTCAATTGCACTATAATCTAGGAATCTAACTTATCTAGTACTGTTCGAACTGACTTTGAAAATTTTAATGTAACTGTTGTATAGTATTAATAATTAATTTGTTACTCTATATTTTGGTGTAAAACAAGAGACAATTTTAATATTAAATAAAAGATAAATCAGTCAAGTGCGAGTTAGTCTCACACACGTAGGGTTCCGTACTATGTTTAGTACGTCTTTAAAAACTCAAGCTGTTAATTTGTTCATGTCTTATGGGACACCCTTTATTTTTAAAATCAAAGTCATATTCGCGAAAATTACATCGCTATTGGAACACCCTTTAAATTTTATGAATTGTTGTTATAACGCTTATGGTAATACACTTTCTACAAAAATATCAGGCCTACCTATTGTGGTTCAAAAAATAAGGTAATATACGTGAAAAACGTGTCACTGATGGACTACCCTTTAGTAATTAGTAATTTTACAGCGGCCGAAGTACAACATCTACTGTAAACAGTTCAAGAGTCTACCTATGACGGTTCAAAAAATAAGGCTATTTAAGTAAAATCATGTCTCTGTCGTAACACCTTTTAATTTTTTTATTTGTTATAACGGCCATGAAAATTCTTATTCTATGAATATATCAAGAGTTTACCTTTTACGATTAAAAAAATAAGTCACTATACGTGAAAAATATCTCACTGTCAGAACACCCTTTAATTCTTAGTAATTGTCACATTGGCCATGGCAACACATCTTCTGTACAAAATTTTAATTTTAATTTTACCTATTACGGTTCAAGAAATAAGAAGTTATACATGAGAATCACGTCACTGTCGGAACACCTTCTTATATTTATTATTTGTTATAGTTTCCATAGTAATAAACCATCTGTAAAAACTACAAGAGTCTACTTATTATCGTTCAAAACTTAGGCCATATACAAGCAAATCACACTGCTAAGGGAACACACTTTAATTTTTAGGTTTATTTTCTTAGACTTGTTTATAAAGCGAACTAAGTTTTAATTACTGCTTGCACATTTTTAGTGTATTCCTCCTACCGTTCAAGAAATAAGCACATATTCATGAATAACACCTCTCTATCGGAACACCCTCATACATATACACCTTCTGTGAAAATTTTAAGCGTCTACCTATTATGGTTCAAAACTTAGGCCTTATACATGAAAATCACACCACTATCGTAACACCCTTTAATTTTTAGGTTTATTTTTATATACTTGTTTATATAGCGAACTAAGTTTTAATTACTGTTTTTAAATCTTAAGTCTATGCCTCCTACAGTTCACGAAATAAACGCATATTCGTGAATATCACCTCTCTATCGGAACATCCTATATGTTTTAGTATCTGCTGCTATAGCGGCAACAGCTATACATTATCTGTGAAAATTTCAAGAGTCTACCTATTACTGTTCCAGAGATAAAAAGCGCTGACAGACGGACAGACATTGTAGTAAAAACAATAGGGTTTCGTTTTTACCCTTTGGGTACGGAACCCTAAAAACGAATTTATTTCAAAATTTTCATGACCAATTATTTTTGAAAGTTGAGAGTATCAATAAATGCAGCTTTTTATTGATTGTAAGTAAAAATTTTGCAATCAATTGAGTGAGTGAAGAATTCTTGCACTTCTCTGCGTTTAAGGTCTATTTCGGCGTGTTGTTGAAAAAAGAAAACTAAAAGATTTAATTTTTTGAGCAAATATCTTACACTAATAGCGAGTTGGAACAGAAATATTTTTTTTTTTACAATTTGAGAAAAACATTACACCAAATGCCCGCAACAGTAACTGAAAGACTTGTTCGTTTATTCTTCTTAAAGGTTTTATTTCGAGATTATGTTCAAGATTTTTATGTAACTATGATAAAAATCTTTTAAAAATAAATATTGCAAAAATCAACTAAAAATCTAAGTTAAGTTAACAACATTTTTTTATCATATTTACACCCTTTTAAACAACGAAAAGAAATAGTCTTATTGAAGAAATTACAGGTGTAATTACATGCGACATAACCTACAATATATAATTTTTCCGCCATACAGTTTTTTATTTCCAACCACAGCTGATGCAAAGATGCAAACCTAGTGCTTTTACCACATTTTTAGCGCTTTTGGTACCACAAAAAGTAGAAAATAACAAAATATCTAGTTGGCATTACAGGATGTCAGATGCTTTGTCACATCCGAATAGAAAACGTTCTAAACGAAAAATGTCATATGTATTGTACACATGGAAAATACACATGTTATGTTTGAAAGGGTTCACACGTCGTGTATAGAATTTACACATGGAAAAGTGACAAGTCATATGAAAAATACACGCCGTGTAAACCCACTTTTAGCTGTATAATAACATAATGTTCTTCAATTCTACATACCATTTTCAGGATTTAAGTAAATTTTTTGTTGAGTATACAATAAAACAGTAAATTGTGCCTCTGTAACTTAATTGAGGTATTTTTCACATGAATTATTATAGTCAACTTATTGTTGTCATAATCGTCATCACTGGCTGTTTGTTTATTACGATTTGCGAGAACATTTAATGTGAGAAAATCAAGCCACATCTTGGATAGTACTTAACTGGTTTTACTCAGGGTGAGCTAAATTTAATCATAAAACCCGAATGACTATTATATTTGCATGTGAATATCATCGATATAGAGTACGAAACACCACTACTTGGAAATTTTGTTAGTATATCTGGCTCAATATATAGGATACTTTTTACCCCAGAAAATATCTAATTTCCAATTAACAATACACAATATGTACAGAATTTTACAATAATAGAATTTTGCATGAAATCATTATTGCAAAATTCTGTGTTGTTGCGTCAGAAGGGTGCACTATAGGAAATTTTACCTATTTTTTTGGCCAAAAGTTAAAATCAAAATTTTTGCTAAGTGTATTTTTCATTTGCTTTAATGTAAAAAAACAATAACTAAGTAAACATCTCTGTTTAAATTTTTCGAAAGAATTGACTTACTGTTACTTTATCACACGTTTTGCTTGCGATTTGTAAATTAGTTATCAAAAAACGATTGAGTGCAGTGAATTTTGTGATAGTTTGTAATAAAAGTTTTCATAATAATAATTTATAATATGCAAAAACTAAGTAATGGAAAATAATGTCGAAGGTGTGTACTTTAATGATATATAGTAAAATGTTGGTAAACTCATCTATTAGATCGATTAAATTGGAAAAATTAAACTGACCTTAAGATGAACTTATGGATTTATGAATGGGAACTTTATTAAGACTTCCAAAAAATGCTTGCATATGCTAGCCATAAAACCATAATATTTCTCTAGGACAATCAATTACCTTCCAGATTTAATAAATTTCAACTGCGGATATCTGCAAAATTTTTTAAAAAACATATTTTTCCAGGTGACTACTGCGTGTCAAAATCAGGGTTATTCAATACATAGCGATTGAAACCAGAGCTGTTAAATTTCGATTACGATTAGTAATCAATTACATTACTTTTTAAAAAGAATCGTAATGATTATATAATCCAATTTCAACAATTTCTGATTACTAATTGATTACGATTACAAATAATCAAAAAATAATCAGGATTACTTGCGATTACTGAAAAATAATCAAAAATAATCAAAAGTAATCAAAAATGAGTTCGACTACTTTAAAAGATTACTTTTGATTACTTTTGACTATTTTTGATTACTTTTGATTACTCCTGATTTTTTGTGATTACTTTTGATTATTTTTGCTTTTTGTGATTACTTTTGATTTTTTGTGATTACTTTTGATTATTTTTAAAGGAATCTTGTACATTACATTTATTGAAAAAAAAAAACTATACAAAGTTAAGTTAGGGTGAATCCGCTAAATAATTGATAATTGAAAATCTGAATTAAGCAAACTATTACTTAAGATTATTTCAGTATGGCAGCTCGCGAAATCGGTATGAGAGTCATAGTAGTCTGTTTGTCAAAAGTTGACATTTCAATATATGTCAGTTTTGATTTTTTCTGTTCGCCAGCTAAAACCGAAAGGTAACGGAAGTACAAATTCCAATTCAATATAAATGTAATGTACAAGATTCCTTTAAAAATAATCAAAAGTAATCACAAAAAATCAAAAATAATCAAAAGTAATCACAAAAAACCAAAAATAATTAAAAGTAATCACAAAAAATCAAAAGTAATCAAAAGTAATCTTTTAAAGTAGTCGAACTCATTTTTGATTACTTTTGATTATTTTTGATTATTTTTCAGTAATCGCAAGTAATCCTGATTATTTTTTGATTACTTGTAATCGTAATCAATTACTAATCGTATAAAACTGAATGTACTCGTATTGTAATCATTACTTCTACTTTAAAAAAAAAGTAATCTAATTACTAATGATTACGATTACTAATCATTACTTAACAGCTATGATTGAAACACAACGAATATGACAAAAGAGTACTTATTTGTGCTTATTTATTTTCATACATTGGTGAGAGTGATTTAAACAATATATAAAGGAGCATTCAAGAAAATTTTGTTCAAATATGAATATAAAATGGCATAAAAGTTATAGTTTCAAAGTTTCTGAAAAACAGTATGCTGTTTGGCTTAAAGGTAATACATCGATAAGAAAACCTGAAACGCACTCCGCCTCCACTAAATCGAAGCCTGGACTGCCAGAGGAGCAAAATTTTGTGGAAAATTGTCAAACAGACGAAGGAAATTTCGAAAACGAAAACGATGAAATTGAAAGTTGTGTCATTTTAAACCTACGTTTTTTAAATGTAGTTGACGAATTGGAAGTCGAAAATGAAATTTTTGAATAAAAACCTTTTAAAACATAACTTTGTTTGTTACTTCTTTAAATAGGTAAATTTCTACTGCTGTCTTTAAAAGTTAGAGTACAATCGAAAAAAAATTTGTAAAAAAACATTTTAGAACACCAGATAACCTATCAAAGATCTAAAAAATCTTGAATACGGAAACCTATAACCCTGGAAACGACTTTGGAACTAATTCTTAGTTAATTTTTTAGAAAACTTTACTAACGTTTTTTTTAAGTGTATCCAAAACTTTAAGGAACCCTCCCTCCCTATTAATAGTCTTCCAAAAGTCAGGTAAAAAAAATCATTAAAATTGGTCCTGCCTTTTGGCTGTAATTAATTTTGGCCAAAAAAGGGGTAAAATTTCCTATAGTGGGGCGGTGTATTCTCAATTCAAAGAGATCATTAAAGGCTTACTTTACAAAAAACTGGTGGATAGCATAGGTGGAAATGATACGCAAATTGCTAAAGAAGTATGTAGCTATCCAGAATGCGTTACATTCTAACAATGTCCAAAATATATTTTCTGTAAAAATTAATAATATGATGTTCTATATTGCAATCTAACAAATCGTGTAGAAATTTTATATGAAAAGAACAAAATTTTTTTAGTTATTTGTATACTAATTTTCTAGATGAATCGCTCGCTTGCAGTATGGAAAGAGCACTTAAATGAAAAAAAAATATTCTTTCAGCTCAATGCAGTAGTGTGAATATAAAATATTTAGCCTACTGCAACTAATTTATTTCAAATTGCAATTTTTCGGTAATATTTTTTTCACACTTTTCCAGCTTTTCAATCATAGGAAAAATCCGTTTTTTAAGATTGTTAAATTAAGAATTATTCATAGAACAGCAACACTGACAAACGGCCTTCAAAGCTTTGGTGGCACATATGCTATATTTTGTGAATGAATTTTTGGTCAATTGAAATAATTAAAACTTAATTTTGTTGATTTTATGACTTCAAATAACCCCATAAAAATAATAATCTAAGAAACCAATACTGATCATTAAAGCGAGATTGCACGTATATTACAATGCCATGTGGAACTATCGCGTAGAAAATTAAATTTTGGCAAAACAACTATTACATCATATTGTGATACCGAAATCCAGTAATATTCATTGCTTAACCAATCTCGTTTTCGATAAAGTTTGATCAAATGAATACTGCAACCCCAAAATCTATGTAGTGTGTAATTTCTAAAAACTCCATTTTGGACGCATTATAAATCCCTAAAAATTATGAATTTTCCGAAAAAATTGGCCAGCAACATTGCATTATTTTTGAGTTCTTGCTCTTCAATCAAATTGCGACTTTTTAATTAAAATGCTACATTTTTAAAGCCGGGTCTTACGAAAATATATTTACATATAATCATTTCAGAATAAAAACTTAGATTCTTATGATTAAAACTTAAATGAAGAAATGTGATTTTCATTCGGCCAATAAAGTAAGAATCTTATGTGACCATTTCAAGCTTAAAATTTATTTAACATTTTCTTGAAATTTTCTATTTTAAGGGTTTCTATTGGATACCATTGAAAAGAATTACCGAAAAAAATTAAAATACAATACGAATATCGTATTTATGCACCGTGTACATGCTAACTAAAAAAATATATCAGAGTTTTATTTAAAAAGAGTTTTATTAAAAAAAAATTAACACCTAATGAACACCAGAAGCGCTTGCGAAGCTTTACTAACACACTAACCATCTGTCTTATCTACTAGTATTCCTTTCTAAAGGAACCCTGCAGATAATATTGGGCTACGTGGTCCATTGTAACTGAAATGGACTAGCTACAATATGTTATATACAACATGTTATATTCCAACAAGAGTTTGTTGTTAAACGACAAGTGTGCCAAGAGCTGTACAGTTGGTGCAGTTAGAACCAGGCAGTATGATATTTGTTGAAAAATTACATAGTGGTAACTCTGATGGCATCCATTGTTTATTTTCGTAAACAATTTTTATATTCTACAATATGAAGTGGTAAAATTAAAAATTATTATAAAAGTACATATGTACATATGTAATTAATATAAAAGTATTATTAATAAAAATAAATATGAACTGTAGTGCGCGACTTGTAAAATTAGATAAAGAAAATTATTTAAAAACATGAAAAAGTGTGGTGTTCCATCGTGTAGTGACATAGAGTAGTTTTGAAACTACTGCCATGTAATGCAAAGCTGGGTTATATGGTCCAGCCCTAGGACATCGTAATGTTAAATGGATCATGTTTTCTCTATACACCTGGATTATATTTGGACTAGTCCTAGTCCCTTATGGAATATAATTTAGATACGTGTATGGACTAGTCACGTTATCTTCAGGGAAGTAACACAGTTAATATAGGTATTAATTGCCTGAGTATTACTTCACTTAAACAGAAAACTAAAAACGTAAGGGTCTTTGGTGTGGATTGCTTTCAAAGCAAAATCGAACAAAATATTGAAGGACGCTGAGGAAGTGGCGGGCATAGCTAGTAATCCAATAAAATAGTAATACGTTTCGTCTGTTTGTCTGTCTCTCTGTAAGTCTGTCTGTCTGCTTTTCGTTCGTATCACCTAAAAACCACTAGATGGATTTTAACAATTTTGAATGAAATTAAAAATAATTAACCTTGTATTGTATTAACTAACCAAAAATACTCTAAATTAGATTTTTTGTAGGAAGATGGCAAACTTTTACAAATAATTATAATAAAAACATAGTATTTTCTATAGAAAGTTTGACTGTACTGTTGTTAGTTTAAATATTCTGTAACCTTTACAATTTTGCCTCCCATTTTATTCAGACAGCTTACAAATTTGTTGTAAAGGATTATAGCATAGCTGTTAAGTAATGATTAGTAATCGTAATCATTAGTAATTAGATTACTTTTTTTTTTTAAAGTAGAAGTAATGATTACAATACGATTACATTCAGTTTTATACGATTAGTAATTGATTACGATTACAAGTAATCAAAAAATAATCAGGATTACTTGCGATTACTGAAAAATAATCAAAAATAGTCAAAAGTAATCAAAAATGAGTTCGACTACTTTAAAAGATTACTTTTGATTACTTTTGACTATTTTTGATTACTTTTGATTATTTTTGATTTTTTGTGATTACTTTTGATTATTTTTGATTTTTTGTGATTACTTTTGATTATTTTTAAAGGAATCTTGTACATTACATTTATTGAAAAAAAAAAACTATACAAAGTTAAGTTAGGGTGAATCCGCTAAATAATTGAAAATCTGAATTAAGCAAGTAACACAAATAAATTAAATTCTGCTACAATAAAATGAATAAATAATGAATAATAATTCTCATTTACATAAAATTTGAATTGGCTTTCATTATAACAAATAATCAAAAAATAATCAGGATTACTTGCGATTACTGAAAAATAATCAAAAGTAATCACAAAAAATCAAAAATAATCAAAAGTAATCAAAAATAGTCAAAAGTAATCAAAAGTAATCTTTTAAAGTAGTCGAACTCATTTTTGATTACTTTTGATTACACAGCACAACAAAATAAAAAAAATTTCATGTGCTCTTAAAACCACTATATAATTTTGATGTATCATGACTACCTTTGTACAAAAATGGTAAAATTTTTAAATTCTATGGATAGATTTTTTTTTAAAAATTTTTTTTTTAAAATTGCAATTTTTTTGAGACGTTTCTTCAAATAATTAATGATAACTCAAAAACTACTAGTCCGATATTATTAAAATAAATTCAGAAAAATTAAGATTTGCATAGCCTTTAATTCGTCTATATATCGCGTTTCAATCGGATCAATAGTATCGGAGTTATAATAAAAAACTTAAGAAAAAAATATATTTTTTACGTAAAAATGGCAAAAATTTTCGTTTTAAAAAAATCATAAAAAATCGAAAACGGCAAAAAACTTCCAGATTCATTTTTTTATCGCATAGCGACATATAATAGCAACAAAATGAGATATCGACCATAAAAATCGATTGATTTTTTTCGAATTTATTCACATTTTAGTGAATTCGCTCATTTTCACAAAATTTTAGTTTTTTGCTTGATATACGCATTATAGCGGGTTTTCAAATGTGTGAAAAACATAAATTTTCCAATTTTAAGGGGTGCATGTCGGATTAATGTTAGATTTGATGAGAAACTTCCACCCACAAAATTTTAGTCGAATTCGACAACGTTAACACGTAGCGCATAGGCCCCAAATCTGAAAAAAGCGTTTAAATCGAAAATAATTGACAAATTTTCAGTTTTTGCAAAATTAACGCTATTTATTTCCCCTTTTGCAAAAAAGTGGATCCTGGTCCTTAGGGGAAACACAATGAGATTTACAATAAGCTACATGTCTTTAAGTTTTCGAGTTATTACAATTTTCACTGGCCATTATATGTCCTTGAGAACTTGCCGAAGACAATTTACAAAAACATTTTACTTTTAAAATTTTTTATTTTTTTCTTTTTTAACAATAAAATATAAAATTTCGCTAAAATTGACTGATCATATCTATGTATGCTTGAATCATATCTATGTAAGCCCATGGCAGTCATCAAACCAGGAATATCCGTGCAGCAGACAAAATCGTCCTCTTCTGCAAAATAGTGAAGTAAGCCTTTTTCTCGGGTACGGTAATACGAAACTTTAGTTTCCTCCGTTATGAGATTTGATTCCTTCATCCGGGATGCAAGTAATTCCGAAGATGCTTTTGACAATCCAAGTTCTCTTATTACATCATTTAGCTGGTCTTGATTCCATGGTCTCGGTGAGATATTTTTGTGTGGGATGAACTCGTCATTTTCAGATATAGGTAGTTCTGGATCTGAACTTCCTGATTGAGAACACATGCTTGAGGTTGAGTGTCCTTGTGAAGATGAAAGCACTTGACTACAGCTTGGTCCCTGATCTTGTGCATCCATAATTTCCTGTGAATGTAGAACTGCAAGTTGAAACCCATCAGCAGACCTCTTAGGGTAAGACCATCGCAAATGTTTTCCAAAGCCGGTTTTTGTAGTTAAACAAAAATAGCAATCAGATTCATGATTCGTTGTTTCTCTCCATAGCATAGGCTTCGAAATTCCCCAGTGTGGTCTGAAAAATTTTTATAACAGAAAATTAAAAATTTTATAAAATATTCCAAATGTATTAACCTATACTTACTTTTTGTTAGATGAGCTTAGAGTTAAATTGAATCGACATGAAGTACATATAGTACTCGGCGTCCAATGTTCGTTAAAATTCTTCGGATTTATATTAAAGCAATCTTCATATGACTTTTGAAATGAAGCTGAGAAGCATTTCCGTTTTTTTTCGTTAATATATTGGCCGCACACATAACAAAATGAGTCCGGATTGTTTTTACATAAAAATGTTCTACTTTTCTTGCTCATGGCTGATTGAAAATTATGCTTCTGTTACCGCAAACACTTGTTGAATGAATAGAAATGGCTCAAGGAGCTCTTATAAATAATGATACTAAAATTTCGAACAACCCTTAATGTGGTCCTATTTTTTACCTATTCCCAAGAATCGTAAAAAACATTAAGGAATGCTATGCAAAAAATCAATCTTTACAGGTAGCCAGCGGAAAAACCCAATTCGGCGTGCACGCAAATTTATGAACGTTTATTACTTTGCCGCCGCAATTGTCAAAATGAAGCAAGGGCGACAGGTAGCCAACAGAAAAGGAGCATTTCATCGTTTATCAGATTTCTACTGAAATCGTAAAAATTAAACAACTTTTCCTTTATTGCTTACTTTTTTTAATTCTGAAAATCATAAAAATGCCATAAAGATCTGTTCCAAACAATTTTCTACATTCAATACTGTATTTCCACAGTAACACGTGTCCCACAGAAATACGTGTTTTGCCTAAAACAGTATTTCGCGTACTTGTTTTGCCATACATTTCTCATTCATCCAAAACACTTTGGCAGTACCTGGATATTGTATAGTGGTTTCAAAAGCATCTAATTTTTTTATTTTGTTGCGTTGTGTAATAGGAAGATATCAGTCAATTTTAGCGAAATTTTATATTTTATTGTTAAAAAAGAAAAAAATAAAAAATTTTAAAAGTAAAATGTTTTTGTAAATTGTCTTCGGCAAGTTCTCAAGGACATATAATGGCCAGTGAAAATTGTAATAACTCGAAAACTTAAAGACATGTAGCTTATTGTAAATCTCATTGTGTTTCCCCTAAGGACCAGGATCCACTTTTTTGCAAAAGGGGAAATAAATAGCGTTAATTTTGCAAAAACTGAAAATTTGTCAATTATTTTCGATTTAAACGCTTTTTTTCAGATTTGGGGCCTATGCGCTACGTGTTAACGTTGTCGAATTCGACTAAAATTTTGTGGGTGGAAGTTTCTCATCAAATCTAACATTAATCCGACATGCACCCCTTAAAATTGGAAAATTTATGTTTTTCACACATTTGAAAACCCGCTATAATGCGTATATCAAGCAAAAAACTAAAATTTTGTGAAAATGAGCGAATTCACTAAAATGTGAATAAATTCGAAAAAAATCAATCGATTTTTATGGTCGATATCTCATTTTGTTGCTATTATATGTCGCTATGCGATAAAAAAATGAATCTGGAAGTTTTTTGCCGTTTTCGATTTTTTATGATTTTTTTAAAACGAAAATTTTTGCCATTTTTACGTAAAAAATATATTTTTTTCTTAAGTTTTTTATTATAACTCCGATACTATTGATCCGATTGAAACGCGATATATAGACGAATTAAAGGCTATGCAAATCTTAATTTTTCTGAATTTATTTTAATAATATCGGACTAGTAGTTTTTGAGTTATCATTAATTATTTGAAGAAACGTCTCAAAAAAATTGCAATTTAAAAAAAAAATTTTTTAAAAAAAAAATCTATCCATAGAATTTAAAAATTTTACCATTTTTGTACTAAGGTAGCCATGATACATCAAATGTATATAGTAGTTACTCGAGCATATTTTTGCTGTTGCCCTGTGTTATTTTTGATTATTTTTTAGTAATCGCAAGTAATCCTGATTATTTTTTGATTATTTGTAATCGTAATCAATTAGTAATCAGAAATTGTTGAATAGTGGATTATATAATCATTACGATTCTTTTTAAAAAGTAATGTAATTGATTACTAATCGTAATCGAAATTTAACAGCTCTGGATTATAGTAGATTAAAAAAATGGTACAATAAATTTTTTTTAGCAACGGCAACGTTGTTCAGAATAATAAAATGAAATTTAATCATGCATGGGAAGCAGTAATCTATATATATAAAGCACAAAATATGTTTGTTTGTTTGTATGTTTGTTTGTTTGTCGGAAAGCTATAGCTGCCTACACCAATGAACTGATCTTTCTGAAATTTTCACAGTTTTTTATTAGATACACGGATGGTAAAATAGGGTACTTATTTTTTTGATACTCGACGTGGGCGTGGCATCTCCCATACAAAGTAAATATTTATCACCGTGTTTCATGGTAACAGTAATAGATAGCACCTTGAAATTTTGCACCAGTAACCCTTATACTAACGTACATAGTATAGAGAAAGATGGACTGGATTGGAATAGCGGGAGTGGTACCTCTCATACAAAGTGAAAAATTATTATCCTGTATCTAGAGAACTGCACTAGAAAGCGCCTTGGAATTTTGCACCAATAACCGCCATATTAACGTACATAGTTTAGTTAAACACAGACTGAATTGAAATAGTGGGCGTGGTACCTCGCACACAAAGTGAAAAATTGTTATTGTGTTCCTGGCGAACTACAATAGGTAGCGCCTTGAAACTTTGCAGGAGAAACCTTTGTGCTAAAGCGCATAGTCTGCCAAAATACAGAATGAATTGGGATAGTGGGCGTGGTACCTCCCATACAAAGTGAAAAATTATTATTGAGTACATAGAGAACTATAATAGGTATGGTCTTCAAAGTGGGTACATGTAAAACCCTATACCAACGCGAATACTCTAGAAAAACATAGGCTGAATTGGGACAGTGAGCGTGGTACCCCCCGTACAAAGTAAAAAATTATTATCCTGTATCTAGAGAACTGCAATAGGTAGGGCCTTGGAATTTTGCATCAGTAACCCCATTAATAAGATACATTGTGTAGAAAAAACACAGACTGAATTTGATACCTCCTATGCAAAGTGAAAAAATATCGTGTTAATACATATAGTCTAGCAAAAAACAGGTTGGATGGGAACATTTTTGACGTGAGAATAGAGTGCGTTTCCGCACTCATACTTTTCTTCCAAGTGTTTTTATTGTATTTTTTGTGGATTGGTGTAGCGAAGCGCACCGAGGATAGCTAGTTACAAATATAGCACAAAATAATTTTTACGCAATTTGTAATTTTATTTTGGATTGAATTAATTTGCGGTGTAAGAGCACTATAAATATATAACATTAAATATAAAATAAAATAGACACCGATGATTACATATTACGAAGATTTTCATAATTTATTCAAATAAAAAACTTAGTCGCAGGTATGGTCTCGATACAATATTTTCAAAACATATGAAATGACATTGTATATTTATAACAAATTCATCAAAGCAAATTACCAACAACAAACATAAACTATTGTAAAATAAGTTGATGATAAACCCTGTTACATGATAACAGGGTCTTGTGAGTTGAACAATTTTTGTACAAATATTTATTATTGTTTTTTATTTTAGTTAATAATTTTTTTTGTCTGTTGTCTCTATTTTCCATCAAACCATTATGTAACTTGCCTGATTCTAATAATCTAAGATTTTATGTCTTGTTGTATTAGAAACTCATATTTTTAATAAATAAATAAATGATTCATAGTTAGCCCCACTGTACAACAAGAAAACAAGGGGATATACAAGTTTTTCTTCTAGTTTTGTTTTAGGAAATATTAAGATTAAACACTTCAACACACACATATATGTATATGGTGATTAATTTCCATGTATTTGTACGTTTGCATATTGTACTGTACACGTGCTAAATAGTTACTAGTATTTTTTCGATTTCCCATATTTATTCCTGTACTTTTAGCAAGAATAGCTTAGAATGTTTTGCGATTTTACATAGAAGAGTGATTTTAAATTTGAAATTTTTGTTTTAGCCACATTTGATTAGTTTGCCTTAAATAAGAGAAAATTTACAAAAATTTGTTACGACCACTTGCACAAGTATGCTGAGTTTATTTTATTAGGGTTTAGTTTAATGCTTGAATGTTTTTTTCTCTTAATATTTGCCAATGACAACCTTTGGCCATATTTACACACGCCAACTTGTAACATTTCCATGGTAATTTATTCCCCTCCCTACTTCAACACCTATATGATCAGTCATACTTTTAATATCGAAATGTATACGCTTAGTTACATAGACTTTTATTTTATGGTTGTAGATTTATAGTTGTTTGTAGCTAAAGTTAGTTACTACAGAGCAAAACATAAATAAAAACAAAAACATATAAGCAATCAATTGAAATGGATTGATTGCCTAAAAGATTTTATATGACACTTTATGTCACTGACCCATAAAATTTGAATACATTTTTGAACAGGGGTTGAACCCTTTGTTTTGTTCAAAATTATATGCTTATTTTAGGTTAAAGATAAAAGGGCAACAAAATTTTAAATTTATTGAAACTTGTGGTGATTAAGAGACATATAAGATGAAGTATTTAATAGGAATAGTTTTATACTTTTATAGGTTTCATAGTTATGTTATTACTTTTTTGAATTTTGAATATTTCTGTATAAAGTAAGAAGATGGAAACATAATTTTTTATCCCTTTTGAATATTTTCTCAAATGACTATTTGGTAAAAGGTTTTTCAGATTATTTTTAATAATAAATAAGTTGAAAAGGGGCTAAAAAAATATAAGGCACTACTTTACTCATACCCCTTTGAAGGACTAAGTTTGAATGATTTTTAATTTAATTATATTGATTTAGCAAAAGCTTTAAGTTTATTTAGTTTTTTTTAATATCTAGTTTAGGAATTGTTTCAGTTTATTTACAAATAAGAGTATTTACAGATTCAATTTTAAAGTTCGTTTTATTCTCTCTCAGTTGAAAGACTATTTTTTATTACCGACGATATATGATTGAATACAGTTTTTCTCATATTCCTTTTCTAGGTTTGGTAGGTTAAATAATTTGTGGGTTAATTTTTAACCCACAAAAATCAAATAGTTTTCGGGCTTTGGTTTCAAGATGTGGTCTTGCCTTAATACACAACAGTTTACCAACCCATATAAATTTACCAAACAATTCTACCTCATTATTAGACTTATTTCTCGTAAGCCAGTCTACTATGGTTGCTAATAGTGGTCAGATGGAATTTCCTTTTTTCTTGTCGCATCATAGTTTCAATTATATTTCTTTAAATTTCATTTCACATGCACAGAACATTAAATTTAGGGATTACAATCGAATAAATTATGATCAATTTCAACAATATGTACATTTTTTCGACTCATCTTCTATATTTAGTACAAATAATGTTGATGTTAAACTTTCTAAAGTTAATGAATAAGTAATTTGTCTCCATTCCTTTGTCCCAGTATCTAAAATAAAATCAAATATAAATGATTCTAGATGGATGAACTCTAGAAAAATAGTGCAAGCTAGATCAGAAAGAGACATTGCTTATAGAACATATTTTAGAAATCGAACATATGAAAATTGGAAATCATACTGCAGGCTAAGAAATAAAACTAAATCTATCATTAGAAAAGAGTGTTATAAATATGGTGTAAGTTTGTTTGCTAATTCTAATAATACTGAAATTTGGAGAAATATTCGTAAACTTGGATGTATTGGAAGTGAAAAACATGAAATTAGCGAAGAAGATATTGAGTCAATAGCAAACAGATTTTTAAGTAATCTAAGTACTAATCATCTGGGTTATTTTAAGTTTGAAAATTTTATTGAAAATTCAAATTCATTTTCTTTTAACAATGTTACGGAATATGATGTATATCTTGCATTATATTCTATTAAAACCAGTGCGTCCGGTTATGATAATATTCCTATAAAGTTTATAAAAATTATATTTCCTCTAATTTCTCATTTACTTCTTCATCTAATCAACTCTATATTAACTGTATCTTCATATCCAGCAGAATGGAAGTTAGCTCGAGCTATCCTAATTTCAAAAAGTGGACATTTTGACAGTGATAATTTGCGACCTATAAGCATCTTACCTGCAATGTCCAAAATTTTAGAAAATATAATGAAAATGCAAATATTATCCCATTGTGAACAATACTCTCTTATTCATCCCCTTCAATTTGCCTTTCGAAAAAATCACAACACCACATCACTCCTTCTCTCACTTACTGATACAATTAGAAAACAACTTAACAATCATGAAAATTGAACTGTAGTATCCTTAGATCTTGCAAAAGCTTTTGACCGTATAAACCACAATCTGCTCATAAAAAAATTACAAACCAAATTTAATTTTTCTAAATGAGCGTGTAAATTGATATATTCTTATCTTTCTGACCGTTCGCAATATGTTTGTCTTAATGATATTAATTCACGTGCAGAAATTGTTACTTTTGGTGTGCCTCAAGGGTCTGTACTTGATCCAGTTCTCCTTCTAATTTATTTAAATTATTAATAATTTCTGTACACCTTATGTCTTTGCGGATGATATTTTGCTGTTGTCTACTGGAAACCATAGACAAGTAGACTGTTTAGAGACTTTAATAAGTGATCATCTGCATTCAATTACTAACTGGATGTCCCAAAACTGCTTTGAAATTAATCCATTAAAAACTAACGCTATTTATTTTCACTTGCCTAACCAGAACATATCATATCCTAGAATATATTTGGATCAACAAATAATTAATTATGTTGTTTCTATTAAATGCTTAGGTGTTACTCTTGACTGCAATTTAAATTTTGAAATACATATTAATTCACTTGCGAATAAGGTATGCTTTACTTTGAGAAGATTATATTTGTTAAAATCGTATACCCATTGGCATGTGAGAAATAGACTTGCTCATTCTCTTATAATGTCCCAAGTTAACTATTGCCTTGAAGTTTTTTCTGGAATTGGCTGTTCGGAAAGGAAAGCTGTTCGTTATGTCTTTGGTTTAAGAATATGGCAGCATGGTCGAGTGACCGCACTAACTCATGAGTGTTTAGGTTGCCCTTTTCATAACTATCTCAATTTGCGAACTTTACTTTTATTTTTTAAAATTATGAAATTGGGTAAACCTGAAGCTCTGGTAAGTGAATTTTCTTTTCTTAATTCTACACGAAATATTCAAATTTATGTACCTTTACGACGTCTTTCTGTTTTTGATCATTCCTTCTTAAAAATAGTATATAGTGTGTGGAATCGTTTACCTAACTCACTTAAACTTTATTCATATTCGTGAATTATTAAACTTCTTAAATGCTCATATCCTGTAATCTCCGTTGCTATAGGTACTTTTAAATTTTTTTTCTTTTAATTCATATGGCTGGGGAGACATTTTTAAACTAATAAATTTTCAACAAATTTAATAATTTATAGTTATACTTTATTTTAAGTCTATATGAACTGTACAAAAATAGATTATATAACAATACATACATAATTGGCTCTAAGGCGGATATTTCGATCCAGAAAATGCATTACATTCTGCTAGTGTCTAAAATAAAATTTCTTTTCTTCTTTAAAATTAATCATATTATTTATAATAAAAAACATTCTTTTAACTTAGAGAGAATAAAACGAACTTAAAGCCTTCATAATTTCATCTGTATGTTAATAAATAGTTCGACTTATGAAAATATACAGTTTGCTAATCGAAGGTTGGCTAAAACAACAACAAATATAAGGTTGTAAAATATTAAATGAAAAATATCTAATAAGAGGAAAATTTTAGAAAGGTGGTAGACTATATTTAAATTAGGTCAGCCATGGGGATTTAAACTAAAATTTTTTCGTTACTGCGGTTATAGTAATATAGATACTGTGTTAATTTCAGCTGTCTGTCTCCAGTGGTTTACACACTTTAATTTTTTTTTGTAGTTTTTATAGGGACACCCTATAAATTCCAATTTTAAATGTAATACTTTTTGTTCGAAAGAAAAGATCGTATATATGAATTTACATCACCTAAGGGGACACCATATTACTGTTATTTTAATAATTTATAATTTGTATTATAGTTGACAGAATAATATACATTGCCAGGGTAGCCAAAATATTATTCTTCTTATTTAATGTTATTTTACGTCTTTAGTACTTTCCCACAGAGTGGAAGATTTCTTTAATAACTATGATACCTAAGCCAGGAAAAGTCGAAAGAATTTTAATACCTAATCTGAACCCATTTCTGAGCTTGAAAGATTCATTCCGAATCATCAATTCGGCTTCAGAAAAAAACATAGTATGATCCAACAAACACACAGATTACTAAATGTAATTAAAAAGACCTTTGAAGAGAGAAAATACTGTTCTGCCCTTTTTATCGACTTTTCTCAATTTCATTTGACAAGGTATGGCAAGAAGGCCTAATATAGAAGTTAAAGCTGAGCTTTCCCGAAATGTTATATAAGCTGTTACAAAATTATTTAACTGATCGAAACTTTATCCTTAAAGAAGGAGATTTTTAAAGCTCGACTAAGCTTATTGAAGCCACATTTACCCAACTTCGTATTTTGGATCCAATTTTATACTTGCTGTACACATCAGATATGCCAATTAACACTCGAGTGTACACCTCAACTTTTGCTAATGATAAAACAGTTTTAAGTATTCATGAAAGCCCCCGATGTAGCATCACAACATTTACAAGACCACATAATAAATTTGGAAAAATGGTTAAGAAAATGGAGAATAAAGGTGAATAAACAAAAATGTACTCATATATCATTCACATTGTGTAGGGACACATGCTCTCCTATTCTCATAAATAATCAAATGATACATCAGCCTTCGGACGTCAAATACATCTTGACCAGCGCTTTACTTGGAAAAGCCACATAGATTTCAAGTTGACACAAATGAAATTAAAACAGTACAACTAATTTGGCTTATTGGTAGAAACTCCACCCTGAGTTTAGATTGTCAACTTCTTCTGTACAAGTCGATTTTCAAACCAATTATGGCATTCAATTATGGAGCACTGCCCCAGCTAGTAATGTTGAAAAAATTCGAAGGCGCCAAAATAAGATACTACGTTTATAAAAAAACTCGAACATCCACAAAGACCTAAATATGCCATCAGTGAAAGCAGAAATAGGGAAACATGCAGTAGCGTATTTTAAAAAGCTTAAAACTTTTCCAAAGCCTTTGGCGCGTAACACACTAGACGAATCTGGTTACATTCGACTAAGAAGGAGGGATATTGCTTCTTTTGTCCATACATCAGAAGGATGGAACACAAATGATAACAGCAACAGTCATACATACAGTTTTATTGTATAGACCTTGCTGGACTTCACAAGTATAATTATTTTTATTTTAGATTTAAGCTATGAGTAATTGTTGTTAGTTCAAATATATTGAAGATACAATAAATTAAATATAAAAAATATAAAAAATAAAAATTTTTATTGTTTTACCGTATATAGTAGTGGACATTCGGTCCCATTTTCAAGTGCTATAAACAACTTTTTTTGGATGGAGACACCCTTTAAATTTTAAAATTATGAACTTCTTTTTAAAATGGGAACAATATGTAAACATAACCTTTCTAATAAAGTAAAACTTTTTAAAAATCGGTTCAGAAAAGTCTCAGTTCTGCGGGCACAAATATAAAAAAGCAACATACACACGAATTGTTAACCTCCTTCTTTTTTGAGGCCTGTTAAAAAGTAAATTTAGACTTTAGAATATAAATTTATTAATTAATTTGAAAGTTGAGCTGTTTTAACAAAAGAAAACTAATTATGTTTTTCTTCTATTTTTACACCCCTTACTGCACATTTAAATTTTATAATTTATCAAATTATATTAGAAATATAAAAATAAAAACTTTAAACGGATACGTATTTTGGATGAAATTTGTTGAAAGTTTGCTATTTTTAACCGACTTCAAAATAGAATTCGTCTGAATATTGATTTGTTTGTGTATGTATGTGCAGAACTCAGCCATTTTTGAACCAATTTTGAATTCTTTCTTTATTTGCTTACAGTTTGGTTCCGTTTTAAAAACAGTTCATTATTTTAAAAATTAAAAGGTGTGCCCATACAACATACATGTTTTTTACGTGTATTAAGAGCCGTAATGAGCACCTGTTTAAAATTAAAAAAAAAATTATGTGTCACTATAGCTCCCAACAACAGAAAATAATAAAAAATAAATTTAAAGGGTGTTCCCATAGGTGACTTTATTTGACCTTGAAAATTTGACAGAATGTCGATTACTATGACCATTATAATAAAAAGTATAAATATTCAATATTATAAATTAAAGGGTGCTCCAATAGTTCATTTAATTTGATGTATATGGCCATACTTTTGAACAGTTGTACACAGACCGTTGAAATTTACAAAAACCTTAATTGCTATGTCGGCTATAACAATAACCAAAAGTATAAAATTTGATTTTGGAAATAAAAGGGTGTTCCAATAGTTAATGTAATTCTAGGTATGAAGCCAAACTTCTTAACTGTTATAGACAGACAGCTGAAATTTATAAAGAAACTGTATTGCAAAGTGCGCTTTAACAAGTATACAATTTGAATTTAGAAATTAAAAGCTGTCCCCATAAATGATGCAATTTGACCTATATGGATGGCCCTATCTTTTGAACAAACACTTGAAAATTAGGCACAATGTCCACTACTTTGTCTGATATAATAAATATTTGGAGTTACAAATTAAAGGGTGTCCCAATATTTCATGTAAGTTGATGTATATGGCCAAAATTTTGAAGCGTTATAGATAGACAGTTGAAAGTTACAAAGAATTTTCGTGGCCAAATCCTCTATAACGACAGGTCTTTAATTTAAATTTGCAAATTATTGGATGTCCCAATGGGTGATGTTATTTGATATATATGGCCCTATCTTTGAAACCGTTATAGACAGAGGCTTGAATGGTGTTCCCAGCTGGTGAACAGTAATAGGAAGATGCTTGACATTCACATAGTCTTTACTTTTTTCCCGCTTATTTTTTAGCATATTTTATTTGGTTTAAATCTAATTCTTACGGATTACTTTTAACATTTTTAATTTAGAAATGGTGCCCATCTGTTTTAAAACCGGTTTTTTTGCAAGAATTATTTAATTTAGACACGTGCACGTATACAAAATAATAAACATAGTATGTTGCGTTTACGAACACAAGCGTAAACAACCTAGAATACAACGCCATCAACCTTAAACCTTAGAGATAATTATGAAATTTTACTTTAATTTATGTTAATGAATAGATTAAGTTCAACCAGGTAAGATAGGAAGAGTATTTTATTTTCTTGTGAAATATTTTACTGAACACAAATCTATTGAGCTAAAAGATATTTTTTCTTTTGTAGTTTCAGTCATTTGTCAACAAGACAATAAAATGCCTAAGAGGGCTTCCTGGAACAATTCGAACATTTCTGCATAAGTAAAATATTGGGAAACAGAAAAAGGTATACGAACTGAACTGCTGCAAGAAGTAATAGCCGTCGTATCGCAAATTTAACGCCTAATATTAAGAGCTTACTTAGGATTATCCTTTAAACAATAAAAGCTTAAAACTGACCATCTAACTTAAATTTGTGTACCCTAGGGGAGACAACAACGGTTGTAGATCCTATTTAACATCACAATTCAGGAATGCTTCATAAAAACAACACTATCTCTAAAACTGCAACTATATTTTACTTAATGTATTTTGTATATTTCAACAATAGTTAATACAGTTGTGCTTATTACTTCATTAAAGTGAGTTCGATCCTCTTATAATTTGCTTTGAAAATTGTTGAGTGTTTGCTTGTTCACCAGGACTACTATGGGGGCAACCTTTGACTTTTAAGCATTTTTATACTTTCTCTTATAGCGAGCATATAATGTTTAAAAGATAAGGCTATATTCGTTAAAAACGCTATGTATAGGGAACACCCTCTAATTTTTATAAATTTTTATTGTTCTCATAGTAATAACTCTTATGTAAAAATTCAAAGAGTCTACATATTATAGTTTGGCAAATCACTGTAATGTCGGTACACCCTTTAATTTTTAGTAATTTTTATAGTTTCCATAGTAATATATTTGCTTTGAAAATTCTAAGAGTCCACCTGTTACAGTTTAATTTTTAGTAATTTTTATAGATGCCATAGAAATACAACTTGAAAGAGACTACCTATTATAGTTCCGATATAAGGCCATATTAACTGAACTAAGAAGCTGACTAAACTAATAAGCTGATTGAACTAGTGAGCTGACTGAACTAAGGAGCTGATGCTCAGTGTGGTGATCAGCTCACTTAGGTCAGTTGAGTGATTAGTTCAACTAAACTAAATCATTTATAAACTACACAACTCTAATAGTTAAGCTTATCCTCACTGTATTTAAAAACCCAACAAAAATTAAGGTACGATTTTATTTTAATGTCCACCATTAAGTAAAATAATGTCTTCAGTGAGGGTACTGCCAGTATCGTAATTATTATTAATTGAAAAGTTTAACATGCTTTGACCCTTTTACTTAAAAACTTAATTTGAAAATACTATTCGGTTCCAACCCAACAAATTTAATGAATTTTAATGTATACCAAGTATTAAACATTTGAAATATGAAAGAAATTACGTAGGAATTTTATAAAATTCCTATTGACTACAAATAATGCAAATAGCTGCAACTGTTCCTTTTTGAGAAAAGGAAGAACCAAAACTTAAGTGACAATATTGGTAACTATAGAACTAGTTTGTTTATACCTTTTTGAGCCTTTATTTAATAAACAAAGGAAAATTTCAATAATAAAATATACCCTTAGGAACTGTTTAAGATTTTACAAATTCCTTAAAATAGAATTTCATTAAACCAGCCCTACACAAACATGTACAAAAAGATTCATATGCTACCGATAGAAAGTTTTAAAGGGTTTTTAAGAAGCATATACGAGTATGTATGTAATTTATTCTAACATTATAAATTATAGGTTTCTATGAACAAGTATGTATGTATGTAGCAGATTCATGCATAAAGGGGCAAGTTAGAAAGTGCTTTAATGTAAATAGATACAATAATGACTCATTTAAAAAAAAATATATATTCTTTCCATGCATTATGCTGGGCAGGGGAACTATTTTACAGCTCTAATATCCCTTTAGTTTTACTAGCATTAATTTTATATTCTTCATCACATATAGAATACATGTGTGGATGCTTAATTTCCCCATTACTTTTTGCTTTATACATAAACGATTTACACGAATACGTGGAAGGTGGACTTTAAGTATTAGACTTTTACTGTACGTAGACGATATTGTTATATTGGCTGATCAAGTTGTACTAATGCATAAAATGATCCAAAACCTAGGAGGAGTACTGCAATATCTGGAACTTGAAAGTTAATTTAAATAAGTCCGAAATTTTAGTATTTAGAAATGGAGGAAAGCTTAGAAGACTTGGAAAAGAAAAATGGGGTTTCAACGGATTACAGGTAAAAACCGCTTCTGCTTTGAATTACCTTGGGGCAGTATTTACGACAAAGTTGAAGTTCAGTAAGCACGCCCAGAAAAAAAAACATCCAAGCCAAAAATGCTAATTGCATTTAACGTGGACAAGTTCGGTGGATAAATTAGAGATAAACTTGAGGATGAAATGGAAAGTTTACTTAGCGGTATGTAGAGCAATACAAACATACGCAGCTCAGGTTTGGTGTTTCTGTCTTTTTGAAGAAGTAGAGAGAATAAAAACAAACTTAAGCTTGATTAAAAATTTCACTGTTTGTAATACATGAACAGTTCGACTAATAATAATTAAAATTTACAAAAGTAGATAAACTTCAACGTTATTTTATGAAGAGAATCTTAAATTACCAAGCTTTACTCCAAACTATATATTGATGTTAGAAAGTGCTGCTGGTGACAGTCATATTTTCACTTTGGAACTTAATCTGAATTACATATAAAGAGTAATGTTCAGGTACTCAGAAAATATATTACCACACCAACTTTCCGTAATTTTGTCACGTCGAAACCTATGAAATTGTTGTGGCCGGAAGTAAATCCTACAGAATTGCGGTGGACTTTCTTTAGAACTGAGCTAATCAAAACTTTAAAAGCAAATGTTATAACAGATAGGTTGCGCAGAAAAAATGATAGCATTATATGAATTTACAGATTTCTACATCATCAAATGGGAATACAGTACATAAATTATAATTTCAGCATAAGCACAATAACGTGGATCTTTAAAGCGCGTGGTAGGCTGATTACGCTAAATTAAAATTCATTTGATGACTCAAACACTCAAGTGAACTGTAGTCTCTATATGCATGAATGTGAGACACTGCAAGACTTCATAGGTACCTGTCCGGCACTTAAACAGTTTAGAATTACGATCTTCAATAAAATAAGTTTAAGTGAAGAATACATTATAAATATTTTGAATCGACAAGAGACTGAAGACTGAACAAAACTAGTTACTTATACCTAATCTACCTTAAAATACAGAAAATTTTTAATAAATGTGTTCAACCCGGCGTCATGCAGGTTGGGTCGTTATGACCTATATGCTCTTAAATTGCTGTATAACTTTTTTCAACGTTTTGCGACGTTTCCAAATTTCTCAGTAGCTGGAGTGTATCGTTTTGACCCAACCTGGCCCAACCTGGCCGTCGGTGTAGTGAGATTTCACCAATTTAAAAAAAATAAATTTAGTGTATTAAGCTCTGATTTCAGTTTTTTGCTAAAATGGACCGCGAAGAACGTGAGCGTCAGAGGTCTGGAGGAGAGAACTTAATGGAACTGGTATTAAGATTTTTCGCTTGACTATGACTTGACTATATTAGACAACTTAACTCCCATTCGTGAGTTCTGTGTGTGTATGCCAATATTTTTGCGGAGTTTGTACAGGTGATACCGTTTGTCATATCAAAATGAAATTCAGTGTAAGTCTTTGGTTTACGGAGATGAAGAGAATGCATAATCGGGAGGGGGCAAGTGATAGATTCCTCACCCCCAAATTTTGTGAACGCTCTACAGGTCATACCGTATGATATATTAAAACGAAATTTTGCACGTACGTTTGGTTTATGGAGATAAAGAGCTGTATATATTTTGGTGGTAATCGGGAAGGGGAAAGAGGTAGTTTACTTAGCACCCCAAACCGAAAATAATAAACTTTTAATTAAACTTTTATTCTTTATGTAATATATCCATAAAAATATCTGTTTCCATTTGGTATGGTAAAGTTGAGTGTAGGCCGCTCCAGTTTTATTAAATTAATAAATTGAAATATGTTTTTTTACATATAAAAATGAGTCATGTATATATTCCCAGTGAACTTTTTACTACATACATCTTCGATTTGAGACCAATGACAATGTAACCACGACCCATCCAATGTCTGTATACAAATTCTATTTACATTTACACAGCGATGGCCTAGGCCGTAAGATTTGTCCAACACAATATACATTGTAAGCGAAGGTTGGATGGGTCCAACACAATATACATTGTAAGCGAAGGTCGGATGGGTCCAACACAATATACACTGTAAGCGAATGTTGGATGGGTCCAACTATTATGGTGAATTCGGAGTGCAATAAGATGTATCTGAATGCCATTGATCTTGGAATGAATTTGAACTATTGCATAATTAAATTAGGAACTTCACTTTTTTCAATATTTTAATTTTTTATTGGTATATTATAAATTAATTATAATAAGAAGATAAATAAAACAAAATATTGAAAATTCCAATTAAATTGAACAAAGCGTTTTAAAAATTATTATTTATGAAATGTAGATTATTTAGTTTTTCTCCATTTTTCTATTGTAGGAAAGTTTGCGGAAGTGCCTGGCTTTATGGACTTTGAAACAATGTCTAATTTGTTTTCGATAGTCTTTTTCATTTGATCCTTCGCCCTTGGTAGCTTCTGAATTAAAGGATAGAAAATAAATAAAATTTTTAAGTTTATTTTAAACATAATACAGTGAATTTACCAAAAATGGCCATATTTAAAAGTTTAAAATCTTTAAATGCATTCTTATTTTGCGTGCCGTCATAATTATACGCTAATATAATAGGCTTATCAAGAATTTTTTGAAAATTTTCTACAAGCCCACCAGGAGTAATTATAATTTTAATGATACTAACCTGAAATAAAAAATGAAAAATAATTAATGAAATTGGAAGAGTATGTATGTTGATCTCTTAATTATACTCACATATTTTTCGAAATCTTTTTGAATATTTTGCTCCAAAGCCGTCATATCTTCGTCAGATTTGATTGGGAAATTTGTCGTTTGTGGAACCTGAATATTTTTCTTAATTAATTCTTTTAATATGGCCAGTTCTTCGGAATGGGCACCAGTATTTACATTAATTTTATTCTCTATTTCGTCCAAACGGTGGTTTATTTTTGATATCTCCCGTGATATATCAGCTTGATTTTTTAAAATATTATCTAATTTATTAATTATATCGTTCGATTTTTCTGAAATTAAAAAAAAATTATGAATATTAAAGAATTTATTACATGGCCCTTCAAATATGTCTCACCATAATTTTCCTTCGTTGGGATTCCAAATTGTCTCTTGTTAAACAAATCCATTTTCGGACTAAAAAATATCAGAAGTGTGAATAATAGGTATAAGTAAAAAATTATCATCAATTGGAAATGAAACATATTTGAAAACTATATCATCTACAGGTATAGTTTCCTCGTGCGAAAGAGAATTATTAGACACTACATAAATTCCTAAATCGGCAGAATTTACAGGAGCTTCATAGTAAGATATTTTTTCTGTGTATCGTCTCCCTGCAGCAGATAAACTTCCATTGTGAGATACGAAGTTTGAAATTTGAAATGGGAAACCGGTTTTTAAATAACATATATTGTCTGGAATTTTTTTCGTCAGTGTAAACCCTTTTGTAATATACTTGGTTATAACATTGCTCGTTGAAATTTTAAATCCGAAATTTTTTTGATTTTTGAAAGGGACGAATTCATTGAAATTATTATTAATTTGCCGCAAAATATTTGTAGGACTTTTGATTTTTTTTTTGATTTTTTGCAAAAAATTTTCAAATTTGTAGGCTGAAAAAGAACTAATATTTCCGAGTTCCCTCACACATTGTGTTATATGCAATAAGTTGTGTACATTGTACGACAAATATTTTTTTGGATATACGAGTTCGAAATTCTTGACAAAATCCTCGAGCATAGAACTCACAGTTGGCAGGTAATTATCTGCATTTTGCGATAGCAGCACTCGGTAAGAACAGTGAAATAAGAGAAAATGATAATAATAATCCTGATTTAAAACTCCTCGAAGTACTATTATTGATGTATATAAAACAAATTGTCGGAATTCAATTGCTTTCCATCGAGGTAAATCTGCTAAACTCCTTGGTTTTCTTCCAAATTCACAGGGCACGTAGTTGGCTAGAATTTTTAGCTTTTCAGATATAGAATCTATGTCTGCAGCTGACAATTTAAAATGCAAATTCTTCTTATTTACCAAGCAATTTAAAATTTTTTTACATACGCCCAAATCCAATAAGTGCATTGGTTCGATAGGAAATTGTGTAACCATTCTGACACCCTTTTCCTCTAAGAGTGTTTTACACATTCTGAATTGCGATAAATGGTGACATGGGTCCTGTCTCAATAAAAAGTCTTCATCCGAGCGCAAAGGGCCAGACTGAGAAGAAAAGATTACTGTTCTTTCATGTAAGCTGCCCAATTGAATACATTTGGAACAACCATGAAACGAATTATGGCCAACTATTCCGCATATAAAAGCTCGTGCCGGACTGTCACATATGAAAGCTCGGACTAGAATTTTTACTTTTAAGCTTCCTAATTCAATTATATTATGATTTTTATCGAGTTCACACATTAAATCATGTAAATATGCATCAACACTTGTGGGTTTTTTTTTGCCAAGATATGTACCAATTAGGAAAACTTCAGAGTCGGGTATGTTATAAAAATGTCCCATAATTGGCCACAAAGTAGTTCTAGAACTTTTAAAAAGGGGTAAACCATCTATTCCAATATCTAACAACAGTTCATCTAATTGTCCGGATAAAATTTCGTTTTTCAGCGCAAGTACTCTACTTTTAATGCCAATATGAAGATATTTTCCAGGTGCAACAGTCCTTATGATCATATCATTGTTTTTAATAAAACTGTTGACCGAAAGTGGGACGTCCAACCCTTCTGACCGAAGAATCTTTAACAAGACGTTACAGCATGTTTTCCCCGGCAAGTATTTTTTATACCAATTTGCTAATTTATTTTTCAATGGTTCTTCAGGAAACATTTCACAAACTGAAAATGACTCATTGAAACATTCCTGATTGTTTTCGAAATTAAAATCAGTAAGATTGTGGTCAGCAATTTCCTCCGATGTTAATTCTGAATTTTGTTTCAAACCCAAACGCAAACGTTCACTTTCTACTTTCTTTAGTCTTCTTAAATTTCTTTTACTAAATCCACTCATTTTATTCTTTACAACAAATAAAAATATAAATCAACACATATGTATATAAAAATTAAACAGTCACCTTTTTTAATTATTTTTATTTTTTAATTTATAACAATTTTACCACAAAAAATGCAACCAGTTCACTTGGAATAATACTAAAAATGAAAAAGAAAGAATAACGGAAAAGTTACTTCAAAAAAATAAAACAAAATTTATAACTAAAACCAAATGACAATATGATACATTACAAAGCCATTCAAATCAGGTGCTACTGCGATTCAAAATTTTTTTTTGTTTGTTTTGGTCTTCATTTCTTATAAACATTTAACATTACAATCGGATGGGAAAAAGATAAATCCGAATCAGATGCAAATTGTAAGGGCTTAACTATTTTCGTTTTATTTTCTCTATTGACATAATATTATACAATCGGATGGCTTTCAATTTGTAATGAGTAGCCGGACTGCTGGGTTGCTTACATATACTTTTATCAAATTTTGAATATTATGGAAAATGCAATGTCAAAAAATAGGGCCGTATTTACCCACCAGACTATCGGTGTTTCTTTTATCATGTGCCCGACGCCGCACAGTGGTCAATTTCGCGAGATAGCGGTCAAAACTCTATAACTTTTGACCGGATTAGTATTTTTTTACGCAATTTGTTTTGTTCAATAGGAGGGACTTTAAGCTTCAATTTGCGTGTTCAAACGTAAAAATCGACTGATAGGAACGTAAGTAATGTGAAGTTAAAAATGCATTTTAATTTTTTGTTGAGTTTCCATGTAAAAGTTGAATATTTTGACATTTTAAATAAGTATTTTTTTTATAATTTCTTATTTTCTTCAATCGTATTTTACAACCAATACTTATTTATTATTCCTAAACTTAATTTTGGTCAGAAAATGCCAACATTTGGCCCCTGACATTTATTTAGTCTCAATATTCATAGGGGTTTTTTTGGAAGAAAGCTAATTCTTGTGAGGATTAAACTGAAAAATAACACTGAAATTCCCAACAATATCAATACCATTTGGATATATTATATACAGAAGACAACATCGATAAAATTTTAAGTAAACTTTTACTATTGATTTAAAGTGCACATATATTTTATTTAAATGTATTAATAAAAATTTATACTAAAATTAGAAACAAATTATAATCTTTAAACTAGTATTAATTAAACAATATTAGTAAAAATTTCTTCCAAATAAAGGGTGTTTTTTATAGAGGTATAGAACTTTAAGTTGCAATAAAACAACGATGGATTATTCAATTGAGATGAATTTTATTTATCCGAAAGATAATCTTGTGGCATTACATTTTAAATATGATTTCTGGCATATGACCGCCACGGCTGGCGCGGATGTAGTCCAATCTGGATGTCCAATTTTCGATGAATTTTTCCAACATTTGTGGCCGTATATCGGCAATAACACGGCGAATGTTGTCTTCCAAATGGTCAAGCGTTTGTGGCTTATCCGCATAGACCAATGACTTTACATAGCCCCACAGAAAGTAGTCTAGCGGTGTTAAATCACAAGATCTTGGAGGCCAATTCACAGATCCAAAACGTGAAATTAGGAGGTCACCAAACGTGTCTTTCAATAAATCTATTGTGGCACGAACTGTGTGACATGTTGCGCCGTCTTGTTGAAACCACATCTCCTGGACATCAATGTTATTCAATTCAGGAATGAAAAAGTTAGTAATAATTGCTCTATACCGATCACCATTGACTGTAACGTTCTGGCCACCATCGTTTTTTGGCATATGGTGCAGCTTGACAAAGACTTTGTTTCGGTTAAAGCTTGTGCAACTTTTCCATCGATCATTGTAAGTGACATTTTAAAGTTAACTTCGATGCATTGGTCATTAAGTTCAAATATCACTGGTTGAAATTCTTTAATTTCATCTCTTATTTTGCCTCTTCAGTTATGACATCTTTAGTTTCTTTTTTGTAAGCAAACTTTATTGGTCTACAAAATTTTGTTGACGAGGGAATTTCATTCTTTAAGTTGTGTTATATTAGATGGCAATAAAATCATTTTTTACCTTTTCCAAATAAATTGCCAGATACCACATAATTTTAGAGTTCTATTGTCAATAAGAACTCTTGTACAAAATTTCATCAAAATATATGCATAATAGCCACTTTCACATACAAATAACTTCTCAAAAAATATGACGTGCATTTGTACCGAATATCTTACCTTGGGTCAGAAAAATTGCTGTAGCCTAAAAAGTGCAGTCCCGATGCATGGACATGTGTATATAGGAATGTAGGGGAGAGTTAGGACTACAAAATAGTAAATTTGTGTTTTGACTCCGCTTGACTCACAGGAGTTGTGCTCTATGAAGTAGGAAATTTCCGAGAATTTGACCTTTAAAAAAAATATTTAAATTGTACTGAAAACAGTAGAGCTTCAATTTTTTTTACCAGTAATAGGAAATAAGTTAAGTTACAACAAAAAATTTATTTCGTCCAAATATGTTGAAAAACAAAAAAGTTATGATCATTTAAACTTTAAAAATTAACTAAAAATATCATAAATTTACTAAATTCTTAAAAAGCCCATTTTGGACCACCCTGTTCTCAGTGAAATAGTTGAAATAGAGTTCTAATTTTTTGGCTCCCGAGGTTTACTGCTGTCTACTTTAATATGAGTCTAATAACTTTAAAATCGGAGAAAAAAACCAAAAGGAGTTTTGGCCGCTATCTCAAAATATTGACCACAGTGCGGCGCACAGTGGTCAATTTCGCGAGATAGCGGTCAAAACTCTATAACTTTTGACCGGATTGGTATTTTTTTACGCAATTTGTTTTGTTCAATAGGAGGGACTTAAAGCTTCAATTTGCGTGTTCAAACGTAAAAATCGACTGATGGGAACGTAAGTAATGTGGAGTTAAAAATGCATTTTAATTTTTTGTTGAGTTTCCATGTAAAAGTTGAATATTTTGACATTTTAAATAGTTATTTTTTATAATTTCTTCAATCGTATTTTACAACCAATACTTATTTATTATTCCTAAACTTAATTTTGGTCAGAAAATGCCAACATTTGGCCCCTGACATTTATTTAGTCTCAATATTCACAGGGGCCAAAGGTTGGTTTTTTTTGGAAGAAAGCTAATTCTTGTGAGGATTAAACTGAAAAATAACACTGAAATTCCCAACAATATCAATACCATTTGGATATATTATATACAGAACACAACATCGATAAAATTTTAAGTAAACTTTTACTATTGATTTAAAGTGCACATATATTTTATTTAAATGTATTGATTTTCATTTTGCAGTAGTTGTTTAGCTTCTTCATCTAACTCTAATGAGGTTGATTTCCATTTTTGTCGAATACTGGACATATATGGGTCTGATGTGCACAACAAAATATTAATAAGATCTTCATTAGTACAATATCTGGAAATTTTTCTTGTATTGTGCTCGCGAAAGAATCTGTAGTCTTTGTTCCTTTTTCTTGCGCTTCTTCTGAGAGATCTCCAATTGGAAGCATATTGTGCTGAATTATTTGTTCCCCATGGAACAAAATTTTGTGAACTGTGGTTGGCATTTGTCTCCAAGAATATTTTTGGTTATAAAGGTTGCTGTCTCATTAGCATACTGACCAAATTTTTTTGCATCTATCTTTTTGCTACATGCTATAACTTCTAATATGATTTGGAATCGTCGTATTAAATCATAATCTACTCCAGTTATAGAAGCTGCAGTTTCTGGATCGGAAAAAAGTCTCCTTGCTGTGTTTCCATCATTAGAATTTCCTTCTCCTTGCTTTGGCTGGTCAATTATAAGACCTATCTCACGGTATTTTTCTTGAATATCTTTTTTTTTTGCTTTCTTTTTTCCAAATTTTCTTTGTTGTTTCTCACTGTTTCTCCTAACGGGCCAAATTCGAAATCGTATCCCAATTTAAGAATATGCTCCATAAAACGAATTCTAGCATGAAGAGGTGACATTCCAAATTCATATGCTTCATTAAAACTATCGTCTTGTGTTGGTGGTTGGCTCAATTGACTTGATGTTTTTTGGCATATGGTGCAGCTTGACGAAGACTTTGTTTCGGTTAAAGCTTGTGCAACTTTTCCATCGATCATTGTAAGTGACATTTTAAAGTTAATTTCGATGCATTGGTTATTAAATTCAAATATCACTGGTTGATATTTGAATTTCATTTCATCTGTTATTTTGCCAACTTCTTCAGTTATGACACCTTTAGTTTCTTTTTTGTAAGCAAACTTTATTGGTCTACAAAATTTTGTTGACGAGGGAATTTCATTCTTCCATACATCTATCTCTGCAGCTCTACTTGTTGACGGCTCTGAACCAATATAAGTTTTTGTTAAACGTAATGGAACGAAAGAAATCATGAATAAATTGGCATTACATTCTTTGTATTGTTTCTGGCGTTTTCTTAAAGTATTTATAAAGTTTTTTATTTTTAAGTTATGAATTTTAATTTCTTGTTGTCGCATATTTTGAATAATTATATGTAAAATATATATAATTATATGTAAAATAATGTCGTTTTCATATTTCCGTTCAAAATATATATTAGATAGAACACTATAACTGAATTTAGCAATTGTTTAAACAATAATGAAAAAAAAATGAATGCATGGATTAATATACTATTGCTCGAAGTTTAAACATGATCTTTTTTATCTCTTTGAAACATAATATAACAGGCACTTGGTTTTACCAGTTATTTCCATTGGTTTTAAATTTATTTGCAATTTTCAGGTATTTAAGTTATGTAATATTAGATGGCAATAAAATCATTTTTTACCTTTTCCAATTGAATTGCCGGATACCACATAATTTGAGAGTTCTATTGTAATTTTTGTCAAAATTTTGATACACCCTTCTATGTGGACAAGGTCCAAATATGGGCCAACTTCTCCTAATTTCAACAGAATTATTTTTTGGGTCAATAAGAACTCTTGTACAAAATTTCATCAAAATATATGCATAATAGCGACTTTCACATACAAATAACTTTTTAAAAAAATATGACGTGCATTTGTACCGAATATTTTACCTTGGGTCAGAAAAATTGCTGTAGCTCAAAAAGTGCAGTCCCGATGCATGGATATGTATATATAGGAATGTAGGGGAGAGTTAGGACTACAAAATAGTAAATTTGTGTTTTGACTCAGCTTGACTCACAGGAGTTGTGCTCTATGAAGTAGGAAATTTCCGAGAAATTTGACCTTTTTTAAAAAAAAGATTTAAATTGTTCTGAAAACAGTAGAGCTTCAATTTTTATACCAGTAATAGGAAATAAGTTAAGTTACAACACAAAATTTATTTCGTCCAAAAATCTTGAAAAACAAAAAAGTTATGATCATTTAAACTTTAAAAATTAACTAAAAATATCATAAATTTACTAAATTCTGAAAAAGCCCATTTTGGACCACCCTGTTCTCAGTGAAATAGTTGAAATAGAGTTCTAATTTTTTGGCTCCCGAGGTTTACTACTGTCTACTTTCATATGAGTATAATAACTTTAAAATAGAAGAACAAAAACCAAAAGGAGTTTTGGCCGCTATCTCGAAATATTGACCACAGTGCGCCGGGTTAATTAAATTTTAAAATAATCCTGCTCTTTTGGTAAAACCAAGAATATTTCAAGTATGGTTTATAATGATCATTCCACAGAGGTTTTACTCAAACATGTCGAAATGTTGCTTCCTTTAATTTTCTTTTATAATAATGTAACAACAATTAATATAAAATAATGTAACATTATTAGTTTTTCGCCCCACTAAGTAATTAAGCCTGATTTTTATTCATCAGTAGAGCCGTAGTAGGTAGACTCTTGTAATTTTAAGCTGTATTTCTATGAACGCTATGAAAAAACTACAAATTTAAGGATGTCACGACAGTAGTGAGATTTTCATGCAGTCTTATTTTTCTGAACCATAGTAGGCAGACACTTAAAGTTTACTTTAAGGACGTGTATTACTATATCTGCTTTAATAAGTATAAAAAATAAAATTGAAATGTGTACAATGAAATTTGTAGTCAAGCTTGTGTTCGTTCTATTTCTTCTAAGAAATAATAAATTAAATTATAAATTAGTGATATTATTAAAGAAAAATTGGGAAAATTAAATTTTTAGACACCAGCAGAGCGGAATGCTCATTTTGTCTAGTCATCAGCACTCTTCGTATCTACCTACTTTGGGTAGTGTTTAGTTGTAACCATCATCTATTTAACCAACCAAACTCGGATAAAGGAACACTAGAAAACTGTATTCAATCATCAAACAAGAGGACGATTGATGATTGAATAGTTGATTGTTGATTTTCATATACATGAACAATTACAAAGTTTTTTATTACATTATTTTATAAACCTGTGACAGCCTGGAAAACCAGAATGACTATTATATTATCATGTGAAAAGTTTCTCACTTTAGTCAAAGAAACGTGGTACTAACTTCTAGGGAATATTTTTTCATTTTTATTAATTTTATTATAATTATTTTAAATGTTAAACTTGTATATATATAGGATACGAATAACAGTAGCTACACGCAAAGAAAAAAACATGGTTGAGGTAACCATAATCTAAGAGCAACATATTATGGTTAAATTATATGGTGGTGGGTAAACCATATTGTTGAATATTATAATATTATGGTTAAATTAATAGCATGATTAAAAAATATGAAATGTCATATAGAATTTTTTTTTATTTTTTTCTTTAATTTATTTTGAAACATACGTTTTATTTTAAATAGTACATAAATACAATTTTGAAATAAAAAACAAACTTCTTAAGAACTTGAAAGTTGCCTCATTTTCCTATACAAGGCCAACAACGGAAGCACCAGAAATATCAACGACATCATGACCTTTACGACCAAAACCAGGAACTAACATTTCACCGTTTTTTTTTTTTTAATGTACATAGGACAAGCCACAATCAAGAGGTACCAAAGCCTTACTAATTTTCCGTTTTTAAGCAATTGGACTCTCATGTACTTAGGAATAGCAGATTTGTATCTTGTTATTATAGCGGACACTATAAAACGCTCTATAAAATTTATATTTTATATTTGTTGTAATATCAGACATAATTTTATATGACCTGTGTTAAATTTAAGTGTATATTTATTAGATGTAAAAAATAAGGTCATGTTCGTGAAAGTCACTGTAGGAACACCCTTTAATTATTAGTTTCATTTTATATTCTTGATAACGTACATCATTTTATAAGGTCATACACTTAAAACCACCGTCAATATCGCAATCCCCTATAATTTTTAGTATTTGTTAAAAAGCGGCTTTTGAGATAATTTCAAGATTCTATATAATACCTTTCCAGAGACAATAGTCGCTCACAGATGATTACGATTAGGTTTTCGATTTTACTCTTACGGTAAGTCCCGCTCCATACTTACAATTTTTGTTTCTAAAACAATTTCTCCATACTTTATGAACATTTAATTTAATCTCCCAACAACAAACGCATGTGTTGCCAAAACAAAAATTGCAAGTGCGGAACGGAGCTAAGAAACCCTAAAATGGGTTTTTGAAGAAATTAAAAAACTTAGAAATTTGTAATATTTTTTCAAAAAATTAATTAAAAAATAGATTTATTAAGGTTGAATAGATATGTTTTATTAGAACGTATTTATTACTTCATGCCAAAAAAAAGAGTGTCTTGTATACTTTGGGAAGATCAAGCCTTTTTGCTTGCTCATTTATATTATTTTTAGTGAAACTCTCAAAAAACTCTTCCGCCTGCCCTCGTATATACATATAGTATTTTTATGTATGTATGTATATCCAATGCTAGTTTAAATAAATTTCTGTAAAAGACCAAAAACAAAAAAAAAGAAAAAAAATGAACCCAAAGAATTTGACTAAACAAGACATTATATTTATGGTTAAACATAACCAAAGTATTACAACAATTACAAAAGCAATAAGAAAACCTAACCTAAGAATGTCCACACATGTACATAAGAGTATGTATGCGAGTATGTTCACTGTGATTGTTGTTAGAAAATAAATTTCGTACACATAAACAAACACTTCTACACAGAGCGATCTATAAAGAAATAAATATATAAATAGGACACTTTTTTTACTAAAATGTAAGTGAGTGTTTGACAGTTTAAAGACATGTATGCATGAATGTGTATGTGAAAAATATGGTACATAAATCTATAAATAACTAATAAAAGACTGAGTAAAAGAAAAACCTTTTATAAAAAGGAAAATTATAACCAAATATTTACCACAATTTACAAAACAACAACATGTCATAAACTAACAACTGGAAACAACAACTGCAATATTAACAAGATAATAAATACAGTTCTATGTAGTAGCAGCAATAATACTAAATATTTTTAAATGACACAAGTAAATGTTAAAATTTTATTTGACTTTCATTTTTCCCAATGCACATCTATGTTATCTACATAAGGGTAACAAGCTTCAAATCGTACATATGGGAGCAAAATGTTGATAACTTTATATAGACAAAAATGAAGTGTGTGTGTTTATTTGTCCAACTACCTACGCCATCAGATTTATTTAAAGTGTGTTACAATATATTTTACAGTGTGTTACAATAGGCTACATATGTTTCAATAGGCTGCATGCAAAGCGACCCTATGAAAAATCGCCCAAATACAAAAATAAAAAATTGGCGATTGAATAATCACCCTAAGAAAACGAAAAATTGCCCAAAAACGAATAATGGAAATATGGCAAAAATTAAATTGTGAAAAATACAAATGAATTATTGCCAAAATTCATTTAAAGTTTTCTTATTAAATAAAAAAGCCAACAATTTTAGAAAGGGCATTGATATTAGTTTAATTCATCAAGCAAGCTTTGAGCTTGCAATTTCTGTATGTAATATGTGACCAAAATCCAAGAAAGCAGCGATACCTGCTGCTCGTGGCGGTGATGCCTAAGTAACGCCGCGTAACCGTAGTCGCTACAACCGCTACTAAGTTAATATTGGTTTAATTTATCGAGCAAGCTTTGAGCTTTTTATGTAATCTTTGATATGAAAAGAAAAAATGATATAAGGAAACTTTTTGGCTTCCAAATCACATACTTGAAAGCAAATAAATTATTGTATGAGTTTTGAGATTTTTTTTTATATTAAATTAAATATAAATGGAAATATGTGTAAATAAAATAAATAAAAAATTATATAGGGACAAATAGTTTGCTAATATGAATCGAAATATTTATTTTCAAAAGAAAGTGGAATGAAAAGCAGTGAAAGTACGCTTATTTGCTTACCGATTTCAAGGTACTGCATACTTTATGGCATCTTTGCTTTTTGCGCAACAGATGGCATTGTTTTAAGATAATGACAAAATATTAATTGAAAGCGGGATATTTTAAACACGGTTGTGCATCCAGGGCGGGGTACCTTTAAATAAAGTAAATATGTAAGAGTCTTACAATTTGGTGTGGATTACTTTTAAAGCAAAATCGAACAAAATAATGTCACGACGCACACAACGTTTGTGGGCGCAGCTAGTATACAATAATTTGTCCAATAGCATCAGCTATATATTGCTCACAAAAACATAACATTACTAAAGACCAATTTCGTGACTATTTAAATACTCTGGGTCCGGAATTTATAGCAATTCTTGACTACTCCAAGAGAAAGACAACTACTTGTTGAATATCTGTCTATAATATTTATACGAGGTCTGCAGGCCAGCCCACTTACTAACCTAAAGAACTTCCTCACTTGTAAGGTTAAGGTACTTGGCCTTTAGTATGCGAACTCTGGATAGCGGTCGGCCTTTAGTTTCAATGTAGACCTATCCACCATTAAGCTTCCGTACCTTAACGTAGTTCCAGATGTACTAGATTTCGCTGTTGTTCATTACAAATAAAAAACATTGCTTGGTAATCCAGATAAATTTGACCAGAGTTGTATAATCCTAAGTAATTGTGTTATTTAATTAGAATTATTTTATTATTTATGTTTTCATAAAGAAAAAATTTAAATACATAAATCTTTAAAAATTAATTTGTATGTTTTTAAAATATATTCATTGAAATAAATAGTTGTTTTTATATACTCTTTAAAAAGATGCTAAAAATTAAGTACAACTGCATTTCAAAATTTTTAGATGATTTTCAAAATAAAGAACAGTAAAATCGTTGAATTTTGCTGATTTTACATTTAAAAGTTCTGGCAACACTACATACAGTAAAATTAAAGTAGCCGTGTTTTTATTTTAATATTTTATAATTAAAAGAACCCGACGTAAATTAAAAACGTAACAATATTTTTAAAATAAATTTAGCATTCCACACTGAGAAACCTAACTATAAAGAAACATACGATTTCGTACGCTGTATATTTCTCCTATTATAATTCAAAGCAAAACAAGGGTAACTTTAAGAAAATTACTTGAAAAAAATTAAAATATAATTTAAAAATTGTTTATCGTAAATTTTAGGGACTTTTCCAATTATGTCGGATTATGTGCGTATGATATCAACTATATGTAATAAGAGTAAATTCAAAAGGATTAGTTTATAAAGAGCAAAAACATTATTGGCTTTTTGAGAAAATTTTATTAAATATTTAATTGTTTTTCTTTTTACTAAAACATTTTGTATTTTTTTATTGACTCGTAAGAGACAAATAAAGTCGATATTAGAAATGTCCTAAAAAAACTCCTAAAATAAATATTTACTAATAATTTGATTTTTTAAACAGTTTGTGGTTAAGACAACATTTTATAAATTTATTGAAGCTACAATTTGTAAGTCCTTTTTTAAATATTTTAAGGATAAAATGTTATTTTTGTCTTTATTATATAAATAAATTATTTCATACTGTCTATTAACAAACAGATATGTATGAAATTTAAACTGATTATAGTTTATTAAAAAATCATTCCGTAAAATTATTTCTAAATAAATAAACATTAAAAATGAAGAGAAAAAAATCATTTGACTGATTTTAACGTTTATTTTTAAAACAAGCTACATGTAAAAGCTAATTTTACTTGAAATATATCTAACTGAAAATAACGGAAAATTCGTTAATTTTAACGGTATTTAAAGTTACTTTTATTGGCATTTAAAAAAAGCAAATATATAATCAGTAATTCATACGAAACACGTTGTTTATTTTTTTAGGGAAAATATTTGTTTTAACGGATTTTAATCGATTGGTTTTTTAAAATTTAAAGATAAAAAGCTTTCTTTACTTCAGAATGAAAAAATGTGAAAAACGTTTTATAAATGCCAAATTTAAAGCTTTATCGTTTGAAAATGAAACCTACATGTGAGAAGGTTTTGTTTCACAAAAAATGGCCCTTAGACAAAAAAAATTAAAAGCTGTGAACACATACCAGTGCTGAAACAAATGATGCAGTAGTATTTGGTTTTAATTATTTTCTATGTCATTCAAAAGCTTAAGCCGTTGCCCATTTACTAAAGTATCGATTTGTTGTGATTTTGATTTTATTCGAACAAACATTTAATCGATTTTCCGATTTAAATTTTCCTCGATTAAGGTTTTAAAATTAATCGAATAACTCGAAAATAACTTCAATGAGAAAAGACAACTAACGATATGGCCGCGACAACAAATACAACACTAAAAACCACCCACATCCATTTTGTTGTTGGTTAAATGTACGCCAGACGCCAAAAACCCTAATTAATATATTACATCCAACAACACACAAAACACTTCTTCCTTACCTTTTCTGATAGTATTTTGTATTTTTATAATCTTGAGATATGTTTTTAAATAATTTAAGTAATTTTTTTTCTTTTTTTTACCTTTAAAAATTAAACGAATTTTTGACAGCTGCTTTGCATAGAAACAAGTAAAGCAAAAATCAAGGCAAATCTTTTTTGACTAGGTGTCATCACGGTGAAGTTAATTATTTTCGCTTTACTCTTTTTGTGCATGGCAGCTGTCAAAGATTCGTTTATTTTTTTTAAATTTGAAAAAGAAATAGAATTAAAATTGTAATTATTTTAAAAGAATACAAAATACTACCAGAAAAGGTAAGGAAGAAGTGTTTTTAGTTGTTGGATGTGATATTTTAATTAGTGCTTTTGGCGTCTGTCGTACATGTAACCAACAATAAAATGCATGTGGGTGTTTTTTGGTGTTGTATTTGTGTTAGCGGCGATGCCACTTTATATAAATTTTGCCTTGCAAAAAATAATTAACTTTGCCACCTAGTAAAATTAATTCGCCTTGAAGACAACCATATAAAATTGTTTATTAATATTTTTATTAATGACAACTTCATGATTTTATTGAATTTTAAGAAAATTATTTAAAAAAAAATAAAAATATTATAAATAGTATTATGCAGCGATTTAAGCATCAGACATTTGTCCAAATAGTGCTTAAGTTATATTGCAAGCAGAACTGAGAGCACTTGATATGTGGTTAAACAAATGGAGGATTAAAGTTAATACTGAAAAATCCTTTTACGTCACTTTTTCCTTAAGACGAGGCAATTGTCCTGCAGTTATCGTAAATAATAGTCCAATTCCACAAAGTGACTGTGCAAAATACTTAGGAATTCATATAGATAGAAAATTAACATGGAAATCGCATATAAGAGCAAATAAATTGCGATTAAATATTACAAAAAAGAGACTTTTTTGGCTTTTAGGCCATAAAACTCGGTTAACTTTAAATAACAAGGTCATAATTTATAAAACAATTTTATAACCCGTTTGGACCAACGGAATACAGCTATAGGGAACAGCCAGCAATTCGCAGAGATATTACAAAGACATCAATCCAAAACTCTTTTATTATACAAGTCAATTCTAAAACCAATAAGGTGTTATGGCATTCAATTATGGGGCACTGCCTTAGCTACCAATGTAGAAAAAATTCAAAGGCGCCAAAATAAGATTCTACGTATTATTACATCTGCTCCCTGGTATATAAAAAATTCGAACATCCATAAAGATCTAAACGTGCCATCAGTTAAAGCAGAAATAGCGAAACTTACCATAAGGTATTTAAAGAAGCTTGAAACTCATCCGAATCCACTGGCCCGTAACATACTAACTGAACCTGGTTACATTTGACTAAGAAGGAGGGACACTACTTCTCTCATCCGTACATCAGAGGGATAACCCACAAATTACAGTAACCGTGAAACATACATTTTTTTGTCCAGCACTGGTTGGACTTAACAAGTATATTTTTAGACTTAAGTTATGAGTAATTGGCAATTGCCCTTCTTGATGATACTGATGAAGTTAGAAGACTTAAAAGACATCATATCTTGGATTTGTCTTTTAGGAATTAATTTTTCTTTTTAATGTATGTATGTAAATATGTTAATTTCTTTTTTTTTAATTTTTGTTTGTTATCAGTACAATGCAGTTCTCAATCGTGTTCAACATTTTATTTAATTTTTATTGTATCAAATTTACTTATTAACCTTAATATAGATTGTAAATAAATTGTAAATAAAGAATGTGAAAAAAATAAATAGTATGATTTTGCCATTATGCGGAAACGTTTTGAACATAACATTTTTCATGAAGTGCAAATATTAATTGTTTACCTTTCCCCTGCAAACACATTTACATATGTAAGTATTTTAGATATGTACATACATAGCCATACAAAGAATTCTCGTAGTGTGTTAGTTCTCTAACTGATACTGAGACACAGAGCAGTTTACAGTTTATCTATTAAGATAAACTATACACTAGAAAGAAGATTTAATTTCTGTAGTATATAAATAATATTTTTAAAAACGCACAAAGTATTTTCATCTTTTTTATTACTACGTTCATAAACTGAATGAAAAAAGGTCACATTCGATTTATGAAAAAATTATTATTTTTTCTACTTATGTTTACTAAACACGTATGTATACGCACAAAAAAGAAGCAAAATATCAGTAAAAAATTTGAGATCTTACTAGCAATTAGCTTTAAACGATTTGTCGATTAACGGATATAATTTGTTGGTGTTATTTTTTAATCGAAATTTGCTATTTTTGTTACTTGAACAATTGATTGACTTAAAATTCTTCGATTAATCGACGGTTCGTCCCGGGATGCGGTACTTTTGTATCCAGTTCACCATGTCATATAGTCTCTTAATTACTTGTAAAAAGCCATTCCAATACGTTTATGGTTTTATGGCAACGAATTTCTGAAACAAAGCGAGGAGATTCTGTTTTACAAATACATTATAATAATTTTTTACATTAGGTGGAAAGTAACCTACCTACTGTTTTTAATATTTATTAGTGGACGGTAAATAAAAGAAAATTTCTAATTTTATTTGTTATTAAGCGAATTTAAAATGTAACTACTGTAAACATACAATTTATAATTTTAACTACATATACAAAAAGATAAACTTTAAAATAATTAGCGAAACATGTTTCCAACGTATTTATTTTAAAATAAACCTACTTTTTTATGGGTTAGTGTACCCAAATCGTTATTACTATTATTAGTTTTTATTTTTTGTTTTAAAATATGAAAAAAAAACTTTGCACTACAACAAGACTTACTACCACTTAACGATAAATTAAATATTTATTACTTATGAATACATACAAACGCAGCCGCAATTTACCTAATTTCTCTTGTTTTATTTATGGTACCACACTAAAGAACGTTCTAAAAAATATTAAGTATCCTGGTAGAAATAAATATAGAACAGAATGTGTAACACTGTACAACGATATATTTAATATATGAATAAGTACAGATAAGTGAACAGACCACCTAATCTCGAGAGGACTATATTACTTACTTAATAGGATAATTGATTTTATTTCAAATATTTTAAAAATATGTTTTTTTTTTCATATTATTGATGGCATATGCAACTTACAATAAGGATATTAAGTCCAATCCTCTACCAAAAATATATGTAATTTCGTGGCTGCTGTTATAATTTTATATTAATCTTTCTTATTAATCTTTCCAATACACAACATCTCTTTTGGAAGCTTCTTCTAATGTTGTGGCATGTAGCGCGGTTTCTACTCCAAACAACGGCATGTAAAGATCTTTCTGAATTTTTGGATTTTTCATTTACCAGGGAGAGGCTGTATTCATTCGCTGAATCGCATTTGGGTATCTTTGAACTTTTCCATATTTATTCTACTTTTATTAATTGCACAATAATGAATAAACGTAGATATATTAATGTGTACCGATGTATTCCATGTATCAAAATCTGGAAAACGTCTATGAAAAGCGTCTTTATTTAATAATCTTCAGATTACGAATAGGTATATGTCTTTATTACTTTGGCTGAGAGGGAAGACTACGACAATTTATAATATTATGTATATCGTTATGTAAAATACTAAGAAAGTTGGGAAAGGTTAAAGGGGAAAAATGTAGGAAAACGAGAATTGTATCAATATAAACCACGATCTAATTTGTTTATACAAGTTCAAAACCAATACCAATTTAAACGAATTTTTTGTGTAACCATGATTGGTTGAACAATCGCTTTAAATTGCGCGAATATTTTTACAAAATTTTAAAATAAAATCTTTTGAAGTCTGCATTAATGTTACCTTTAGATATCTCTGAAACCACCAAGAAGATTTAAAAACAAACAGGGTAAACCGTTGCCAAGTTGAACTTATATATATCGCTATACCCGAAAACTTAAAACAATTTTTAAAAATTGGTGTGCATATTTGAGTTTAGTGCCCCAAAAACCAAAAAAAACCTTTAAGGTTATCCAGTCCAGGTGCCACTTCTTTTTATACTTTATCTTCATTTACTTGGTTATTTTTAAAAATAAAAAAATAATTCACTCAATGCAGCTGTTTATTTTACACAAAAATAACCTACGAAATCCAAATTTAGTGGATTATGTAAATATAAACATTTATCCACAAAACTCTTGGACTATATTTATATATTTATTTAAGTTTTTAAAATTAAAATTACACGCGCACTTTTAATTTTAATTTTAACTATCATTTGAACCGTAAGACATGACTGTCCAACTCAATTTTTCAGTTCGACGTATATGTGGTTAATTTTTCAAACTTTATATATAGACCCATGACATTTAAACAAAGTTAGTAAATAATTTGTTTAAATTTCTATAACACAATAGTAATTCTAAAAAAATTAAAGGGTGTCCAAATAGGCCCCGAATTAGACGTATGTGACCTTATCTTGTGAACCGTTATATATCGACACTTAACATTTACACAGAGTTCCGTAACGGTCACTTAATTTAACACATATGGTTTGATATTTGAACCATTATAGAGAGATACTTTTAATCTGGATCTTATTTTTATTTTTTAAAAAACAAATACTTACTGATACTTACTCCCAATTGACTTAAAAGAAGTTGTCCTTTGATTTGTGAATAAAAAGATATGAATCGTGACCGGTAAATTTTAAAATTTAGTTTTCCTAAAACCATTCCAGGTTCTATTTATATAAAATATTTAAACTTAAATTGTTCCTTAGTACTCAGCACCCAATACGTAAGGAGTTTTGTATTAGCTGTTTACCCGCTTGATTAGATCCGAATGGAAACCTTTTGAAATATAATACAAAGTCTTTTTGAAAATAGTTCTCCTACTTACCACACTGATAGACTAGATAAACTTTCAGCTATAATATTTAAATAATTGATTGAATATTTATGTACCAAAATAATTTTATCCCATTTAAACAACTCTCTTCTCTTTAAGGTCAGCATACATACCTACATTCAAGAAGTAATAAAATTTTTATAAGGTATTGATGCAATGTGGACGGTGGAGTTGAACATCTGTATATATGTTGACCGTAATCGAAACACTAAATAAGTTGTATCATGTCCCTCGGCTCGTAAACATGAACTGTGTTTGAAAACGATTGCTTAAGTTTCATCAGGTAGTGTATTATATATCTAGTATAACTCTTTTTTACTTTTGGCTCCCTAAATTTATTTTAACTTGTGTTGTATGGTGTAACACATTTAGTACAAGGAACGAGGTAGTAACATTAAAATAAAGGGTGTTTTTTCGCTTGTCTGATGTTACAATTCCTACATGTTTAATACTAAACTGTAATGTAATGATTTTTTTTACTTATTTTACAGTAATTTTTGGTAAATCATCGTGAAGAACATCACAAACCAGCAACTCTATCAAATTGGGGATATTTATTTTTCAAATTATGCCCTTTTTTCATAAATTTTGCATTAAACATAATCATCGATAGAGAAATTCGTGAAGAGGACACCATCGCTTCAGTAAGTCGAAGTATTGACGATGATCCCAATTTCCCAGTAAGTCCTTGTTCTCAGCAACTGATACTTCGTACGCTCATTACAAGGAACATTTTGTATAAAGACCTTGGCTTACATCCGCGTAAGATTCAGCGTTTTTAAGAACTTAAGCATAATGATCATTACTTCAGATGTATATTACATATTATAAGGTCTCATGAACAATTACAATCTGATCAAATATTTTTACCGCAAAATCTCGATTAGTATAGGGCTAATTTTTGGTTAAATAAATACGTCAGCCGGCAAAATTGCATTTACAAAAATTGTCAGCCAACGCCATCATCACTCTATATTTATTTCGAATTTTTAGGAGCTGCGTTACAGTGAATGAATGGTGTACGTGAACGATATAAGGGAAAAACACCAACAACTAGTGGTTTCAACAGGATGGTGCTACGTGCCGTACATCTAAAGAAGATATATTATATAATTATAGCAATGTCATGTTATATTACGAACTGTACCTTTTTCTAGGACTCCAAGATCGTGTGATTTAATGTCTCTTGATTATTTTCTTTGGTGATACCTTAAGTTCATGTGTTATGGTAGCAATCTTGAGCAAATGAAAGTAAACAATTGGACCGAGAGAATTGGCTATGTGAAAACTAGTCATGGAGGTCATTTATCAAATATCATTTGCAAAACATGATTGCCACGAAATTTCGCTCAGAAAAAGAAGCAGAATAAAAATATTAATTAATTCACTAAATTTTTGTTGTGACATGTAAAATTAAAGTTTTAACCCTCTTTTAAAAATACCCTTTATATGTGTATCTATGTGTTCGTTTTGCACCAAAGTTGTAAAAGTAGTTTTAGTGGTAATAAATATTTGGGAACATTTATTGATGGTAATAACATTGTGGACTCTTTTTATGCTTAGACAATTGTTTATTTTATTTAACTGTAAAGTTTAATTAAGTGTAATTAACTGTCTATCTATTGGAACTTAGAAAAATAGTTGGTTTGGTATAAAACACAGAACATGCAAGATATTTTTAAACAATGCAGTAAAGAAATATTATGTAATTTTGTAAAATTATATAAATTCAGTAAATTAGCGCAAGAATGTTAAACCTTATATTATATAGCAACAACCATTAAAAAAACACATTTTTTCCTAGCTCTGGCTGGACTTAATTAAGTTAATTTTTTTAGACTTACGATAGGTGTAATTTTCGATCAGTTTTTTTTAATTTACAACTGGCTTGTCACTGTAGATTTTTTCCGTGGATTCGACAAATACCTTTTATTCATTTTGGTTTATTTTGACTGTTGCACTTTATTAAAATTTGCAAATTTTTCATAAGACTCGTCTATTCACAAAATGTATCAGTTTTAAAAGTTATATGTGTGTATTTTGAACTTTCTTAAAGAGGACGAAAACGCTAATAACTTTAAATACTTAAGAAATACTCTATATGAATTAATGGTACGTATCAGAGAATGACAAAGGTATCAGTTTTAGTACTTATTAAGTATTTGAGGCGAAACATGTATAAATGTGTATAGCTACAGCTCAAAGAACATATCATACACACATACTCATTTCAATTTCAACTTAAACAACTACAAGTATAGGAAGAGAATAAGTGTTCGCATACTTGTTCATTATATTTCGCAATACAACTAAGTATAATTAAAAGTTGGATAAAGTATTGGCTATACCCATACTTGTAAATACAGAGTAGGAATAAGTACAAGTATGTAAATACTCTAAGTATACTTAGAGTATTTTATAAATATATGTAACTATATGTATTAATTATTTTACAATTTAAAAATACGTTTATTCATTCCTTCATCCTAATATAAAAATTATTTTGGTTCTCCAAACTTAACCAATGTTCGGTTATAAACAAAATATTCCCAACATCATCCACCTTTTTATACACACAATTCCTAAAAGTAGTTGTTTTACTTATAAGTATAATTATAGTATTATAAGTACTTGTCCATACTTGTAAGTATTAGGTAGTTATAAGTATGGGTATGACAGATACCCATCACAATATCTACCTACAACCTGTTGTACTCATTCATGCATTACTTATACATTTTTAAGTTCGTTGTGTATAAATAATGTTTGTTATAAGTATTAAGTACACCCGTACTTATTTCACTGCAAATATGTATGTGTAGATATTTTCTGTGTTATAAGTATAGGTATAACTAATACACAAAAATATGTGTAAATACTTTACATTTATTTTATAAGTACTTTTTGTCAGTCTCTGGTACGTATACCATAAATTGCGACCTAGGTATAAGACCCGACACTGCTGACATGAAGAAAAATACCTTATTTCAACCTAGAAAAGTTTAATGAAGAATAAACGCAAAGAAAAAACATGGTTGTTTTATGGTCACGGTAACAACACTATGTTCTCTGTAACAATACATGTTTGCTGTCAATAAATTAAAATTATTTTGAACAATACTTTGGTCTCGATAGACAAGTTTTTGTTAACAATTAATCATTCAATGGTTATACGTATCAAATAAGCAACATGGTTGATTTAAATCATATTAAAATTCAAACCACAACCAATTTTTTTTAATTTTTAAAAATAAAATTATACTTATAACCATAATATATTACTATTAATCATAGAATGTTAAGTATGACTAAAAATAAAAAAAATGTTTGGTTTTAAAAATACATATTTTGGTTTTGTCCTTTTTTCAATTCAGAAAAATGTGTGTATAAATTATAATGTTATAAATGACAGTTTAAATTAAAATTATCAAATTATCAAAAGGTAAGCAGAAAATATCAAAATATGTATGTATGTCAAAATGGAAATATTCGTGTATTTGTTTTTTGTTATTTAATAAATATATTCATACGTTGTCATATATAACCATTTATATGTTTCACATTATATTATAGTATGTTTACATTATAAACGTAATTAGAGGTGTATTTTGCAGTAATATTTTTATGCAAGTTAATAATATGTTGCAATAAAAGCAATATTAGTATTATGGTTTAACAAAACAAGCAACATTTTTATGTGTAAAATTTGATCAAAATCTGAAATGGACATCTAATCTGCAAGCAAAGACATACACCATTGTATTTATTGGCCAAATAGCGTAGAAACACCATCACAGCGAGTGTCACACTATGGTTGAGGTAACCATTGTCCAAAAGCAAACCATGTTATAATTAACACAATAATATTGTTATGTCTGAATCATATTATGTTTAATTTAAAAATAGCATTATAAAATTAAAAGTTTTGCTAATAAAGACACTAGGTAATAGGTTGTCGTTGTCGCAGAAAGCACTGAATTCTTAACAATTTTTTTTATAAAAAATTAAATAACGTTATTAAAGAAACGTAAATAGGAAAGAGATTTTTTGACCACCCTGCGTCAAATTCTTTCTCATTTTATTGAAATAATTACACTTTTATTGACGGCCTAATAAATTTTCATTTTCTGTGAGTTTTTTATCAACAAAAATAGAACTTTGTTTTTTATTTAGTTTTCAATTTTATTAACATTTGCAGTCACGTCTCTTTATTGAATTTAACAAATAAATTTTAATTGCTACAAAAAGAAATGTACATTGAGAAGTGTGGTTAACTTGTTTTTGAAAATTATTCTTCAAGTTTTAAAATTGCAGTTGACTTTGTGTGTGCGTATTTTTTTCTGTTTGGGTTTTGGTTTTAAATAAAATATATTTAGTTTTATTGCATAAGTTTAAAATTATTTAAATTAGTTTTGTGGTCTTTTGAAATGTATGTACATGAACTCGATATATTTAATTTAAAATGAAATTTTAAGCAATTTTTAAATTAATGTTTAGGTTATGTCATCGATAAAAAAATATTCTGTATACTTTTTGTACTTCCATGTATTAAAAAATTGCAAATAATTTTATAACGATCTATTTTTCACAAATATTACTATTGGGATAGCAGTAACCGCAGTATCAAAAAAATTATATATTTTAACAGGTGAGGTTTCAATAGATCCGCTAAAATATATAATGCTTAAGTAATCATTTTACATCTACTGAAAAATTTTAAACATTCCAGCCAACTAACTTGTCACACATCTTATAGATGACAAGCTTAAACGCAAACGTTGCAGTCAGAAACAATTATAATTATTGAATTAAATTAATAGTATTTTCTAATCTACTGATAATTTCCTGCGATTTCACAATGGTAAAAAAACTTTTTATTTTGGAAATTCATCAGTAGCCGCTAAAGATATCTCTATATAAAAAAGGAAAGCCGAGGAGGTTGCAGGAAAGAGTTGGATAATTCTTCTTCAAAAAGTTATAGGTATAGGTTTTTGCTTGTATAAATTAAATTTGCTTCAAGTAAATTTTTTTAGCCAAAAAACCTTTTTTTCATATTTTATTTATTATATCTTTAATATATTTGAACTTACAAATTACTCATACTAAGTCTAAAAACGATTGTTGAAATCATTTGCGGGTCATCCCAATGATGTACGACCAAGAAAAGCAATATTCCTTTTTTTTAATCGAATGTACCCAGGTTCACTTAGTATGTTACACGCTAAAGGCTTTGGATGTGTTTCAAGCTTTTTTAAACACGTTACTGCATTTCTACTTTGACTGATGGCACGTTTAGATCTTTGTGAATATACGAGTTTTTATATAATAGAAAACCCTATAATTGAATTCAATAACACCAAATTGTTTTGATGATCGACTTTTAGAAAAGAAGTTTGTAGGGTAGAGTTTCTACCAATAAGCCAGTCTAGTTGGACTGCTTTCAACTTCATTTGTGTTAACTGCGATTCTATGTGGCTCTTCTAAGTAAGGAGCCGATGCGATGTATGCCGAGCTAAAGTTGAGGTATCGTTTGGTTATTTATGCGAATAGAGTTGCATGAGACCCTACTCAGTGCGAAAGTTACATGACTGAATTTTGGTTCATTCACCTTTATTCTCCATTTCTTTAACCATTTTTTCAAACTCAGTATGTGATCTTGTAAATGTTGTGATCCTACTTGGGTGCTTTCATGAATACTTAAAAAGGCTGTGTCATCAGCAAATGTTGATGTGTGCACTCGCTTACTAGTTGGCATATCGGATGTGTACAGCAAGTATAAAATACTACCTTGGGGAATTCCGGCTTCTGTGAGCTAAGGCGAACTTAAGAAATCTCCTTCTTTTATGAACTTTCGATCAGTTAAATAATTTTTTAAGAGCTTAAAGAAGTATTCAGGCAAGTTCAGCTTTAACTTATATATTAGGCCTTTGTGCCATAACTTATCGAGTGCTTAAGAAACCAGTATCTTCTATCCTCAAAGGTCTTTTTAATTACATTTATTAACCTGTGTGTTTGTTGGATCTTACTATGAAGCCAAATTTATGGTTCGCAATACATCTCTTCGTGATCAGCTTAATTATTAACAATCTCTCAAACAGCTTTGATATGTTTGATCAAAGACTGTATAATTCTACTTCCATACTTTAAAAATTGGGTTTCTGACGACTGTATACTTTTACACAGCCATTTTAATGTCGAAGAGGACAAACAACAACAACAATAGAGAGTCACAGCAGAGTTTCATGTACATTTTGTTTAATCTCCCGACAACAAATGTGTTGCAGGACTTTGTGTAGTCTTTTCCTTGCTTACATATCATAGAAATCAGTCATCTGCCGCTCTGTAGGAAAGTACTCAAGATATAAAATGGCATTAAAAACAAAAAGAATAATTTTTTGGGCTATTCGGGCAATTCATATAACATATTGTACTAATTTTATCAATACCAGGAGTTACTGTCCTTTTAATACCTCGAAGTACAAACCTTAGGGTAACTTCCGACTAATATCGACAGGTGGCAGCTCAGCTATACCAGTCGAAACATTTGTAGTAAACAAATTTTGAAATGACCAACCAATAGATTAGCCTTTTACCGAAAATTTCTTCATGCTCTACAAAAAGTCCGTAATGGAGGCACACGTACGACTGGTCTTTTAAAGTTTCTACATGGACCCCATAATGAATAATATGAATGTGGTCCAGATCTTCCAGATAATTTTTCAGAGATGCTACTTTTCCAGATTATAGTAGCTCTCGTAGCCGCTTCTTGCAATCTTTAAGTCTAGTTTTAAGTTGAGGAGATCTATGTGGTTGCCACTCTCTCCGAATTTTAAATTTTTTTTTTCAGTCATGAGCCGCTCGACATTTATAGAATAAATGTAATTTCATCTGTCTAGTTGCATGTTGGGCAGCTAATTTGATGTTTCCATCCAGGGTTATAAATTGAAATGGTTCTCTCACCACCCCTATCCAAACTTAGTCAATTTAAGATTATTTAAAAATTTATTTTTGAGTTTAAATAGTCTTTAATTTGTTTGTTATTAACGATATTTCTTTTTAAATATCTATCGCTACAATTGTCTAATGTTTATTTCTCCAATTAATTTAAATTTTCTTTTGTTTAAAAATTTTTGACGTTCTCTTTATCGATTAAATAGGTTGGAAAGATAACTGAACCATTATTAATAAACTTCATTCACCCATACCGGAAGACTGTTAAATTTTTAAACACAAAGAAATTTACTAAATTATACGTACGCAAAGAAAATATTTATTAATGTGTGTTTATGTGAGTGACTGAATGTATTTGTAAATATTTTTCTCTGTAACTTAATCACGTTTTAAATTATTTATTTTATATTTAGCTTTTTGTTTTCAAATACGTGTACCTATTCGAATAGTCTATAAAAGACTGAGTATTTATTTTTAGTCTATTGCCAGCACCGTCATACACACACTGCCACGGTTGTATTGTCATCATTGTTGTGGTCTTAAACAACATCGTTATTATCGTGTCTGTTAGCCTGTCACTCAGTGAGTTGTGAGGAGGTCATCATTTCTAGTAATATGGCCAATGATTTACCATAACCATGCTTTTGATACTTATTGTCTTTTGAAGGAATTGAAATGAGAATATTTTTTCACAATTTTATTTTGTTTTCTCTTTTGTTTGAAAATTAATATTGTATCACTTTAGAATTTCTATGAAATATAAATTTGCTTTTTTTTAATAAAGAAGTAAAATATGCATTTATTGAAAAATGGTTTTATTTTACTTTACGTTACTCTATACTATAAGTCAGCTTAGGAAGAAGAATCGATTGTTTTTACGGGTTGTCCTAATACAAGTTTTTTTAATTGATATATCATGGCTTTGATCAAAGGCCCGCAACCAGAGAAAATGGTTAAAATGAGAATGTATTGGTGTTTTGCACTGAAAAATATCTCTGCTTTGTAATAGTATATTTTCTTATTTTATATCTTGTTTAAGAATAAATGTGTGACATATTAAATATAATAATAAATAAAATTATGTGTAATTAAATATATAAATATTTTAATGACTAAATATTTATTATACGAGTATATACGTAAAGAAGATTATGAATTGATGTTTAAAATATATTCCTTCCAATTAAAAATTATTTTTACACTCAAATTTTTAAAATTCTGTCATCAATGTAATAAAAATAAATTATTTAAATAAAAAGTAACAAAATTAGTTGCCTATATACACTTCTAGATTGGTTGCTTAATATTAAGAGTGTACCATTTTCATGAAACAAAGCGACACAAACCTACCTTGTTGAAAACTGAATGAAATTTTTATATTTTTTGTTCTCTTTCTGACAGTCTCTTTGAGATTTTATGTGTGCACACATATAAAAATAGCAAATTTTCCCATTATATATGGAGCAATATTTCATTATCTTACTACAATGGCAAGCTTTGCAGTAGCTTATCCTGTCAGTCCAATTTCCATGCCTCTGTTGAAAGTTTTCGGTTTTATCTCCCAATTGGTTCAGACTATATAAGCCTTAAGGGTGTTGGCTGTTTCACAATTATTCGCACATCAGTCTTTAAAGGCACCACATAAGCAAAAAATTGTATACGGGTCAAATCTCCAAAGCAGCAAATTGACATCACCAAGATCGTGATGACGGAATTGAATAATTTACGAACTTAGAGCCCAAGAGATCAATTATTTGATAAATTGATGCAAATCACCGAAACCAAAGACCAGACAAAATAATTCTTCGGCTTAATTCGATATTAGCTTGTAGATTCTGTAAGGCCTAAACTGAGCAGCCGTGATGAAGAAGATGGTGGTGTGCCCTTAATTTCTCGCGCAACTTGTCGAAAAACTTTAAGAAGCTGTTTTATACTTGTTGGATACTTCGGATATGCCAACAAGGAATCGAGGTCACTCATCGACATTTGCTGACGATATAGTTTTTTGAAGTATTTATGAAAATCCTGCAAGAACCACTGTTGCCAATTTGGATCTAGCGCTTTTGAAATGCCAATCGTGGGAAAAATTCTTTTTTGGCTGTTAGCGGGAAATCTAGCGATTTTTAAATACTTCCAATATTGCCAATTTGTTCACTCTGTCTAAATTGTTTGTAATTTCATACTAGTACACTCAAAATATTATGTAAGTTAAAATAACTGAAAATGTAATTCAAAACAGTTAAAAACCGGTCTACTCATTATTCATTTAAATGAAATGAAATGTTTTGTAAATTTTAAATACTCAACAATTAACTGATAAAATCCGTAAAAACAAATGTTTTTTTCTTTTATTTTAACAACATAAAAATTAACTGAATATTCAGTAAAAGTAAATGATATTTCCGTTGATTTTGTTTTTTTAACTGAAATAAAATTAAACTTAAAATTCAGTAAAAATAAACGATTCTTCCGTTTTAACATAAAAAAAATTACAAATTTCGTAAAAATAAATGATATGTCCTTACTTTTACTATTTCTTATTTTACATAAAAATAAATTAATATAAATTTCTTAATCTTAAGACCATAATTTTTTTAACAAAGATACGTACATAAGTAAATATAATGTAATTATATAAGTATGTATATATATTTAAAGTAAAATATATTTTTACCACCATTCCTCATCAACTAAAGAACCAAAAACCACAATCAAAGGTTAACTAAAAAGAAGAAATTAAAAAAAAAATATATATAACCAAAATTCAAAAAATTGATTAATTGTAAACCACTTACCTTTCTCTTGAAGTACCGAACCGAATTGGATGAATAAGGATTTTTAAGAGGTTTTTAAAATACACATACCTAAAGGGAATAATTAAGAAGGTATTATTAAAAATACAATGCAGTCATGCATAAAAAACCATCTTAACAATGTTTTTCAACTAGTAAAGAAGAGTCCGAAGTTCTGCCTCTAGCAACGAAAAACTTACATGACGTTATTTTAAGAATATCTTTTAATACTATAACCTCCAATACACAATTATTCCAAAAGACATAAGAATGGAATCTATTCGAAAATTCTTGCACTTGACTTATCACTGATATTAAAGCAAGTGTTTTTAATGAATCATGTGGAAAATAATCAGATGAATGTCAGATTCAAAACGCTCCAAAGCCTGTGGTTGACATTATAAAGGAAAACGTTTACAATAATGGCAGAAGAAAAAAATAAAATTTAATTTATTCTAAGAGAAAAACTAGGGATGGGTAATATATTTAAAGTGTTATAAACGAAAAATGTCATTTAAGAAGAGACAAACAACTGCCACAGGGAATGCAGAGTCCCTGCTAGGAACCATACTTTGGGTTTCAGACTTTGCAATTGACTTAACAATAGCAAATGGCAACTTTGTACCGCTATTATATATTGAAATTGAAAAAAATATTTTTTCGTTCCACCCTAATGTGTATATGTTTCTATTTATTTGTCATAAACAACTTTAGGTATATGGACCCAAGCAATGATGCAAACACAAGAGTTCAAACAGTTGCCATGAATGATACGTATTTTTCCCACCATAAGGGTTGCCAAGCCTCAATAAATTTAGCAACCCTACACTTAAAATCACAATTGGACTGGAACATTGGCTTAATTTTGTTTCTATTATTTTTGACATACATATGTAGCTAGTATCCTATAGTACTTCAATTACTTACCAGATAATATGGTACAGCGGTCGGGTGCACTAAATAATTATTTTACACAATTTATATACATATGTACATATGTATATAATTTTTTCCAACAAATATTGTTATTTTAATTTTTTAGCAATCGACGGCTTTGGTAGATCGGCTCTTTGGAGAAATCCTAAATCTTCCATGTGAGAACCACGACTTCACAACAATTCGATAGCATCTTTTGTCCGTAAATATAAATTACGTTAAAAAGTTAATATAAGTAACAATAAAATAAGGTATCAAGTCACTAGCTCTAGGTTAAAATTGACTGGACGTTTTTTTAGATAATCTTTTCATAAAATTTTATTCACATCAAATCGATTGATACGGTGATTATGAGGCAGGTGACATAGTATTTTTGAAAACATACGTATACTCATAGAATACCGTAAATAACGACACGAATAATAATCTTCCCATATTCATTATTCCACCAGTATGAATTATCCACAACGCAACAACTTTATCTACATGTGCTCTGGTAGTAGTGTACTAGTTCTTCATTCTATGGGTTGCATGTTCGATTTCTGATTTGTGTAATTGCAGCTAAAGGTATAAGTTACTATGGTTGTAAACTTAAGTTGATTAATGGGTTTTTAAAAACTTCGTGAAAATTTTTAACACTCCAAGTTCTGTTTGTTTAGATAACATTAAGCAAATAATGAGCTTTATCACTAAATATGAATAAACGTTAAACATGTTATTGTATTAAAAATTAACTCAGATGGCTGTTGTCAGTTCGACTTACTTTAGACAAAAAGCTGTATGATGACACGCGTGTTGCTAAAAATAAATTGGTTACCTCTGTGATGTTCGGCCAAGAGAAGCAAAATTCCTCCTTCTTAGTCGAACGCCACCACGATCATTCAGGATGCATTTAAAGCTTCTTTAGATACATTGTTGCATGTTTCGATATTACTGCCTTAACTAGTGGCACGTCTAGATATTTGTGGATGTACGAGTTTTTAATCTACCAGGGTGCGGCTGTAAAATCTTTTTTTGGCGCCTTTGATTTTTTTCTAAATTGGAGGCTGAGACAGTACCCCATAAATGAGAGCCATAGCACCATATTGGTTTAAGAATTGTATTATAAAGTAGAAGTTAGCAATCTAAATTTAGGGTAGAGTTTCTACCAATGAGTCAATGTATTTTCACTGCTCTTAGCTTCATTTGGGGCGACTTTTCCAGGTTAAGCGTCTATCTAGATCAAAGGCCCCCAACCAAAAAAAGTGGTTAAAATGAAAATGCATTATTTTGCTAAATATTTAGCACAAACCTACCTTGTTGAAAGCTGGTATGCTACTGATTTTAAATTTTTACATGTTTTGTTCTCTCTGTGAGATTCTCGTTGAGATTGTGTATGTGCTCACAGACCCATAGGGGTTTGCTTGGGGGCTCTTGATCTAGATGTTTGCCGAGGTATTTGACATCTGAGTTTTGGGATATTGTCTGGTTATTAATTTGTGAAAGTTATGTGAGTGCATTTTTGTTCGTTAATTTTTACTCTCCATTTTTTTAACCAAAATATCACATAAGAAATTTGATCTTGTAAGTATTTCGATGCTACTTGGGGGCTTTCGTGAATGCTTAGGAAAGCGGTATCGTCAGCAATTGTTTATGTGTGGATTCGACTGCTAGTTCGAATATTGGATGTATACAGCAAATATAAAACGGGTCCTAAAATACTTCCTTGCAGAACTCCAGCTTTTATTTGGTTGAGGCGTACTTAAAAAATCTCCTTATAAACTAACGATCAATTAAGTAACTTTTATAAAAATTAGTGGGCAGGTTTTACTTTAACTTGTAAACTAGGCCTTCATGCCATATTTTATCAAATGCTTGAGAAACATCTATGAAAAGCGCAGAACAATATTTTTATTTGTAATCTGTGCGTTTACTTAATAGTGCTGTGCTGACTTTTGAAACCAAATTGGGGGTTCGGAATACAACATTTTTCGCTAAAAATTGTGTTTAGCATGTGTGTGACATATTTGACAACATACTTGTTGGCCTATATTTGTCTAAATATGAATTAGGTCAAAACAACCAAGATCCTAACAATGTTATGCCAGTTTTACCGCTAGTAAATTTTGATTAAACTCTAATACGACTCTAATACGCTTTAAACAATCTCAATTGGTAAGTAAATAAATCTTTAATGAATTAATACCTCAAATGAATACCATGAAACTTAAAGAGATTAAAAAGAATAATAGAAATTTGGCCCAAATATTTTGAAATAATACCTAAACATAAATGAATTTTCTTATTAAATAAACTATAAAATGGTCAACAGTGTCTTTTACTAATGAACAGTGGTATGGCTACTGATCTGATCCAGCTTGCAACTTATACATAAATTCTCATAAGAAAATACACAATTAAAGGATTGTATGATTTCTTAGTTTTTTTATTTTTCTTTATGAAAAAATAGTAATGAAATAAACTTCAAATACTATTCATAAGATATATTACTCAATTCTGTATGAGGACTTCTTGGATAATTTAAAATTTGTAAAGGGCCCCTTGGCATGTAAAGGGCCTCTTTACATGCTCATCTATATACTCATCTATGTAAGTATCATAAGCGGCGATTAAAAATGTATTATGTTATAAGCACTTGTAGCACAAAATATTATGTTTTTAAACTCAATTAATTCTTTAAATGTTTTAAAAATCTCATTTTAACATTCGATTTATTAACAAACAGTTTATATTTTACTCAAAAAATTTGCCCTACAGCTGATCGAAACAAAAAACTTACAGCGTTAAATGCATCGGATGTAACTCGAAATGTAGAAAAGCTTGGATTTTAAGCTTAGGTTATATAAAATTCAATTGAAAATTTTAATTTTGCATTATTGATTATAGATGCGGTAGGATACTAAATAGGAAAATAAAAAATATATATAAAATAAAATTTTTAAAGTGATAGGATTTATTAATTAAGTGTTCCAAAAATGATCGCAAACCTCTAAAACTTATATTTATTTTGCAATGCAGTGAAAGTGGTTTAATGAATTTATTTATTTTTTTTTTTTTTTTTTTTGAAAATTTATCTAATGTTTAGATGTATTAATTAGATATTGTAAATTTAAAACTTCATGTTCTTGAGACCAATTTATGAAACAACCGTAACAGGCTGGTTTTAACACACCAAGACACCACAACTTCCTCTCTACCTTATAAGTAGACACTTATGAATCTAACCTCGATAAATTTATCAAACTTTCGCTAATGTGTTTGTGTGTATTATGCTTAATTTAAAGTAAAAATAAAAAGATAAAATAGTTGAACAAAAGAAAAAAACACAGTCGTTATTGATTATAAAAGTTTAAATATCAACGTGTCTTTATTGTACAGGTTCTACCAACTATTATTTTCAACCCATAGTCAACATTGTTACACATACTCGTGTCACATCAAAACTTATGAACATTGTTAAACTGCTTGTTGTCTTTCTATGATCAACGATTTTAATGACTGCTATTTGAAACTTCAGACCATTTCCTATGCGTGTGTTTTGTTCTATTTTTTATTTTTTAACTTCCTTTCGTGTAATGCCTTGCAACAAAAACAAAACACAACGCACGCATACTAATACATATCAATGCATAAAAAATAACATTTACTCATGCATTAACAATCGTACATACATATGTATTGAAAAGTATATGAGTAATAAGGCCGACTTACTAGAGGTCCTTGCGCTGGTACTAAGGCAAACGGAATACAAATGGGTGTGAGTATGAGCATATGTTTGCTCTTTATTTCAGTTCAGTTACTTTCCTATTCTTTTAGTTTATATTATTTAAATGTGGTTTGCTATTAGGACGGACAATGAATTACTAACAACATCAGCTACGTTCTCTTTATAATAGCAGAAAACCTACAATCTAGGATATATGTACATATATGTGTACGTGAATAGTTTAATATATTTACAAAATATATAATAATATAAGTCGTTTACTTAAAGCGATAACAACTAAAAACAAGTTAAAGTTTGTGCTAAAAACCAGAAACAATAAACACATATTTCCATGTAGATTAACGCATTACAGCGAACAAGTAAAAGTAGATTAGTTTTTTAATTAATGTACAACGTTACAAAAAGCGGCCGCAATGATGAAATATAATAACGTTGTAAAAATATATACAATTGCAAATCCTACATACAAGGGTAACTTGAAGCTAATGTGTTACTAATAAAAATAATGGTTTTTAATTTGAAAACTAATGGAAAAAATACCAAATGTCAAAAAGGACAAATATTTTATTTATTAAAATCAATATCTGATTTTATTTCTATAATTTCTATAATTTATTTGCAAAAGCCATATATTATATAGATCATTTACGATTTACTTAGATAAATTTGGTTGGTAAAATAGGCGATGTTTAGAGCTAAACACTGCCGAAGTAGATATACAGCAAGAATGCCGCATAAGGATATAGCCATTCATGAAATAAAATAAATTCTGTTAGTGTCTAAAATAAAATTTTTCTAAGGATAACAAGGATACGAAATAAAGTCAAAGAATTATTAAAAATGAATGTTCAAAATTTTTATTTAATTTTATATCATTACTTTACTCGCAGATCTTGTTCCTGAATTAAACACTATTTGAATGGATTTTGATATCATTAAAAATTAAAATATCTTTCCTGTTATTAAATGACTAATCAATCTATAAATACGAGCTGTGTAAATTAACTATTGAGACTGATTTTTCTATATGTACCTTGGCAAGTTACACAGCTCTAAAAACAATTCTTGCATTCGTCATAGCAGTCCTGGAACTCGGATATTGGAATAACTTTCAGTTGGTCGGTTACCGTTGTTTAAATATTCTTCACTGTCCCAAAATGACGTCCTTTTGAATGAATGTTCAATTTTGGGAATAGAAAAAAATCACATGGACTCAAGTCGGAGACTGAGGAGCCAAAAACTCGTGTCCATTTGCTCTTGTGAAAGATTTTTCGAAACCATTTTTACACAAATTTTTCTCATCCCAAATTATTTGGTTAGAATTTGATAAACTGCGAGGCTCCTCTTCAATTGAAAACCTTCCTTGTGAAAATATATTAAATTACCTTAAAACCTGAGCACTCGAAAAAACACTGTCTTAATTGGCCTGATGCAGTTTTCCAAATGTTTGTGTTGCACTGTATCCAAGTCTAAAGCAGAACTTGATAGCACAACGTCGTTCGAAATTGATGTCACTTAATCTTTGAACACACTAAAAAACTTTTCTTGCAATAAAACTCACTACGGACAGCGCAACAACTCTAGCGTGTTCAAACTTATTTTAGACGCATATGAAATATTTATTTATATGGCCCTCTACGTGCCGCGTCCCCAGTGTTGCCAACTGGAAGGCTAGAAAATCAGTCTCATTACCTTATTTGTACACCACATATCTATACATATAAAAAATAAACAGGGTTTTAAAAACAAAAACACCTTTTATTTTTTAAAGTGAAAAAAATTTTCTTTTGGTTTGTATTTTTATTTTGTGGAATTACATTGTTAACAAAAAATTTTCAACAACGTTTTTAAAAAATTATAAACACCTCTTACAGAGCTTTACGACAATTTTTTGAAATTTAGAATTTTATATAAATTTGCTTTATATAAAGTAAATATATAAACCATAAGTGAAGCGCTATAAAACTAAGAGTCTTGCAATTAGTGTGGAATACTTTCAAAGCAAACGCCCACGACGTGGCGGCCACAGCTAGTATTTTTAATTTCAAATAGAAAGTAGATAAACCCGAATTTTCTCAACCTGGCGAGTATGGTATTTTGTTTTTTTTACACTCGGTTAAAGTACAAACATTTTGCAAAACTAAGCCTACATTGGAAAAAAGTTTAAATTACAACATTTGAGGAGTATTTTTTACTAGAGTTTGATAAACTATTCGCATATTTAACTTAAGGTATTTCTCCAAATATTTAGAAAATTTTGGTTAGGTTTATAATAGAAGTCTGCATGACTGTGGTTGAAAGACGCTCATCACTACGTAGTTGAATAACAAATAAATGTCTTCAAACAAACTCTTCTACATAACTACTTTTACACTTTGCAATAAACGCCGCAACTTTTTCATGCAACTATTTTCTTGTTAGTAAGAGGGGTTGGGAGGCAAGCGGGTTTGAAAAAGTTGCATGACAAATCCTGACGAGGCATTTTTTTGTTTTTTGTTTTTTGTTTTGGATTATTTTCATTTTATTTTTTAAAGTGTTGTCTACTTTTTAACTAAAGAAAAAACGACAAACGAATGAAAAACGCGTCTCTTTCGGAACACCCTAAAAGTTTTAGTAGTTGTTGCCATAGCGGCCACAGTTATACATCATCTGTGAAAATTTTAAGAGTCTACCTATTACGTTTCCAGAGATAGAAGGCGCTGGCAGACATTGTAGCGAAAACAATATATATATATATATATATATATATATATATATGATTAAGCGATTAAACATTCTTATAGATTTAAATTGAAAATATTAATGTAATATATATATATATATAATATATATATATATATATATTATATATATATATATATATATATATATATATATATATATATATATATATATATATATATATATATATATATATATATATATATATATATATATATATATATATATATATATATATATATATATATATATATATATATATATATATATATATATATATATTAATATTTTCAATTAATATTTTCAATTTAAATCTATAAGAATGTTTAATCGCTTAATCATAATAAAATATTTTAGTTGACAATACAGTTTTTTGTTTATTTATTAATAATACTAATATAGAAAAGCATAAAAAAAACAAACTTTCAAAAATAAATATTTTGAAAAAATTCAAATGTAAAAGAAAACAGGGTTTTGAAGCAACTTTCACAAAGAATAGGAAAAAAAACTCAGCGTTTGTTGCAAGGTGTAAAAACGGTCAAAGCCTGACGAGGCATTTTTTTGTTTTTTGTTTTGGATTATTTTCATTTTATTTTTTAAAGTGTTGTCTACTTTTTAACTAAAGAAAAAACGACAAATTGTATTCTTGTTTTGTATAAAAAATTTATTTCCAAATTATAATTTAATATATACTCGTACATATAAAAATTTAATTTTAAAGAAGAATGCCAAGAGAACAAATTGGGCGGTACACTTAGTTTCGGAGTTATGGACCCTTTAAATTTGTATTTAAAGTATAGTGTATCTCGACTATTTTAGGAAGAAATGGGTAATTAAAAGTATTATCCAATTAAAATGGAATTAATAAAAATAAATCAGCCAAGTGCGAGTCAGACTCACACAAGTACCGTTTCGTACCATGTTCAGTTCAACTTTAAAAATTCATGTCTATAATTTTTTCACGTCTTATGAGGGACACTAATTTTTAATTATTTTTTCTACTAGAGCATAGTACTAAATACCCTGTGTAAATATCAAGTGTCTGCCTACAAGGTTTAGAAGAAAAAGTAAAATTCCGCAACTTTGAGACATTAAGGGAACACCCCCATTATTATTAAATTTATTTTCGTTTCTTGTTGTTACAGTAGGATTTTACCACTCTCCTAAAATCCTTTATTTTTATTTTTTATATTTTTGCCATAAATTTACACACTCTGTATATACTCGCGTTTAAAAAATAAAAGTCATATTTGCGAAAACTGCATCACTATCGGAATACTCTTTATATTTTAGTAATTATTGTTGTAGCTTTATATGAAAATAATAAGAGCCTACCTATTGCGGTAAAAAGACAGTATACGTGAAAAGTATGTCCCTGTCGGAACACAGTAATTTACCTCCTGTTTTAATTTTAATTTTATTCCTCCCACCGATTAAGAAATAAACACATATATGTGAAAAACGCGTCTCTTTCGGAACACCCTAAAAGTTGTAGTAGTTGTTGCTATAGCGGCCACAGTTATACATCATCTGTGAAAATTTTAAGAGTCTACCTATTACGTTTCCAGAGATAGAAGACGCTGGCAGACATTGTAGCGAAAACAATTGGGTTACTTTTTACCTTTGGAAACATTTTAGGTGAACAAAAAAAAAAAAAAAAATTATTGTTTTTTAATTTTCATTCTTTTTGCCAGAAATCTTTAGTAAGCGAATCCGGTATTGGTTATAGCATATACAAGAAAATCCTTAAAAAACTTTTTTTGTGCTTACTTAATATTTTATTAAGAATATTTGCATATACATTTATTTTCAATTTGAATCTATAAGAATGTTTAATCGCTTAATCATAATAAAATATTTTTAGTTGACAATACAGTTTTTTGTTTATTTATTAATAATACAGAAAAGCATAAAAAAACAAACTTTCAAAAATAAATATTTTGAAAAAATTCGAATGTAAAATAAAACAGGGTTTAGAAGCAACTTTCACAAAGAATAGGAAAAAAAAAACTCGGTCATACTATATAAATATTTTTAATATAATTTTCCTAATTGTTCCAAAGAAAACATGTTAATTTTCTAGGCGTAGCTGTGAATGGGAAAAAACTATGTATCAGTAAAGAACATGACTTTATCTTTTGTTAATATGGGCCCTTGCTTAAAATATTAATGTTTTTGTCTCTATAGTTCAAAATTTTTCTGATACTCTCAATATAAAACACTTTTTTCTTTTTTTTATAACACAATATTTGCAAATTTTTTCAGAAATGAATTCTTGTTTTTAAACAAAATCAATAAACTGTTTTGTTTCATTTATATTTTTTTAATTCGCTGTATCTTCTTTTAACTACATTTTAATTCATGATTTTGTAGTTCTTTGTTCCCAGGAATGTGGAAAAATACAACAACAAATTTTTTCTCAGCATTAAAAATAAAAAATAAATAAAATTTTCGTATATACTTTATTCATAAAAGCGAAATGTATAAAAAAAAATTATTTAAATATTAAAGCTCCTATGTTTTATTTTGTAAAAAATATTGTAAAAATTATTTTTTTTTATTTAAATATACAATAACTTATTATTATCATTCACTTTCATAACAATTTCATTTAAAATGCGCAAAAAGTTTAACACAAACAATAATTCTTTTCAAAGGACTATTTCTTTAAAAAATCAGGTTTTATGAATAAAAAGCTTTTTTTAAGCAAAGCTTATATGTTTGTTTATTTATGACTTACTAGTTCATATAAATTTACGCTTAAAGGCCGGGGCACATAGAATCCGTCATACGTTATACGTCGACTTTTTCAACGCACAAGAATGTTGAAATACAGCTTTTTTAATGAGTGTTGTCACAATCAGTACGTCTCCGTCAACGCAAAGTACGAAAGTTGGGCAACTTTTGACGTACGTTGAAAGATATAATTATTTTCTCTTTGTTTCTCTCTCTCAAAATTAAATTTTCGTGTTGAGGGAAGCAAAAATAAAACAAAATACAACAAGATAATTTAATTAAATAGAGTAAAATTGAGAAAAAAAGCTTTTCTCGTGTTTTCTTTTCTGATTTAATATCCGTCAACAAAGTACTCATTGTGTCAACCTCTTCCGTTGTTACTTTGATTTCAATTGAGAGCTTGAAAGTATAACGTATGACGGATTCTATGTGCCCCGGCCTTTACACATATAACTAAAATAAATATAAAAGCAATTGCAGTTGTTGCTTAATTTTTTTTAGTAATACATCCTCGGTTTTCATTTACTCGACGACCAAATAATGAAATATTGCCATGATATTTATTTTCACTTTATACATCATAAAGAAAACAGCTTTGGAGGTTTAGGCTACTTACCATTAAATAAAAGTTTAACATACCTTCCCCAATATATACCTTCCCTCAATAACTTTAATAATAAGGATTGAATTAAATTACATTAATACCAACTGTTAAAAAGGCACTAAAAACGGTGAGCATTACCTACAAATACTTACATACCAACCGGTGCCTATGTTAATTTCTCTTTTATCTCTTAAACAACCCCACAATTATAATCACTCTGAAACGAAGGATAACAAATTATCGTTTCGTTAAATTTGTCTTCCCTAGCAGATAGCCACTGAAGCTATCTGTCAATAATATCCTTTATAGCTTTTTATTATTTATATATGTATAGAACTTAAGTAAACGTTGATCCATTGTTCTAGTCCGCAAATAGTTGTACTTACGACAATAAATCAGCAATGCAAAAATGACACTAGGTTGCACGGGTCGCCGGCTACACAAAAAGGGTAAAAGCCGACTCACTTGGGTCCCTTAGGTCCCGTTGTGACGAATGACACTAGAAGAACTGGAGGATTACTTAGTTTTCGTTCAGATACTTAAATTTTTGCTTTACAACTCTTAAGTTTGTAGGGGAAAGCGGAAAGTCGACTGGCAGTGGATAAAATTTCTCGTGTATCGGGGGATGTCAGATATGGCGATTTCTCGCCAAAAGTGGCGATTTTATTTGGCGATCAAATTTTGGATTTGGCGACATGGCGACTTTTTAGCGATTTTTAAAATAGTTGGCGATATTGTTGTCGATTTTTCATTGACTTTTGGCCAACATTAGAAACTGAATTAAGAAATATCAAAATGGATAACAAAGACATTGAAGTTTTAAAAGTAAATTGTTTTTCATATTTAAATATGATTTTACTTCTGGAAACTTTCGAAAGTTCACGAACATCTTTCCATTTTAATTTTTAAAAATGTTTTTCATATCTAATGATGATTTTATTCTGGAAACTGGAAACTTTATTTTAAGTTTATAAACATCTTTCGATTTTAAAATATTGCAATTCCGTTTCGCAAGCAAAATTTCTTATTTTCAAAAATGTTTATATGTTCAAATCAGCTGCCCAACATTCAACAATAACCCGACAATTAGCTAGATACAATCAAATTTATTCTGCAGATATCGAACGGCTCTTGGCTGAAAAAAGAAAAATTCGTAGAGAATGGCAATCACAGAGATCTCCTCAACTCAAAAGCAGACTTAAAGAATGCACGAACCGGCTAAGAGACATGCTGGAATCTCGAAGAGTAGCATCCCTGAAAAACTATTTGGGAGACCTAGACGCAACTCCTCAATCAGATTATTCGTTATGGCGTGCTTGTAGAAACCTTAAATGGCCAGTCTTACGTAAGCCTCCCTTGCGAACTTTAGCTGGAGGCTGGGCAAGGAGTGATACCGAAAAAGGAAATTTATTTGCTGCATATTTGAAAAAGGTTTTTACCCCAAATACATCGACCGGTATAGTTGAGTTGCCAGTTGTCGAGGCTAGTGCTGCAGACCCGATAAGATTTGAATTTGGTGATCTTGAAAAGGCAATAACGGATTTAAACACCAAAAAATCCCCTGGCGTTGATAAAACCAGTAACAAGATGTTAATTGAGTTACCCCGTATAGCACTCAGAATAGTTCTTTTTATTTTTAATGCCATTTTACGTCTTGAGTACTTTCCCACAGAGTGGAAGGTGTCCTTGGTTACCATGATTCCTAAACCAGGAAAAGACCACACAAAAATTGAATCATACAGACCTATAAGCCTTTTGTCAAATATGTCAAAGCTGTTTGAGAGGATGTTAATAACTAAGCTAAACCCTATTCTAAGCGACAAAGGATGTATTCCAAACCATCAATTCGGCTTCAGGAAAAAACATAGTACGATCGAACAAACTCACAGGTTAGTGAATGTTGTTAAGAAGACTTTTGAAGAGAGAAAATACTGCTCTGCGCTTTTTATCGACGTTTCTCAAGCATTCGATAAGGTATGGCATGAAGGCCTAATATACAAGCTAAAACTTAATTTGCCCGTAAACCTATATAAGCTGCTAGATAGTTATTTAACCGAACGAAAATTTATTGTAAAAGAAGGAGATTTTTTGAGCTCACGCCAGCCAATCGAAGCCGGAGTTCCCCAAGGTAGTATATTGGGGCCCTTTTTATACTTATTGTATACTTCAGACATGCCAACTAGTAACCGAGTTCACACATCGACATTTGCTGACGACACAGCCTTTTTGAGCATTCACGAAAGACCCGAAGTAGCATCACGATATTTACAAGACCACATATCCAATTTAGAAAAATGGTTGAAGAAATGGAGAATAAAAGTTAATGAACAAAAATGTACTCACATAACCTTTACACTGCGTAGAGAATTTTGCCCCCCCTATTCGGATAAATAACCAAACGATACCTCAGCTTTCAGACGTCAAATATCTCGGCATACATCTTGACCGGCGCCTTACATGGAAACGCCACATAGAAACAAAATTAACACAAATGAAGTTGAAAGCAGTCCAACTAAACTGGCTAATTGGCAGAAATTCTACTCTAGCTTTAGATTGCAAACTTTTATTATACAAGTCAATTCTAAAACCAATATGGTGTTATGGCATTCAATTATGGGGCACTGCCTCAGCTACCAACGTAGAAAAAATTCAAAGGCGCCAAAATAAGATTCTTCGTATAATTACATCTGCTCCTTGGTATATAAAAAACTCGAACATCCATAAAGATCTAAACGTGCCAACAGTTAAAGCGGAAATAGCGAAACTTGCCATAAGTTATTTAAAGAAGCTTGAAACTCATCCTAATCCACTGGCCCGTAACATACTAAATGAACCTGGTTACATTCGACTAAGAAGGAGGGACACTGCTTCTCTCATCCGTACATCAGAGGGATAACCCGCAAATTACAGTAACCGTGAAACATACATTTTTTTTTGTCCAGCACTGGTTGGACTTAACAAGTATATTTTTAGACTTAAGATATGAGTAATTATTGATAGTTCAATTATATTGAAGATACAATAAATAAAAAATAGCGAAAAAAAAAAATGTTTATAAATCCTAGCATACTTTTGGATAAGTATCCAAAAGTAAACTAGGATTGATAAGTTCAACCATTATAGAAAATATTAACTTTTTTTTAGAAAGATCATAAAAAAATATTACATTCTATCTAAATATGTATGTATAGCTACATTAGTTTTGTACACTTATGCTCATATAATTAAGTCACTCACATGGATTTACCAAAGATTATATAAAATAAACATATTTTTCACGGTTTCCAATAAATTTTAACACAATATTAAATAAACTTTAACTCATTTCAAAACTAAGAACTTATTTTTCTTTTGGATTACACTTTATAAAAAAGATTTTATTTTTTCCTTTTATTATTTGCATATTTTGTGCTCATCTGAAAAAAAAAAGAAAGTTATCATATTCCCTAGCACTTTAGCACATCGCTGATGAATGATATTCTAACATTCTCCTGTTCATTTTACCTGCCATTTTTAATTCAATTTTAAAATATGGACCAACTACTAATGACAGTATTAAACCAGAAAAAGCTTTTTCCAAAGATCATTTGTAGAATTACTCCAAATTTCTCGAATTCGCGGCTTAGAGTTACGAGTCGAATTTGATGTTATCGGCAATGATGGCAAACCATTTGTCAGACGTCGACTTCTTCCTGAATATAATCCAAATTACACTAAAAAATTATAAAACATGGTGGCTCGTCAGTGATTGTAAGGGGTTGCTTAACGTCGTCAGGAGTTGGTCCAGATGTTAAAATTGAAGGAGAACTGACAAGTGAAATGAACAGGATTTATTACCTTTAGCTTGGGCTAGGTATTAGACACAGTTCTAGACTGGATAACTTATGTAACATTTTCCAAGCCGAAATTTTTGCTGTGTCTGATTACTTTTTATGAGGCCGATATTCTCAAGTGATATCACTATTTACATAGACAGTCTAGTGGCTATAAAAGCACTCGGAAATAGATGTATTAGATCGAAAGTAGTTAGCCATTGTCGCAGAGAGCTACAAGTTCTCAATGAACAACACGCACTGAAACTGTGCTGGGTACCCGGTCATTACAACATTATAGGAAACCAAACTGCAGACGAGTTGGCGTGAGCTGGAGCTGTTATAGACATAAGCGTCAGATGTGAAGACATATACCCTGGTCTCGATTCTACATATGAGAGGATAAGAAAAATATTTAGACGTAATGCCGACACAACGTGGAATAATTCGTTGGAATACAGACAGACAAAATCATTGCTGGAGGAAAAAGGTATTGAGGACAGCGATAAGCTTTTATGTATGAGTAAGTCAGAACTTAAGAATGTATGTAGGTATAATAACAGGACATAATGATCTTAGATACTTCTTGAAAAAGATTCGACTTTGTGATGATGATATCTGCAGATGGTGTGGCGAAGAAGAGGAAAACACATTCCACTATCTTTGTCAATGCCCTGCGTTATCACACAGCCGTAAGAAATGTTTTGGCTCTTTTTTCTTTAAAATATGCAGGACTTGAAGGGTATGGGAGCTAAGCAAATTGTCAAATTTACGAAGTTCACGGGACTACTTAGTGTGAGTTATTAAATCATCAGAGGAGTCACTATGGATCAATAATGCTCTTGTGAATCCACACATATTTAATTATGTGTGATCCTCTATTAACCTAACCTAACCTAGCTTGTGCATTTCAACAAGATAATGGCCCCAAGCACTGCCCACGAAGTGTCAAAAAATAGGTTGCTGAGAAAAAAATTAAGACCTTATATTGGCCAGCACAATTTTGTGAATTAAATGATGCAGGTGGAATGGGAGCAACTAAGTCCATCCCAATGTGTTGAATTAATCCAAACTATGCCACAACGATGTGCTAAAGTGATACGGGCTTTTCAACTTAATATTATCCTAATATAAGGTAAAACTAATAAAAGATTCTATAGTCATGTGATAACTATTTTTTTCAGATGACTTAATTATATGACCACAAAATATGCAAATAAAAAAGAAAAAAATACAATATTTTTTATAAAGTTTAATCTAAAAGAAAAATAAGTTGTTAGTTTTGAAATTAATTAAAATTTATTTCGTATTGTGTTAAAATTTTTTGGAAATTGTTTAATTACATGAGCATAAGTTTAGTGTACTTGACGTGCTGGTAAATCCAATGATTTTTTATACTTATTTTTTACACACAAAAAAAGTGTTTAAGTAAGGATTAAGTTCATTTTATTCTCTCTTAGTTGAAAGAATATCTTTTACTAATTAGGTGATTCATTTTAAAGAAAAATTTAAATTTTTTAACGTATATTCTGCTAATTACTAAATAGAAAGATCGATTTCAATAATGAATTCCACCAAAACTCGACTGCAAAGCATATGATATAAATTTTATGAATTCAGATATGGCATGTGGCACACATCTGTTGATTTTTAGTAATGTTGTTATAAATTTAAGGATGGGTATATGCAGGTCTCAATTTATTATAATAACCACTATTTTTCATTGTTTTAAGTAAAAAATTTTATCCTTCTCGTGTTTAATAATTATTTTAAATAAAAAGCAAAGGATTTAGCCAAAATATGGCTACTTTTTTCTATTTTTAGCGAATTTAGCTATTTCGAATAAATTTATATTTTGTGATTTGATAAAAATGTTTTTAAAATTAAAATTAGATGCATTTTTGTTTGCAAATTTGAACAAAAAACTGTTTTGGCGATTTTGGCGATTTTTCACATAGATTTTGGCGAAATATTTGAAAATAAATCTGAAAACCGTGCACGTATCTGCAAGTCCGCATCGCTCTTTCTCTCTTTCTATTGTTGTTAGGTCTTTTCGACTTCTGTTTTCCTAATTTTGGGAAAGTCAAAAAAAAATCTCTAAGAAATGAAATTCTATAAACACAATGATAATTATGTTAAAGGTATAAACAAATTAGGAAAAAGGTTCTCGAGGATCTGACCTAAGCAACCAGTGAAGACACATTATATTTTTAAGAAATCTAAGTAAGTAAGAAAGATAAGTTACCGATTGGTAATTACGACAACCTTTTCTTTCACTGAATCTCATGCTATCATTAGCCTTTAGTCTCGACTCTAGTGATTTACGAATATCGACAAATAACTGTATTAAAAACTGTAAACCTTAACATTCCCACCCTTCTTATACTACGTATATAATGGGTGATTTTTTTGAGGTTAGGATTTTCATGCATTAGTATTTGACAGATCACGTGAGATTTCAGACATGGTGCCAAAGAGAAAGATGCTCAGTATGCTTTGACATTTCATCATGAATAGACTTACTAACGAGCAACGCTTGCAAATCATTGAATTTTATTACCAAAATCAGTGTTCGGTTCGAAATGTTCAAATGTGACAAATTTTGTTCAGCGATGAGGCTCATTTCTGGTTGAATGGCTACGTAAATAAGCAAAATTGCCGCATTTGGAGTGAAGAGCAACCAGAAGCCGTTCAAGGACTGCCCATGCATCCCGAAAAATGCACTGTTTGGTGTGGTTTGTACGCTGGTGGAATCATTGGACCGTATTTTTTCAAAGATGCTGTTGGACGCAACGTTACGGTGAATGGCGATCGCTATCGTTCGATGCTAACAAACTTTTTGTTGCCAAAAATGGAACAACTGAACTTGGTTGACATGTGGTTTCAACAAGATGGCGCTACATGCCACACAGCTCGCGATTCTATGGCCATTTTGAGGGAAAACTTCGGAGAACAATTCATCTCAAGAAATGGACCGGTAAGTTGGCCACCAAGATCATGCGATTTGACGCCTTTAGACTATTTTTTGTGGGGCTACGTCAAGTCTAAAGTCTACAGAAATAAGCCAGCAACTATTCCAGCTTTGGAAGACAACATTTCCGAAGAAATTCGGGCTATTCCGTCCGAAATGCTCGAAAAAGTTGCCCAAAATTGGACTTTCCGAATGGACCACCTAAGACGCAGCCGCGGTCAACATTTAAATGAAATTATCTTCAAAAAGTAAATGTCATGGACCAATCTAACGTTTCAAATAAAGAACCGATGAGATTTTGCAAATTTTATGCGTTTTTTTTTAAAAAAAAGTTCTCAAGCTCTTAAAAAATCACTCGTTATATATTTATACGTACGCTTATTGCAATTAAAAATAAATGGAAATTAATTGACTCATTGTTTATACTGCCAATTGCATTTTTAGTTTTTTATTATTATTTATTTTTACTTTTTCTGTAGAACGTATATTTACAAAAAAAAGTTCGAAAAATAAAATAAAATGAGTTATCACTTAACAACAAACAGTTTTTTTTTAAATAAATGGCTTTTTATTTTACTATACTAAAGACCCAAAGTGGCTGACCATGCGTAGGTTCGGCAGTACTAATAAATACCCGTCTTTAGCACTATCTACTGTCTGATTTCAAACAACTAACATCTGCCTAGAACACTTTGATAGAAATATAGTTATATCTTTAGATTTTCGATGTCAGACAGTCAGTACCGAGACTTTTTTAAATTACTAGGACCCGTTTTATAGCAACTGGCGATGACAATACAAAACACAAGTTCTAGGCGTCAAGACTAATCACCCCAAAGGATCGCGTCTTGTTTGGTGCAATTTAAAAAATGCGCTTAAATGTGATTTCTAGTGGACAACCAATTTATTGATCAACAGATAATTCCTGATGTTATTGATTTTGGAGTAGCAAAGGGTTTTCCAAGAGATATGCTTAAAGTTAAAGCAACACTTGAATTATCGTCGGATCATTAACCCATTATTGAGTCATATGGAACCCACGAGAAAAAGTTTTACCGACTGGATTCCTAGCGACGACAAATACTCGCGTAAATTGGCTAAAATAGAAAAAAAAACTCAGTGCTCTTTACTATACAAACATACCGTTAAGAACACCAAAAGACGTAGAGCTGTGTCTCACTAAGCTGAACCCATTAAGCTGAACCACTAATTCGGTTTTAGAAGACTGCTTTGCGGTCAAACTCACAGCTTAGTAAATGTAATAAAAAAGGCTTTCGAGGAAAGAGAATATTTTTCTATAAGCCATACTTTATCAAAGGCCTAGTGTGCAAGTTAAACCAAAACCTGCACACTAATTTTTATAAATTGTCAAAAAGCTAAAGATGGTGACTTTTAAAGCTTGCCTCTATCAATTAAAGCTGGGATTCTCCAAGATAGTATTTTGGGTCTATTTTATATTTGCTGTATCAATCTGATATGCCAACCAGCAATCGAGTCCACACATCAGCATTTGCTGACGTTACCGTTTTTCTAAGTATTCATGAAAGTCCCCAAGGAGCATCCCAAGACCATATATTTTATTTGGAATTGTGGTTAAAAAAAATGGAGAATAAAAATTAACGAACGAAAATGTAGTCACATCACTTTCACACTGCGTAGAGACTCATGCTCTCCTATTCGAATAAATAACCAAACTACTCATCACTCAGAGGTCAAATAGCTCGGCATACATCTCGATAGATGCTTAACCTGAAAAAGTCACATTAAAAGCAAAATTAACACAAAAAAACAAAAGTTAAAATCAGTGCAAATAAATTGGCTCATTAGCAGAAACTCAACCCTAAGCATAGATTGCAACCTTTTACTTTAAATTGCAATCCTTACTCCAATATGGTGTTATGGCTCGCAGTTATTAGGTGCTGCCTCAGCTTCAAATTTAGAAAAAACTCAAGATTTTACCAATAATTATAGTAGCACCCTGGTATATTAAAAACTCGAACATCCACAAATATCTAATCGTGCCACTAGTTAACGCAGTAATAGCGAAACATGCAGCAAAATATCTACTGAAGCTCGAAACGCATCCAAATCCGCTGACACGTAACATCTTGAACGATCGTGGCTTCGTTCGATTAAGAAGGAGGAATATTGCTTCTCTTGGCCGAATATCAAAGAGATGACCAATGATAATAGCAACCGTCCATCATACAGTTTCTGGATTTAAGTATACGTATGTACATACATATCGCACTTGATCAACAAGAAGGTATTAACTCAAAATATTAAAATTTTTAGTATAGGTAAAAAACTGTTTGTGCTTACATTTTAAGATAATTTAAAAATCCGAGCTAATTCCATTTGAAAATATATTTTTTAAGCAAATGTGAATGTGAACAATTATCATAAAAAGAGTCTCATTTTAAATTAAAAAATAAACAAAATATTACCAACTCAAAATACAACCAATTTTAAATATAATTCTTGCAAAAAAAACCGACTTCAAAACAGACAAACTTAAAATCATGTTTCTTTAAGACGATAACTATTGCGACACCCTGTAATTTCCGAATTCAAATTTTATACTAGTTATAGCGGTCGTTGCAATACAGGTTTATTGTAAATTTCAACCGTCTGTCTGTAACGGTTTAAAAGTTTGGTCATATACATCAAATTACATAAACTATTGCGACACCCTGTAATTTATAATTTTAAATATTTATACTTATTTTAACAGACATAGTAGCGAACATTCTGTGCAACTTTCAAGTGTTTGTCTATAACGGTTCAAAAGATAGGAGAATAAAGGTGAAATTAAGTCACCTATGGGGTCACTCTTTAATTTTTATTTTTTTTAAATACATTTTGTTATTGGGAGCTACAGTGATACGCACTTTTTTTAATTTTAAATTGGTGACCTATAAAGTTCATAATACACGTAAAAAACATGTATGTTGTATTGGGACACCCTTTAATTTTTAAAATTTTGAACTTCTTTTAAAATGGGACCAATCATAACATTTCTAATAGTGCAAAAATCATTAAAATCGGTTCAGAAATGACCGAGTTCTGAAGGCACAAACATACAAAAAAAAAACAAAAAGCAACACACAGACGAATTGATAACCTCCTTCTTTTTTTGAAGTCGGTTAAAAAATAGAAGACAAATGAAAACAAATTCCGTTTGCTACAATTGTCACCGTGTTGTCAGCTACTTAATGATATTGAAGCCGACAGCTACATCGTAAACTCTGACAATGTTGTAGAAATACTTATTTTGCTTTTATAAAATTAATAACTTTTTCAAAAAATTATAAATATTTCCTCCAAAACTTTTTGTTTGAATATGAATTTGTAATTTACAATTTTGTGACATTTTCTTCTGTTGAATAAAATAGAAATTAGCCTAAGTTGACGACAGCCACAACGGTGGCCGTGTAGCCATGTAGCTTTGCTGACTTCAAAATAATCGTTTTATTTTTGACAGTTTGTAGTCGGTATCCTGATGATGTCTATGCCTTTAATGCACCTAGGTTTTAAAACAGAGATATCATCTATTTAAAAATCAAACGTATTTAAAAAAATATGTTACTCTATATACACACATACATACATATGTATATTCTTAATATTAAATACATGTTATGTTACAGTCTTGTTTTTCATTTTCAAAGAAATATTGAAATTTTTGTTTTAATTTTTCGAAAATTGTGTTTCAAAATTTTTTGTAAAATTTTATTCGAAAAAAAATTTTTTAAAAAAATTTTTTTTCGAATATTTTTCTGTAAAATATCTTTTTGAAAATGCTTTGTACATTTTGTTGTAAATATTTTTGAGAAAAAATTTAAAAATTTTTTTAAACATTTTTTTTTTAAATTTTATTGAAATTTTTTTGTTAAATTTAGGACCTTTCTGCAATCTATATTGAGTTAGAATGGTCAGACTAAAGCAAAAAGAAATCCTTACAAAAAAAAAAAAAAAATTTCCTCATATTGACACATGGGGGTCCTTTTAACTGCTGCTATTTATCAGTGGGTACCGTGTGGGTCCATTATGTGTATTGCTTTCTCTATGTGTACTGCTTTCTATTAAGGTCTCTAATACTAATCAAAGCAGAAAAACCCTACCAATCTAAAAACAAACAAAAACCGCCCCTCGCAGGGGGTTATTGATCTCCCGAGATCTGTATGCACTCCTTGCGATCTACCTGTCGCAGTATAATATTTATTTGACAAAAAAAGGCAAAACAGAATCAGTAAGGAATAATACTGCATTGATTCAATGGTGTTTTACCGTAAATATGAATACAAGTTTGATAAGATCAATGTGAACACTTGTTATTTATTCGCTTTTAAGTATTTTTGTATTTGAAAGGGCAAATGTTTTTATGAATTATAAATACCTACGTATCTACTACATAAAGATATCTTATATTTTTACAATAAATAAATTAAAAATTTAACTTATGGTGGTTAAAAGCTTTATTGATTTTTTCATATTCAGATTTTATAACAGAATATAACTTGAACCTGTACACTGCAATACAAGTTTTTTGTATTTATAAATTTATATGAAAACACAAATATATATATAAACATAAAGCAACACGAACTTGTAACATGTGCGGTTATAAAAACTTTTCCACACAGTAAAAATTGCTATATTGAAGTAAAATGCATGTACATACAAACAAAATAAAATAGAAATATGGAATAAATATAAAAGTATATGTGATATTGTTTTACTTCAAAACTTTTGAAATGTCAAAAAGTTTTATAACCTCAAACTTTATAAATATTTGTACACACACTTGCATAGATATAAAATAAGTATGGAAGCTTATACATGTTCTTGCTACAATACTAAAAACATTCCCTGACTTTACCGTTATATATTTGTGCCTTCTTGGGCTCTTTGAAACTTACTTATGTCCTCAGTGGAATGTAAAGAAAGAGCCAACTGAGTTTAATACAGGTTACCTAAGCATGATTCGAGCTAAGAATTAATATTTGCAATAGCATAAAGATCTGAACTGATCCTCTTATAATATCATAGTTCTTTGCTAAGCTGTATACTTTTCCAAGATAAATAACATCGGAACAGAGGGGCCGCCACTGCGAGGAGTTATAAGTCGAACTGAAACTCCTCGCAGTGGTTACCGCTCATAGGCTGATTTAAACCGAAGACACTCTGGATACCAGTCGGCCAATTATAATATATACTTACTTACTTACAAGCGTAAATGGAGCTCTGTTGGGATGGTCCCCTTTGCGCCATTACTAGGAATTATATGAATTCTTATGATAATACGAAGATTCCAACTTGTATGGACAAGGATGCATCTCACGACCTGAAGAAATAAGTCTCTGAGGGACTCTGGTATTTATTGAACGAAAGAGATGGTCCAGAATACCTTGCAAGGGGTGGATGTATTAATCTCTAAAGGTGCGGCAAAAGCTCCCGTCGCCAGGAAGTCCAGAAGTTGCTTGTATACTACCGCGCGTTAGTGACAGGTCATGGAAATTCTAAATATCAAATGAAAATCTTAAAAGATGAGTAAGTGTCAAGGATTAGAACTGGTAAGCTTTAGCCTTAGGATCACGAGTAGATACATATGGGGAAAATATATAGTAATTACGTGAGACTCTGTAATGACAAAGAAGGCGACATTTTCAAGTCGAGAGAATGAAATCACTTTAGCCTAGAGTAAATTACCAAAAAAAATAATTTAAGGTATCAAAAATCGATTTTTAACGAAGTGGCTCGAAAGGGGACCCACCCCATACACATATGTTAAGTTAACGTACTCCTGTTAAGTTTAATAACAGAGGACAATCTATGTGATCTTCTTTTTAAATGGCCCTAAAATACGTAACATATGAATGATCGGTTAGAGCCTGTCCCTGACCATTTTTCTAGTGTTTGCCAGCACTGATTTGGTTTTAAATACTAATCTCTTTAATTGGAATGACATATCTGTTTTGAATATAGAAGTGTATGAAATGAAGACATTTTTATATTAAAAAGATTTTTCTAATACCACGGCCTCCACGGCGGAGTCAGCGAAATTAAGAATTCATTTAGATAATGAAACGCTTCGTTTGCTTTCGCATCAATATTGCAGCAGTTGTTTTAAATGTTAGTTTAAAACAACTCAGCCAATCGAGATTCTTATAAATCGTTAATACATTAAATAAACTTACCCAATCAATTTTAGGTGAGCATTTATTTTGTCTGCCTGATATATCCTGAAAGCAATATTGATACACTTTCAGTTGATTTGAAGTTTAAAAGGAAACAATTCAATTAGATTTTTATTTTCCATTGTGCATTTATTATTGTTTAAATACTTTTTGTTATGAAGGAATACACTAGATCTGTTTAGTGGTCAAATACAAGTTGTCGTAAATTAATTTTCTCTTATTCGCATTAGCGGCAATATAGGCACTTTTGCATTATTATTTATACTTAAAAGACTCATAAACTGTATTCTCTGCCTTCACAAAGGCATTCAAAAGAAATATTCAAAAGAAAATAAAAAAAGAAGAAGAAGTTTTGTTAGTTTTCGCAAAATATATTATAATATTTTAAGTAAAAAGTGAAAAAGCATAAAAAATAAAAGAACATAATCATATAATAACAATTTTATTTAATAAAATGTGTCGCAAAGAAAATGTATACAAACTTTGATATAAGAGGGTATAAAACACATAGAAGAAGATGTTCACCTGAGCTATCAGTTTTACCTAGTATTCACTTCGCCTTGGCCTTCAAGTCGTATTTTCTTTTTCATTCAAAATAAGTTATAACGAACTTCAGAATTACCAAGAAATTTCTTTTTCTTTAGAACTAGAAAATTTATTTTTAAAAAAAATTTATATATAAAAAAAATCTTAAAGTTCGTATAATAATCGTAGGGCCTCAATATCTGATCTCTATCGAGTTTTATCTAATGCTGCTCTTTTGGCTTCATTATATATTAATCCAGCAGTTTGTTGTTCGGTTTGAACTTGGCGTCTTCATGTATTTTTACTCGTCACCATCTTCTTGCTACCTGTGGGTTGTATTTAAGGTATTTGCTATTTGCTGGCTTACGTAGGTTATGACCCAACCACCTTTATTTGCGTATTTTGATCTCATTGGCAATTGAGGGTTGCTGCGTTCTAAACCATAGCTCAGAATTTGACCGAATTTATACGATGCCATTTTTTCATGCCATTTTTTTATGTCTCTTTTAAAGTTGCAGCGAATTTCATGGCACATTTTTAGGATGAAATTTTTCATGCAATCGGCTTGATTTTGTTTTTGACATTTTCTATTGATTTCATATTCGTAATTTTTATTGTTTATGCGCTATTTGAAACAAATATATGCACTAGTACTGAAATACAAAATAAATAAAAATGAAACAAGCAAATAACGAAATTTTACAAGAAATTATTAAAATCATACCGAAATGTATACATAATTAAACCAAACAATTTCATTTTTTGAAATCAACTCTGAACGAACGAAAATTGCACAAAGCAAGTGTCAAAAAATCCCCTCAAAATTCAAGCCAGGCTATTTTGTTTACCCCGCTTGCTTCTCTACACCTCTTGCCTACAAACCAAAATTGCATGCAACCAGTTTCATGAAAAATGTCATGGTGTAAGTTGGCTCTTTGTTACACTTTGAGATCAAAATATATTCAGGATTCGGCGAAGGCATTCATTGACGAAGATCTGTAGTTTTGGTAAGTCAAGGATGGGTAAATTCCAGCTCTCCGAGCCATAAAGCAACACTGACTTTAGAGTGCTATTGAATAATCCAATTTTTGTAGATACTGCAATGTTAGCTGTTCTCCATACAGAACTAACTAAGCTTAGGCAATAGCAATAATGCTATCCAAAAAGCAAAAGAATGTGGTATCTTCAAGCTGTCTCATCATCAGTTAAAAGCGATAGCTGTTCGTTAAATTGAAAGACATTGATTTAGTTTTTAAGGTATTTATAATCAATCCTGCATTCGTCGCTTTAGCGGCAATGCTTTTTGATATTTGTTGTATTTCTTGTTGATTGTATGACGGTAAACAAATGTCATCAGCATAGTCAAGGTCCGTGAGTCTTTCAGCCATGCCTAAATCCTTGCATGGGATTCACAGGGGGATAGAAAACACCCTTATCTTACACCTATTTAAACGCTTAAGTTTTCGCTAACTTGACCTTCTTGAAGCACTGAGCAAGTTGCATCCATCCACAAACATTATTTTATCATGTGATAACATGTGATGTATGATAACATGTATAACTTCTAAAATTTATAAAATTGACAAATGTAACTTACAACGTCATGTTGTAGACTGACTTTTGCTACCTGCGAGAAGCCTTTGATAATTTGCTGAAAGATTGATAAAATAAGGCTCTTCTTTTTTACAAATGCCATAAATATCTATAAAGCAGAAAATCTTTTTAAATTGATCTTATTTGTTCTCTCAATACGAATTAACAATGCTTTTTGTGAAAAGTCTTTTAGTATTTTAAATAATCTACACTCACAAAAGGTCCTTCGACCTAATAAAGGCCGACATTTTAATAAGAGTAAATTTTAATAAGAGTAAATTTTAAGGAGTACAGGCCTCTCTAAATAGTTGGAGCATGTTTCGCAAAAACGTTTGCCGTTTTCAACCAATACCATGCTTGCCCATTATTAAAATCGCCCAGATTTAATGTGGTCTTTATTACAATAGAATCCTTCTTTTATTAGTCTACCTAATGTATACGTTGGAGCATATTTTAAATAAAAAAAGATACACATGAAAGATTACTCGCTTTTTTAGCTTTATCAAGATTATTCTGCCGCTATGTGATTGATAGTATTCCATTAGACTTTTCTTAGCCTCTTTGGGTAGCAGAAAGCCCATGCCACTAGATCTTGATTTGTCGGAATAGTCCGCTAAAGTACGTGCGTTCCATGATCCAGACCGTTTCAGTACTTTCATGTTAACAGTCGTCGTCAGGACTTTCGGTTCCTTTTTCAAATATCTCTTTTGGTGGGTATGATCACTTGTAGTATAGTGGAGATTTTGTTCTTAAAAAAAGAAACGTTTCCAATTTTTTTACCAAAGAAAAAAACATTCTTGAACCAAGCACACAACATGTTTCATAATCTTATATGTTAAAAATCAATCATAATGCTCCCGGAACCTAAAGAACACATACCATATATGGGCATTATATTGTAAGAGATGGGTAAAATACAATCTATGACATAGTAGGCCGTACTCGACAAACCATGAACAGTTTAAGAACAAGTTGCTGGCGTGCAAACGGAGTACGCCAATTTAAAAATGAAATCGAGTACTTCCTTAAGATACAACAAACTGATGTCATGCTGATTTTAGAGACTCTCTCTGTATTATATGACAATGATGATGAGGACACCCGTGGGCTCGTTTGAGGATTACCTTATTACTTTGTGAGGATCACCCTCAAGCAACAAATATCTGCCTTTCAAAATTTCATAATTTCATTACTTCTTCGATTCATTCACAACTCCTAGATTTCAAGTGTCAGAGAGTCGGCATAACGATTTCTAAAAAATAAAAAAATACGACAGATTTTACTCGATATCGAATGCGGTGATTAGACCCCTGTAGATCGTCAACGGTTCTTGACTGAAAAAGGAAGAATTCGAATAGAGCGGCAATCCCACAGATCTCCTCAACTTAAAAACAGATTATGGCTTTTATAAGACTGGTAACAAAATGCTATTTGCACAAAATAATAATAATAAACAAAATAAATAATATTATTTTTTGATGCCACCAGAGTACTTTCTTACCAGATTGGAATGTTTCTTTGATAACTACGTCTCCTAAGCCAGGAAAAAAACCTCACAAAAGTAAAATCATATCAGAGCTGTTTAAGAAGATATTAATAACTAAGCTGAGCTCAATTCTAAAGGTCCAGGGACGTATTCTATACATCCATCAAATCAGCTTTAGAAAAAAACATAGCACAATCGAACAAACTGACAGACTAGTAAGTGTAATTAAAAAATCTTTTGATGAAAGAAAATACTGCTCTGCGCTTTTTATCGAGGTTTCTTAAACATTCGATAAAGTTTGACATGAAGACTTATTGCCAGTCCCACAATGTCGCAAGAAATAGTTCATTACAAATAAAACAGAAATAAATTTTTTTAAATTTTTCGTTTTAAATGTAATTGGGTGAAAGAACGAAAAATAGCCACATCGTGGGAAATAAAGCTGACCAAAAACTATAAGATATTAGAATATAATTTATCTAATCGAAAGTTTATACCGAAAGAAAAAGATTTTTAAGATAACTGCGCCTAAATAAAGTTGGAGTATGGCAAAGTGGTACATTGGAACCTTTTCATACTTATTGTATACTTAAGAAATGCCTATTAGTAACCGATTTCACACATCGTAGAAAAAACCAAATCAGACCTGAACTTTCATAATTCAAATACCTTGCTAGGGACTCTACCCTCAGTTTAGATTCCAAACTTTTACTGTACAAGTTGTTACTCGAACCAATATGATGTTACGTAATTGAATTGTTGGGCACTGCCTCACTTTCCCATTTAAATTTAAAAGCACCAAAATAAGATTTTATTAATGATCACAGACAAAAAGTTCGAACATTCACAAAGGTCTAAAAGTGCTATTTGTTAAAGCAGAAAGAGCGAAACATGCAATAATATATTTAAAAAAATTATATTTGGAATTTTTAAATAACATTATTTATTTCTCAAAAAACGCATAATTCCTTTTTTTGAAATTTATTATATAGTAATCCAAACAGATTGCTATGGGTAAGCATATCCATATAGCATATAGCTATTTCGTTGGTGCTTACCCAGATCGTCAGTGGACTTTGTTAAATTTTCCGATTAAAAACTCAGATTCTTATGCCCAAAATTTAATAAACCAAATGAGAAGTTTATTAAGTCTAGAAAGCAAGAAAAAATCAAAATTTCTAAACAGAAAACATAGTAACTATTTTAAATTTAAAAATTAGAAACTTTACTTTTCTTTTTCTTTCTATTATTATATAATAATAAATTAAAAAAAGGAATTACGCGTTTTTGAGAAATAAAAAATGCAGTAATATATTTAATTTGAACTTAATAAAATTATTACTTTTGTTAGTTCAAATGCATGGAAGATACAATGGAAGATAAAACAAAAATATGACCAAAAAAGGTTTAAAGCCCAACAATAATGTTGATGTGCGGCCTAAGACATCTTAAGCAACTGAGTGCATAATTATAAACATGTTTGAGCAAGAAACTGATCGCTTATTTCGTAAGAAAACAGCCGTTTGTGAATTGTGTGCACACATCCATGCTTAGACAACATCTTATAATAAAAAGCAAAGAGGATATGTCTAAGATTAGTTAACATAAATCATTCTAATTAATTTTAAGCGTGACAAATTCCTCATAAAATTTTTTATTTTACATTCACGGATATAGTTCGTGAAAGCACGTTCCAATGGCCATTTAGCTACCAGTCTTCACGACACTTCTCACAGTATCGGGATAATCTAAAATCTCTTTTTGTAAAAATTTAAAAATGAAAATAGTTAAATATTTATGTATGTAACTTTTTATCTATTTTTAGGAACAACAAAACTTGAAATTATTATATGTTTTACAATTTTACAAATTTACAAAGTGCACACTGTCGTATTTGTCATGCATGCATGAACTGCGCAAACAGTAGAAAGTGTATAGATTTTTTCTCCAATGGCTGCTGTAGAAGTTCCAAAATAACATCATTAATGACGATAGGCTACTTGGTGGAGTACTATTCTAGTAGTCTGTAGTTTGAGGTTCGATTCCCGGCAAGGACTCCGATCTGTTTCACTATCGGACAACTTCACAATTTCAGTTATCACGATTTTACAACTTTTTTATTACAATCAACGCTTTTAAATTTTATTCACGAGAAATTATGTAAAAAATAATAAATAAGAATAAGAAATAGTTCGACTAATAATAATTAAAAGTTTTCATAAATAAGAACATTTAAAAATTTAAAATTTCTTGGAAACGGGCGGAAATTCCAACCGAAACAGCTAAGTCCTTGTGGTTCTCTTTAATTACATCAAATAAAAGCGCTCTCAATGTAGAGTTTTAACTTATTTAATTTATGTGGTATGCAATCTGCCAAAAACTGAAGGTTGTTTATGAGTTTAATACGTAATACATATTATGTATTTAAATGTGTGGAAAAACAAAATTAAATTCATAACAGTGCGAGTACACACATACATGCCTACACCAATTTTGTTTGTGTGCTGTGTGTACACTTTAATCCACACAGACCCAATCTCCCATTGTTTTGTTATTTTTATGAATACATGTTGTTCAAATATAAAACTGCAGTTTTATTGAATCAGCTTTTAAATAAGTGTATGTTTGCACGTGTAAGTTCAAAAGTACAGATACATGTACACATGAGTTGTGTTTAAATATTTTTTGTTTTGGTTTTCATAAAATTTTCATACAATTTGTTGCAACATTTATTCTTTGCTTTTTTTATAAAAAATCTTATGTTCAAGAAAAATACGTGTATTTTTATCAGCAATCGATTGATGTTTTCCTATACGTTTTAGCTAAAAGTGGAAAATTTTGCTCCAATTAAAGCTTTAATTAGTTTCAAAAATAAATTTAATTAAATTTGGTGTTCCACTTGTCTGCATAGGATGAACCGTTCTCCAATCATCATAAAATATATACTTATATGAACAATTGATAAAAGGCTAATACTAGCCACGCCCCTTTAAAAAACACTATCGGTGTAATAGATGAAAATTATTAAGCATATTAATTCCTCCCTCTTTATCCTTTTTTGTTCTCTTTGAAGAGGAAATATTTTTTTCCTGACTGTTTTATTAATTATTTGTAACAAAAATACATTTTTTGGCAAAACTAAGCAAACATAAAGTCCCTGTTTACTGTTTGTAAATACATATTTACAAATAAATAAACTATATTTCAATACAACTAAGCAATGTAAGCCTCAAGGCCTTCATAATTCAATAAAACTCAATCTCAAAACCAATTTGACTAAGCCTTTTCACACAGTTTTCTTAAGTTCTTAAAACCATTTTGTAACCTAAAATATAAAATAAATACAAAATTGCATTAAATTTTAAATTAAAAGTTTGCTTAAAAATATAAGAATTTTGTACAGAATTCTCTCCCAAACAACGTAGAGATTAAACTTGATGCACGAAATTTGCAACAGCAACTAGAAACCAATCTGGAAAGTACATGTTTTAAAAACGTTCCACAAATTGAACTTAATTCTATTTTATTTGTTGTCAAGATATTGTTGCATGTTAGGCAGCTAATCTAATGTTTTTAGCAATGAGTTTTGTGGTATGTCCTGTATACAAATTAATTTTTTCTCGAAGTTTCTCAACACTCAGTCGTTGATATTATTTTTGGGATCACGACGATATCGATAAGATATTTTAGTTTTGTTTAATACTAGGCCAATATGTTAGTTGTCCAGTCAAAATCATATAAACTCACGACACAAAAATGACCTTTTGATGCAATAGAAATAAGGATGTTTTTTAACTTTTAAGAACCATTAATTGCTCAAATTAAATGGAGCTGAGAAAAATCATTTTTGCAGTACTGATGAAGCAAAAATTTAATAAAACTAAAAGTGAAAAACTTTTGTGGCTACCTAAGCGCTACCTAAACGGTGTTAAGAATCATTCCTAGGAAGTTCATATGTTCTAGAAAGTTGTTTATTGAGATCTCAGGTTCATTTTTGTAGCTGATTGTTTCCTTTAATTTTGAACGGTTTGCTACCTATGGACCTGAACAGGGGAAGAAAGGTAAAAAATATTGAATTTTTTTTAAGCTTTTTGCGATTTTGACCTTGAAGATGAAGTTTTTTTTGATTTTTTTGTTCTTTATGACAAGAGCTACAACTTTGCCTCTGAGAGTATATCAAAATTCCAAACGGTTTAAAAAATATGAGCTTGAGTAAATGATCATTTTTTTGCAAAAATGACATCGAGGCCCCACATCTTTGAGGGCTCATAAAAAAAACCTGGAGGACTTTGGGCAAAACTGGGAGACGGGGGTCTTTTTTTTGGTCTTTTATCACGTAGTGGTGTCCGTATATAGTTATTTTTTTCCGTGTTGCACTGTGTTATGAAACTTAAAGTTAAAAGTATAAAGTTAAATTATAAAACTATAATTAATAAAATTATAATTTATAAAATCATAAATTATAAATAACAATATCCAAAATGGTATACATAATTAATTCAAATTTTGAATAATAACATTTTTAAAACTAGTCTTTGTTGCTCTAAATTTCAAACTGCTGTTATTTAGTAAAAATTGAAATAATTTAAAGACCTAATTAAAGGACTATTAAGCACGTAATTTCTCTGGTGCATGGCTACATAAAATAATCTTCTATGACGAATTGACAACCTTGAGGGAACATAATGTAATTTTTTGCAAGATTTTAGGACAGTCTATATTTGCATTTATAAAGTCAAATATATAACGCATAGACTGCACTTTACGTCTTTTTTCTAAAGAAAACATACCCAGATGTAAGCACCACGACACATAAGAAGAAGCCGGACAAATAAAATTAAGATGAGGCAGAGCATAAATATTTTCTGTATCTTTTCGATACGATCAATATTAACTGCACAATAAGGACTGCAAATAGAAGCCCCATATTCCAATTTAGACATTACATAAGAAGAAAAGAAAATTTTAATTTTTTAATTTTTCCTGATGATGCTACACAAAGGAGTAGCGAAATATCGATAATAAAATTGAAAATAATTAAGGACCTAAAGCTTGAAAATAAAAATAATTAAATACAAAAAAAAAATAAAAGTTTAATTGTATATTGATCAACGAAATCCGTACTATTTCTTTTTATAAACGCAAGTATAGAGTACGCTACAGTTAGTTATAAGCTTATCTAAGTGAGGTTTGAAAGTCAATTTAGAATCAAACAAGATACCGAAGTCACTATATTTCTTTCGTTTTTATTATATTATTATCATTTTTAAAATGATAACTGGAATCCAATAAAACTGTTAATCTTGTAAAAGATACATGAAAACATTTATTTAAGTTTTAATTAAGATTATTACATCAATCATTCAAGCAATCAAGATCACTTTGCAATTTGGTGATATCATTAAAATTGCTTATACCAGAAAATATCTTAAGGTCATCAGCATATAACAAAAAATTATAAAATTTAAGACATTGAAAAATGTCATTGATAAAAATATTAAACAGCAGAGGACCCAGGACACTGCCTTGCGGAACTCCAAAAAATTGAGTATACTTAAAAGATTGATGTACATCAATTTTTACAACATAAACCCTAACACTCAGATAAGAAGACAGCCAACTATAGAAAGTTGAATAAATTCCCAGATTAAGATTAGAAATTGCAGATTTCTTATTTCGAAAACCATGTTGCTGAGAAATTATCAGAGATTTTATATTAAAATATTATATTTCAAAATTTTCATGACCAGTACTTTTTGAAAGTTGATTTAGAGTATGAAGAGCACTACCCCCATCTATGATGTATAGTGTATATATAACATGTAACATAAGTGTCAAGTTTTTAATAATCAATCATAGTCAGCCTTAATTTATATCGTCGCGTTTCTTCTTAAACCACGTAAGCGAAATTTTTTCGAAATTGACTTTTTTGGTTTTTATGGTAGTAAATAACATTTGCCACCAGACTAACAGTTAATTTTTCGCAAATGACAGTTAGTACATCCTATTCCTACTACTAATGGCTTTATAGTATGCAGTAACTTTAAAATATCCCGCTTTCAAAAATAAAAGGTGCCTTAAAGTATGTATAATTAATTAATTAATTAATGAAATATTCAATATTTAAAGAAAAAAACACATCAAAGTCTTGAAAGCATTTTTTTGTTAATTATTGTAGGGAAACTTTAGGTAGTAATAGACTTGGTTCCCACCAACTAAAGAAAAATTATTGTATACGATTTTATCGTATTCTATTATCTGAGTTGGTTGAATAGATACTGTTTACAACTAAACACCACCCAAGTTAAGAATTTTGATGGAGGATGTAGTGATGCAGAAAATGCATTAAATTCTCCTCATGTCTAAAATTAAATTTTTCCAATCTTTTTAATTAATTATCTTATTTTAAAAAAATCTTTTCACCCTATAGTAGATAATAGAATACACGAAATTAAGCTCTTATCATCTTATCTTATCTTATCAATTTATTTCTATATAAGGAAATTATATTTTCAATTATTTCGAAAGACGTGTAAAAGTCTCATCTAAATCTACACAACTGATCAAAATTCTTTATTCCTAGCGATGACAATCAGCTGCTTCGCGTCGTTAAGTCACAGTTCATTATGATGGAGTAAGTAGTCTTTAACTACTTAAAATAATGAACTCTTGCAAAAGATAGAAGAAATGATATTTGAATTGAGAATAAGGTTTTTACTCTTGATGTCTATTTTCAGACATTAAGAAGAATTAAAACTATTTAAGCAATCGTGGAATGTTAACACTTGGCAATTATCGAAAATTCATTTAAATTTAACTGTTGTTTGTTGGGACATTTAAAATAAAGAACTTTAATAATTTTTAAGTCTTCTAATTTACAAGCGCAAATACAAGGTAACTAAGACTTTTATGTAAAACTCCAAATATGCTTTTGTACATATGTTTGTGTCTCATTTGAGACTTAAAATAACAAAATTTCCATTTCAGCTGATGCCGTCGTGTAATGCAAAGAGACAATACATAAATTATAATTTTGCAAATTACATTTCTTTAAGCCAAACAGACAATAGAAAGCAATCAAGCAAATAATTTTTATAATAACGCACTTTGGGTTCGATCACCTCAAAAGGGAAGCAAAATTTACTTTTTATAATTAAGCATTTTTTGTAAAATCTCTTCAATTAAAATTATGACTAATATGTTTTTTCTTTATTTTCGATGAAGAAGAAATATCTATTAGTTATTACCATTAATTGAACATGCAGTGGGTAGTATTTCAACAACAAAAATTTTTTTGTTTTTCAAACTTGTTGTAACAAATTTACAAAATTAACAAAAAGAAGTTAAATTTATTAGTGAATATAAATAAAAAGGCGAAAATTAGATTTTATTGCATTTGCAAAAAAAAAAGAATATAAATGGATTAGTTAAAAAACTTACATAAAGTAGCTCTAATAATATGAAAGCGGTATAATTTTTATTTAATCACACATACTTGTACCCAAAGGGTAACAACGTGTTTGCGCTACAATGCCTGTCTGTCCGTCTGTCAACGCTTTTTATATCTGGAACTGTTATAGGAAGACTCTTGAAATTTTCCAGAATATATATAACTGGAATACGGTCTAATTTTTGAAATTTTCACAGATGGTCTATTACCATGGCGCATTCATAACAAATAGTAAAATTTAAAGGGTATTCCAAAAGTATTATAATTTGCATCTAAAAGGCCTTATTTTTTAACGGTAATAGGTAGATTCTTGAACTGTGTACAAAAGATGTGTTGCCTTGGCCTCTATCACAAATTCTACAAATTAAAGGGTATTCCGACAGTGACATGCTTTGCACGTATACTGCATTATTTTTTTAAACTCCGTAGGTAGGTTTCTGATATTTTTATAGAGAGTTTATTAACATGGCCGCTATAACAATAATTACTAAAATTTAAAAAGTGTTTCAATAGTGATGTTGTTTTCACGAATATGACTTTAATTTTTAAATCTATACAGAGTGTGTAAATTTATGACAGCTATAGCAAAAAATCTTAAAAAATAAAATTAAATAGTTTTTTGTATAAATTTATCCCATGTAACAAGTATCAATGATAATAAAGGGTGTTTCGAGAATGACACGATTTTATATATATAACTTTATATTTGAACAGTGATAAGCTGACACTTAAAATGTACACAAATTAAATTTTACAATATCTACTGAAACAACAAGTAACGAAAATAAATTTTATAATTGATGATTTTTGCCTTCTGTAAAAATTAAAAATTAAAGTCGTGAAAAATTAACAACTTGTACTTTTAAGGTTGTACTGTGTGTGAGTCTGAATCGCACTTGACCGTTTTATTTATATCGGGTGGTTGAATTTTAAGGGACGATGCTGAATATGAACCACACCTAAACGTCAAGTTTTTTTCTACATTTAATTTGACATTTCTCAATTTCAGACTAACTCAATTTAACCATGAAAAGATACTTAATCGAGCAATGGTCAGAATGCTGGCATCGTTAGATGATCAATTTTCGAAGAAAATTATTCTCATCAGTGATAAGGCACAATTTCACCTCAATGGGTTCGTCAATAAGCAGAATTGCCGCATTTAGGCGAATGATAATCCAAGAGTGATTGTCGAAAAACCAATGAATCCACAAAGAATGACTGTTTGGCAGTTACTGTGAACCATATACGGATTCTTAACCGTGTTAAGAATCATTCCTATGAATTCCTAGGAATCATTCCTAGGAATTCCTAGGAATGATTCTTAGGAATGATTCTTAGGAATGATTCCTAGGAATTCCTAGGAATGATTCTTAACACCGTTTAGGTAGCCGAAAAAAGTTTTTCACTTTTGCGGCTACATTAGCGCTACCTAAACGGTGTTAAGAATCTTTCCTAGGAAGTTCACATGTTCTAGAAAGTTGTTTATTGAGATCTTGGGTTCATTTTTGTAGTGGATTGTTTCCTTGAATTTTGAACGGTTTGCTACCTATGGACCTGAACAGGGGAAAAAAGTTAAAAAAAATTGAATTTTTTAAAGTTGAAGGTGAAGTTTTTTTTGATTTTATATGCCTCAGAGAGTATATCAAAATTCCAAACGGTTTGCAAAATATGAGCTTGAGTAAATGATCATTTTTTTGCAAAAATGACATCGAGGCCCCACATCTTTGAGGGCCCATAAAAAAACCTGGAGGACTTTGGGTAAAACTGGGAGACAGGGGTCTTTTTTTTTGGTCTTTTATCACGTAGTGGTGTCTGTATATGGTTATTTTTTTCCGTGTTGCACTGTGTAATTATATGTGCAATGCTTCAACTTTAATTTGAATTAAAAGAAGTAATGCAAATTGGGAACAGATATTTTTTTCTAATTTATAGTTAAAAGAAATAAAAATAAAATTACCAAATTATATTAATCTATTTTTTTAACATGGAAAAAATTAATGCTTTAAATCACATATAATATTTATATGTGCAAAAAATTTATTTAATAGAAATACATATTATTTTAGTTACAAAATAAAAGTTGTATATATGTATGTTAATAAGAGTTTGTGTTACTCTTGTGTATCCTGAGGAATTTGACTTCACGGGGTATTGACTCTACCAGTTTTTTCAGGACAGACATATCAAAATGACCCATTCAACCAATATATGCTTTTTTAGCTATTTCCAGCTGTTATATAGCTTTAAGATGTATGAATTTTGGGAGAAAGTATTCACCATAGATCCTCGATGGGATAGAGGTCTAGGCTTAAAGCAGACCACCCGAGCAAATCAATTTGTCGAAAATTGAAAAACGTCTTTATCTTCTTCACCATGTGATTCGGTGCTTTATCCTGCTGGAAAGTCCAGTTATCGCGTTATAAATCACCAACAAAATTAAGGTGTTCGCTTTGTAAAAAATCTATGTAGATTTCTGCATTCAATTTTTCTAGCCCAAAGCCTCTTATGGGCTTCCCTTTTGATAAAAAATTCCGCCCATACATTGAGTGATCCTGCACCATGAACTCGATTGTGGCATGCTTCCCGTGGGCGTCTTATGTCCATCTAATTTTTGTGGAGACCATCTGGTCCGTCAAAATTAAACTTTTTGTGTCACTGAATATCACAGATTAAAATTCATTTTACAAAAATTATACTTTTCTTAAAATACCACATGTGCATTTTATGGCGTTTTTTTTTTGTCGTAGTTTAGGCACTCAATACTCATATTTATGGTCTAAATATTGTCTTATTCTTTCATAAACACGTTGTTTAGTCACATTTAGACCAAGTTCCACTTTTATTTGCTTACAACTCATGTGGATATTAGTTGCTAACTGCTGTATTCGCCGTTTGCTCTTATTATCAATTGTCGTCATGTTACGCTTTTTCTTTACTCGCTCCCTTGATTAATCAACTATATTCATCTGTTAATTGATTTTCCTGAAAATTCCAAAAATTGGATTTGTTTGCATCTTATACATTTGCTATTCCACTATACTAACTTATGGAGCGATTTCTCCGCTGTATGTGCTGATACGTTGATTTGGCACCAGTTGGAAGTCAAATAATTCATTTTGCACATATAAATATTTTACACGGGATTTTCGACTTGCTTGATTAAAAATAACGGTATTACGAATGCGGTGCAAAGATAAACCTATCAAAACAACAACAAAAGATAAAGTAAATATAAGAAAACGTGTATGCCAAAAACAACAACCCAACCGTTAGTATAACATATGGTCCAAAGAAAAGCAATTTTGCACATATAATTATTTGACTGGGAGTAAGTTCTAACATTTTTCTCTGTGTTTTTTAAAAGCGATTCTACCCAATGTGTAACTTTTAAAGAAAAAATTTAAAAAAGTGAAGCTAAACAAATCAATTTTTTTTCTTGTGTTATTTCCCCAGAAACCTTTCATAATTTTATTGCCAGAGAGAAATAAAACATTCAACACTTATTGCATTAAACAAGAAAGCCAAATTATATTTTTTAATATAATTGATAATGTGCGAAGTTTATGTAAAGTATTTTTCCTGAGGGTAAAATTACACAAGCGCAAAGGCATGTGTACAGGCACATGCACATCTTGTTATATAATTGTTTTCCTTTATACAAATACATTCACAGTTTTATAATACACAAATACAATTTTAAGATATATAAAGGAGTTTTAAAACCACCCAGTGTGACTTATAGATAAGAGCAGTTTCAAAAGAAATAATAATTTTTAAAATAATTTTTATTTTATATAGTTTATTTCGCAATTGACAATTTACTAACGACATTTAATAAATTTAATCCTAATATTAAATTTACAGTTGAGATAGAGTCTGATTTTAGACTTCCGTATTTAGATACATTACTCATAAGGAGAGGCAATGACATATTAATAGATTGGTATCAAAAACCAACGTCTTCCGGAAGAATTATTAACTATTATTCGAAACATTGTAAACGAATAATAGTTAACGCAGCTAAAAATTTAATAGACAGGGTTCTGACAATTAGTAATAAAGAATTCCATAAAAATAATAAGGAAAAAATAAGAAATATTTTAAATGATAATAATTTTCCAAAACAATTAACAAATAGATTAATAAATCAATATGGGAGAAGAAGTAATCAAAATACAAGAGATATTACAGAACAAAAAATTTATAAATCTTTAATATATGTACCAGAAATATCTGAACGTTTAGAAAAATCTAAAATCTTTGATAATACTAAATATAAAATGGCTTTTAAAACTCAAAATACTCTAAACAAATTATTCAGTAAAACTAAAGATAGAATCCAAAAATTAGAATTGTCAAATATAGTATATAAAATACCTTGTAACGGAAATGAAAATGAAAATTGTAATAAAGTATATGTAGGCACAACGAAAAATAAACTTAAAACTAGAATAGCAGGACATAAATCAGACCAAAAATATAGGAATATTAATTCGCAAAAAACAGCATTATCTTCTCATTGTGCTGAATTAAATCACTATCCCAATTTTGATAATGTTTCAGTACTAAATTCAGAAAACAATTATAAACGTCGTTACATATTAGAAATGTTACAAATTATTAATACACCAAACACACAGAGATATAATTTTAAGGCAGACACAGATAATATAGCTCAAATTTACAGACATTTAGTAAATAAGAAATAATTTAATTATTGTTTGTACTTGTTTAAAAACTTTTTTAATAATTTTATGACAAAAATTTTTTTGAAACATGTTACTTTGAAGAAAATTTTTTCAATACTTAATTGTAATTTTCATATCGTTAATTTGTTAATTTTTCCTGATGATGCTACACAAAGGAGTAGCGAAATATCGAAAAAATAAAAATAAAATTATTTAAAGACCTAAAGCTTAAAAGAAAATACTTAAATTTATATTAAAATAATTTTTAATTATAAAATTATTGTGAAAAAGCACAATGTTAGATGTATTTTACTATAAAATATTGAATTCGTTTCTTGGGTAAAAGGCATAATTATGAATTTTATTTTTTTTTATTCCAAGAATTGAATAACAATGAATATTTCTTTTAACAAATTCATGGTTATGTATAAATATTTTTAATTACTCACACCGTGAAGCTAACGTTAAGAAAACTTCAATTGCTTTTTAGCCAAATCGACTACAATTTGTAATTATAATTATATTACACACTTTATATGCGTCCTGACAATATTTTTTCGATTTTATTTTGGGTGTAATCCGCACCAAATTTTAAGACTCTTATGTATTTACTTAATATAAAGGTACTCATCCCTAGATAAAATTCTAAAATTTATAAAATATTCTAAAATTTTAAAAGTTTTTGTAAAGCTCTGTAAAAAGCGTTTTAAAATATTTTGATGATAATGTAATTCCACAAAGTAAAAATACAAATAAAATAAACATTTTATACAATTGGCTATTTGGCAGTAATTTATATTTTATTCTTATTTATAAACCGCATGTTGCGTAATCGTGTTTAAAAAATACCGCGTTTAAAAATAAAAAATACATAAAATACTTATAGCATGTTTTATTTTTAAACGCGGTATTTACCACTAAATCGGTAAAAAGAAATCGGCGTACTTTTACTGCTTTTTCTTCACTTTTACTTGGAAATATGATATTTTTGCTAAGAAAAGTATCCTATATTGGAATCAGAATACTAAGGTACCTTCTCACGATGCGAATATAAAAAGAATGACAGACGGACAGACAGACAGACAGAGAGAAAAAGAGTTACTATTTTATTATATGTATATCTAATATTTTTAATTAATCAAAATTTAGAAAGAAAAAAGTATTATCCTGCTAGGTAAACCCTCTATTTTAAATACTTTTTTTTTCTGCTTCGTGGTATAGTTGATTATAAAACTTTCATGCCTACATTGTTTATTTAAACGTTCTTTGTTTCCTCGGCATTTGAACAGCCATATCGTTTACCTAATTAAATATTACCATCGAATAAATATTCTGGTTAACATCCATCTGGTTTTGATTCTACGAAAACCACAAACAATTCTTTCAACTTTTCACAAGAATGAACAATCAAATGTTTCCTCTACTCAAAATTTCTATGACATTGGCTCATAATATCAAACGTTTATTCGACTTAATCGCAATTCATCGTTTTAGAGTTGTATAACTAATTGGTGAAAACGTAGACAGACATCTTAATATTAAAAGCAAGTAAAAAACCACAAATTTAACGGAACCCTTCGTGTGTGAGCCTGGTTCGCATATGTCTAAGTTATTTTATTAGTATGTGTGTGTCTGACTGATCCTGATGAATAATAATAAAATTTTGTTGAGCGGTAACTAAATACTTTTTACTCGAGAAAATTTATAATTTTAAAGGGAAAAGACAAAAAAGCCAAAGTACCCCATTTTGCCGGTTTAAATAAATTCGGAAACGTGGCAGATTTTTTTTCTTTTCATTTCAAAATGAGAAATTTTAGATAATATACTCGTACACGAGCTGTATAATAATAAAATGTTATATTAAATCACTTTGCCGTGAGTAATTTCCTAGAGAGAGATACAAAATAATTATAAACAATCCTTTTTTTCTATTAAATAACTGTAGCACTTTTACTTTACAGAATTATAAAAAGTTTATTTTTTGTAAGATCGAATAGTACAAATATTTTTTAAAAGTAATGTTTCTAATAAAGAACTCTTAAATTGTATTCCAAAACAATTTATTTACTTCTTAGTATTTTAGAACTACAACGAATTTGGCAATATCTGCAGTTTACACTATTATTGAAAAAGCTATAAGTAAAAAGACAAAAATGTTTTTTTTTAATCGATATCTTTTCATCTTGTTTTTATTAAAAATATCTTAAAATTTACCAGGTTGAGTTGTTTGTGATTACAAACAAATAACAAAATAAAAAAATCTGGAGTGTCCCACACTCAACTTAACCATACCTCATTGAAACAGAAATTTTATATGGATATATAACAAAAAAAAAAAAGAATAAAAGTTCAAAGTATATTCGAATCAAAAAGTAATTATTTTCAGTGGCAAGTAAAACCCTTGCCCTACCCGATTATGCCCAAAAACTATTCATCTCTTCATCTCCACATACTAAATTACATTTTGTCAAACGGTATGACCTGTAAAACGTTCCCGAAATAGTGGGTTACAATAAAATTTAATTGTTTATAAAGCCCAGAAATTCCAGTAGCTCTATGAAATTGCAGGTTGGATTTTTTTGCCTTTATTGCTACAAAAGTAAAATTCATCATGTGGTCGTTTTTAGAAACAAAAATCATGAAGTCGTGTTTTTAAAATTCTATGGTACATATATTGTACACAACAAAATATCACAAAGAAATAAAAAAATAATATTTTAAAAGTGTAAAAAACATGAAATGTCATAAATTCCGTTACCGTTTCAGTTGAAGGAAAAAGTCTTCAATTTTTTTTTATAAACATCCCTGTAATAGTCAACAATTTCGTTTAGGTTTCTTTTTAGCTGCGTACTATCAAACTGAAAGTCGCCTAAAAATTTTCAGTCCTGAATTTCAGGATGTTTTTTACACACACTTTTAATGGCCAACTGCATTCAGTTCAGACAAAAAATGAGTAATATTTATTTTTACAATATTTTATATACTTATTCCTCTAATTACAACTGGATCATAGGGCATCTTTTTTTTTAAGCGATTCTTTAGCAATTTTATTTCAGAAAAGCGGGTTGCTGGTCCTCCTTTCTTATATTGGTGATAGGGCTGCTATTTGTGAATCCAATCATGCTTTAGCAAATATTCATGTAGGTTACGTACTTGTTTGAGACGATAAGGTGTGCTGTAACCATTCAGACCTTCTCACTTCAGTTAGCTTCCAGAGAAATCTGAAAAGCCATAGCTCGGGAAATACTTGGTCTAGGACTGCAAGTAGTGAGACGAATCGTTACTGTTACTCTCAAGTACATGACAGACAGAAAAATTTTTGCACTTTGTGCACCTGCGGTGAAAGTCTCAACTACAATTTTTACAATAACAAAACATTAATTCTTCCTAACAGCTAAACAAGCGTAAGGCGAAACGGCGTCTAGCACCTAGCTTTTGACAACCTAAATAAGAGCGCAATGCTCTTTAATAAACAGTAATGTTAATATATTTTGTTTAGTAAACTCTAATAAATTTAAACGTAGAATAGAGATAAAATCGCTAGATAAACCAGAAAGTAGCCAAAATGGCACCACTCTTACACAAAAAAAAAACAATATCAGTTTGTTTGTTTTTTTCGTAAGAATGATGCCATTTTATCTATTTTCTGTTTTATCTAGCGATTTTATCTCTATTTTGCGCCTTACTTTATTAGATTTTACTAAACAAAATATGTTAACATTACTGTTTATTACAAAACGTTCCGCTCTTATTTAGGTTTGTTCAGAGCAAGGCGCTAGACGTCGTTATGCCTTAAGGCCGGGGCACATAGAATCCGTCATACGTTATACGTGAACTTTTTCAGCGCACAAGAAAGTTGAAATACAGCTTTTCTAATGAGTGTTGTCACAATCAGTACGTCTCCGTTAACGCAAAGTACAAAAGTTGAGCAACTTTTGACGTACGTTGAAAGCTCAACTCTATCGAAATTGAAAGCTCTCTCTCAAAATTAAATTTTTGTGTTGAGGGAAGCACAAATAAAACAAAATGCAACAAAATAATTTAATTTAATAGAGTAAAATGGAGAAAAAAGCTTTTCTCGTGTTTTCTTTTCTGATTTAACATGCGTCAACAAAGTACTCATTGTGTCAACCTCTTCCGTTATTACTTTGATTTCAATTGAGAGCTTTAAAGTATAACGTATGACGGATTCTATGTGCCCCGGCCTTTATGCCCTTGTTTAAGTTAAACAGTTACGCGCTTGTTTAGTTTTAGCTGAAAAGGTCTATGCTGTTACATGCATAAACGAAAAACCAAACCACGTTCCTAAGTCTATATTAGTTGTTATTTTGGAATTCTGCAGAGTAGCTCATTCACAAACGATCATAAAAATCAAATATAAAAACATATATACTTCATAGACGTTTTTACTCGCCTATAAATAAATCGCAATTACGAGTGTTATGGCAGTCTTAATCTAAAAGTGACATTAAAGAAAAATTAATATCGGCGAGTTTTGTGAATCAAGCTTAAAGAAAACTATATTATACAAAAGCTTAGCTTCAGTTGTCTGCTAGCTGACTAATTTAGCGACCATCCTCGTATATAAGATTTGAAAGAAGACCAACCTTAATACTCTTTTCATACAATTATAGTTATTTAAGATTAAGAATACGTATTTTTAATATTTATTTAATTTGTTTTTGTTTTTATTTTTTTTTACTGAGTATATGATTAAACGTTTGTCAGCATGAAATAAATAAACATCATTAACATTTTAATTGTATCACACCGTAAGCGAAATTGTGTTCAGAGATATGCAAAAGAGGATAATAATTTGACTCAGCGTTAAGATGAATGTACGATGGTGTTAAATTCAAGTCTTAATAAAGACATTGTTAAAACTTTTGTAGATACAGAAGAATTTCGTTGGAGAATATACGAGTATTGTACACAAACATACTTCCATATGAGCTTTAATGAAAGACAACAATAATTCATAGAATTAATCAAATTGTATTTTTAACGTATCAAAATATATTAGATTAAATTGCTTTTACAAAGATATTTTGAGAAAATAGAAAAAAAAAACATTTAAACATTAAGAAAACTATAGTAAAGCAACTGTAGATAACCCAAATAGTGTTATATATTTTCAAATTTGAAATATTTAACTAAAATAAAAATACAAACTCTACTATCAAATTTAACCTAAACGATTATACAATTAATAAAATATTAATTAGATTTGTATTTATTTAGCAACGAGTTTTAGACACAAAGGATAGTATGTATTTTCATTTATATATGTATATAAAGCATATTTAGATTTTTTTCTACAACCTAAGGAATTCTTATAGTAAATTTAAAGCTCATTTGGCCTTTATTAGGTAGTTTATTTTAATAAACTAAAAGAAATAATAGCATAACAAAAGAAGAGAAAAATTATTTGTAATTCCCTATACATTTCAATAAAAAAAAGTAATGTTACCAATTCATCAGTTTTGTATTATATTTTTTTGTTTTAGAACTCTTTCATTAACCGATTTAATTTTTTGCTCCATAATCGCTGAATATATTTACATAAAAAATGAAAAATTTTCTAAAATAAAAAACACCATAATCACACGAACAATAAGAACGTCTACTTAATCAACAATTAGGTCAAGTTCGATTCGGACTAACAGGATTCGGTACCACAATACAATATATAACTTAAAAAGGACAACACTTTCTTTTCTCGTCCTTTTTTGTTAAATCTTAATTTTATTACTTTTTTTACAAATTGTAATTGTCTATTGTTGTTTAAAAGGGACACCTTTTAATTTTTAAATTTATTTTTTTTATTTATTTTTATTTTTTTTATTTGTTATTTATATTTATATTTTTATTTGTTTTATTTGCTAGGACTTGCCTAGATACTCTGTGTAAATATCAAGTGTCTGCTATCATGATTTATACGTCAAAATCACAGCCTGATTAATTAATTTTTTTTATACTTGTTTTTATACGGAACTAGATATCCCCGATGCGCTTCGCTACATCTATCCACAAAAAAATACAATAAACACTTGGTCAATCTTAAACTCGAAAACGCACGCACTCTAACGTCAAAAATGTTTTAGTTTATATGCAAGGTACGGCGCACAGTTTTCAATTTCGCGAGATAGCGGTCAAAACTCTATAACTTTTGACCGGATTGGTATTTTTTTACACAATTTGTTTTGTTCAATAGGAGGGACTTTAAGCTTCAATTTGCGTATTCAAACGTAAAAATCGACTGATAGGAACGTAAGTAATGTGGAGTTAAAAATGCATTTTAATTTTTTGTTGAGTTTCCATGTAAAATTTGAATATTTGACATTTTAAATATGTATTTTTTTATAATTTCTTATTTTCTTCAATCGTATTTTACAACCAATACTTATTTATTATTCCTAAACATAATTTTGGTCGGAAAATGCCAACATTTGGCCCCTGACATTTATTTAGTCTCAATATTCACAGGGGCCAAAGGTTGGTTTTTTTGGAAGAAAGCTAATTCTTGTGAGGATTAAACTGAAAAATAACACTGAAATTCCTAACAATATCAATACCATTTGGATATATTATATACAGAACACAACATCGATAAAATTTTAAGTAAACTTTTACTATTGATTTAAAATGCACATATATTTTATTTAAATGTATTAATAAAAATTTATACTAAAATTAGAAACAAATTATAATCTTTAAACTAGTATTAATTAAACAATATTAGTAAAAATTTCTACCAAATAGCTTTGATTTTCATTTTGCAGTAGTTGTGTAGCTTCTTCATCTAACTCTAATGAGGTTGATTTCCATTTTTGTCGAATACTGGACATATATGGGTCTGATGTGCACAACAAAATATTAATAAGATCTTCATTAGTACAATATCTGGAAATTTTTCTTGTATTGTGCTCGCGAAAGAATCTGTAGTCTTTGTTCCTTTTTTCTTGCGCTTCTTCTGAGAGATCTCCAATTGGAAGCATATTGTGCTGAATTATTTGTTCCCAATGGAACAAAATTTTGCGAACTGTGGTTGGCATATGTCTCGAAGAATATTTTTGGTTATAAAGGGTTGCTGTCTCATTAGCATACTGACCAAATTTTTTGCATCTATCTTTTTGCTACATGCTATAACTTCTAATATGATTTGGAATCGTCGTAATAAATCATAATCTACTCCAGTTATAGAAGCTGCAGTTTCTGGATCGGAAAAAAAATTTCCTTGCTGTGTTTCCATCATTAGAATTCCTTCTCCTTGCTATGGCTGGTCAATTATAAGGCCTATCTCACGGTATTTTTCTTGAATATCTTTTTTTTTCAAAATTTTCTTTGTTGTTTCTCATTGTTTCGCCTAACGGGCCAAATTCCAAATCGTATCCCAATTTAAGAATATGCTCCATAAAACAAATTCTAGCATGAAGAGGTGACATTCCAAATTCATATGCTTCATTAAAACTATCGTCTTGTGTTGGTGGTTGGCTCAATTGACTTGATGTTTTTTGGCATAAGGTGCAGCTTGACGAAGACTTTGTTTCGGTTAAAGCTTGTGCAACTTTTCCATCGATCATTGTAAGTGACATTTTAAAGTTAACTTCGATGCATTGGTCATTAAATTCAAATATCACTGGTTGAAGTTCTTTAATTTCATCTCTTATTTTGCCAACTTCTTCAGTTATGACATCTTTAGTTTCTTTTTTGTAAGCAAACTTTATTGGTCTACAAAATTTTGTTGACGAGGGAATTTCATTCTTCCATACATCTATCTCTGCAGCTCTACTAGTTGACGGCTCTGAAGCAATATAAGTTTTTGTTAAACGTAATGGAACGAAAGAAATCATGAATAAATTGGCATCTGATGAATTTTCCGCATTACATTGTTTGTATTGTTTCTGGCCAGAGGACCCATCACATCCCCATTTAGAAATTAAAGTCATGCTGCAATTTTTAAACTTCTTTAAATAATCAGCATCAAATGTCTTTAGTAATCGTTCTGCAGTGTGTTCAAGAAGATCCTGCAATTTTATTTCTGCTGAACTTGAAGTTACACTAATAGCAGTTGGTGAAGGTAAGCAATCTTTTTTGGCAGAAACTATATCTCGATATGATGGAAAAATTCCACAATTTTTTTCATTGGTTCGCTTCCGCAATTCTGTATATTGGTTTGTAGTCATTTTTAAATCCAAAAATAGTGCAAATGCTTCTTCTGGAGTAAATTTATTTTCTTCAGTTGGTGTCGGCATACTTTCTAAAATCCTTTTTGTGCGTCTGGGGCTTGCTTCCACTATTTTTTCAATGATAGCAATTTTACTCATTTTAGTTTTCGATGGTTGATTTTGATGCAGAAATGAATCCTTTATGATGCTACAAGAAACTTCTTCATTGATATGTTTAAGCTTGCGTCTTCGTGATCTTTCACTACAATTATCAATTGGCTTTGCTGGTCGACCACCTTTTCCAGTTTCCGTGGTAGTTACTGATGGCTTTTTAAAAATAAGTTTATTTCTTAGCCATTCTTGGTTGCGTGAGTAAAACAATTTCTTGTTTCTGGAACATTGATTGTACCGTTTTCTTAAAGTATTTAAAAAGTTTTTTATTTTTAAGTTATGAATTTTAATTTCTTGTTTGTCGCATATTTTGAAGAATGGATTATTCATTATATGTAAAATAATGTCGTTTTCATCTTTCCGTTCAAAATATATATCAGATAGAACACTATAACTGAATTTAGCCATTGTTTAAACAATAATGAAGAAAAAAAATGAATGCATGGATTAATATACTATTGCTCGAAGTTTCAACATGATCTTTTTTACCTCTTTGAAACATAATATAACAGGTACTTGGTTTTACCAGTTATTTCCATTGGTTTTAAATTTATTTGTAATTTTCAGGTATTTAAGTTGTGTAATATTAGATGGCAATAAAATCATTTTTTACCTTTTCCAAATGAATTGCTAGATACCACATAAATTTAGAGTTAACAGGTACTGGCAATAATATAACAGGTAGTTGGTTTTACCAGTTATTTCCATTAGTTATAAATTTATTTGCAATTTTCAGGTATTTAAGTTATGTAATATTAGATGGCAATAAAATCATTTTTTACCTTTTCCAAATGAATTGCCAGATACCACATAATTTGAGAGTTCTTTTGTCATTTTTGTCAAAATTTTGATACACCCTTCTATTTTGACTAGGTACAAATATGGGCCAACTTCTCCCAATTTCAACAGAATTATTTTTTGGGTCAATAGGAACTCTTATACAAAATTTCATCAAAATATATGCATAATAGCCACTTTCACATACAAATAACTTCTCAAAAAATATGACGTGCATTTGTACCGAATATCTTACCTTGGGTCAGAAAAATTGCTGTAGCTCAAAAAGTGCAGTCCCGATGCATGTACATGTATACATAAGAATGTAGGGAAGAGTTAGGACTACAAAATAGTAAATTTGTGTTTTGACTCAGCTTGACTCACAGGAGTTGTGCTCTATGAAGTAGGAAATTTCTGAGAAATTTTACCTTTTTTAAAATAATATTTAAATTGTTCTGCAAAAAAGTAGAGCTTCAATTTTTTTTACCAGTAATAGGAAATAAGTTAAGTTACAACACAGAATTTATTTCTTCCAAAAATCTTGAAAAACAAAAAAGTTATGATCATTTAAACTTTAAAAATTAACTAAAAATATCATAAATTTACAAAATTCTGAAAAAGCCCATTTTGGACCACCCTGTTCTCAGTGAAATAGTTGAAATAGAGTTTTAATTTTTTGGCTCCCGGAGTTTACTACTGTCTACTTTCATATGAGTCTAATAACTTTAAAATCGGAGAACAAAAACCAAAAGGAGTTTTGGCCGCTATCTCAAAATATTGACCACAGTGCGGCGCACAATGCTTTGTTCCCGTATAACGATGGGACAAAAATAGAAGGAGTTGACATAGATTTTTGAAACTTTGCAGGGCAGTTATTAAGAAAACTTGTAGCTTTTTAAAAAAACGGAACAAGGACATGACTACCGTACATGTTCCCAAAAGCGAATGTTCTTATATTTACTCGCTCCTGAAAAAGGACTATTGATCCTGATAAAAGTCCTTTATAGAAAAAATTTAATAAATCAAACAAAATTGATGCGAATTTCATGAAACTTATAAATTCCAATTAGTGCATAAGTACACATGACTGCTTTTGAATCACGGTCACTCATACTGACGTTGAGAAAAAATTTACTCACGCACACAATTAATTTTAGAAAAATATCCTCTCAAAGCTTATCGCCACTACTTTAGACGCTCTCTTCATCATAAACGACACTTTCTTTTTGTATATATTTATAAATATCTTCAAAATCTATATTATTTTCAATCTCAATATTCCCTATTGAAAAAATAAATGATTCTTGAATATTAACAAATAAATCCATATGCGTGTCTATTCGAGACGTTTTTTGGTTATACGACAATCGTACTTTTCTCACATTTTTGTGATTTACTTCTATCACTTCTTCCGACAACCAGCCTAAAATGATTTTTTATTTAATTACTATTTGAATTTCAGAAATGCGTTCTAAATCATATGTACCTATTGGCAAATGAAAATGTTCGTTAGATTTACTAGACCACAGACGAGCACTTGTACTTACTTTAAGTAAACTTAATTTTTTATGAATATTAATATTTAATATTGCCCCCAATTATATTTCTAAATCATTCTGTTTTATGTATTTAAGTGCCCGATTATCGTTTACAACACAGAAAAGCTGTGTTGTCTCGGCTACTACACAACTTAATTTTGTTTTTCGATTTTGATTTACAACATCTAAATGTTGTGTATGTCACAGAGTTGCGGTAGATGTTAGTACTTGTTTTCCTTTAAAAAACATATCTGTATAGTACAAACTGTTGAGAAGAAAATAAAATAAATTAGTCAAGTGCGAGTTAGACTCACACACGTAGGGTTCCGTACTATGTTCAGTATAATTTAAAAATTCCAGTTGTTTATTTCTTTATGTCTTATGGGACACCCTTAAATTTTAATTTTAAAGTAATATTCGCGATTATTGCATCATAATTAGAACACCCTTTAAATTTGAATATGTAATTGATTTTATAGCCGCCATGTTAATACACTTTCTATTAAAATATCAGGGGTCTACCTATTGCGGTTAAAAAAATAAGGTAATATTCGTGAAAAACACGTTACTAATGGACACACTTCAATTTTAAGTATTTGTTATAGCGGCCGTAGTGACACATCTACTGTCTGATTTTATATTACGGTTTATAAAATCTTGTCACTGTCGGAACACCCTTTAATTTTATTATTCATTATAGTGGCCATGGCAACTTCCTTTCTATAAATATACTAAAGATCTACTTATTGCGATTAAAAAATAAGTCACTATAAGTGAAAAACATGTCACTGTCGGAACACCCTTTAATTTTTAGTAATTGTCATATCTGCCGTGGCAACATATCTTCTGTATAAAATTTCAAGATTCTACCTGTTACGGTTCAAGAAATAAGGCTTTATACATGCAAATCACGTCACTGGCGGAAAAGCCTTTAATTTTTGTTATTTGTTATAGTGGACATAGTTATACACCTCCTGTAAAAATTTCAAAATTCCAGCTATTCATTCAAAACTTAGGATATATACATGCAAATCACGTCACTATTGGAACACCCTTTAATATTTAAGTTCAATTTTGTATACTTGTTTATAAAACAAACATAGTTTTAATTACAGTCTGCAAATTGTAAGTGGTTTCCTCTTACAGCTCAAAAAAAAGACATAAACGTAAATAACACGTCACTATTGGAACACCCTACGTTTTAGTATTTTTTGCTATTGTGGCCGCAGTTATACACTTTTGGTAAAATTTTCAAGAGTCTACCTGTTATGGTTCAAAACTTAGGCCTTATACATACAAAGCACACCACTATCGGAACACCCTTTAATTTTTAGGTTTATTTTTTTAGACTTGTTTATAAAGCGAACTAAGTTTTAATTTAGTGCTTGCAGATTTTTAGTGAATTCCTCCTACAGTTCAAGAAATAAGCACATATTCGTGAATAACACCTCTCTATCGGAACACCCTATAAGTTTTAGTATTTACTAGTATAGCGGGTACAGTTATATACTTTCTGTGAAAATTTCAAGCGCCTACCTATTACGGTTCAAAACTTAGGCCTTATACATGTAAATCACACATATACTATCGGAACACCCTTTAATTTTTAGGTTTATGTTTTTAGACTTGTTAATATGGCGAAATGAGTTTTAATTACTGCTTACATATTTTTTATGTATGCCTCCTACAGCTCAATAAATAAACACATATTTGTGAATAACACCTCTCTATCGGAACACCCTATAAATTTTATTATTTGCTGATATAGCGGGCAAAATTATACACCTTCTGTAAAAATTTCATATTATGATTCAAAACTTAGGTCTTATAAATCAAAATAACACCACTTTCGGAACACCCTTTAATTTTTAGGTTTATTTTTTAGACTTGTATATAAGGCGAACTACGTTTTTATTACAGTTTGTAAATTTTTAGTGTATGGCTCCTACAGTTCAAGAAATAAACACATATTCGTGAATAACACCTCTCTATCGGAACACCCTATAAGTTTTAATTTGTGTTGTTATAGCGGCCATCGCTATACACCTTCTGTGAAAATTTCAAGAGACTACCTATTATGGTTCAAAACTTATGCCTTATACATGCATTTCACACCACTATCGGAACACCCTTTAATTTTTAGTTTTATTTTTTTATACTTGTTTATATAGTGAACTAAGTTTTAATAACTGTTTGTAAATTTCAAGTGTATCCATCCTACAGTTCGAGAAATAAACACATTTTCTTAAATAACACCTCTCTATTGGAACACCCTATAAGTTTTAGTATTTGTTGCTATAGCGGCAACAACTATACATCATCTGTGAAAATTTCAAGAGTCTACCTATTACGGTTCCAGAGATAAAAGGCGCTGACACACGGACAGACGGACAGACGGACAGACATTGTAGCGAAAACAATAGGGTTTCGTTTTTACACTTTGTGTACGGAACCCTAAAAATTTTATTTCGTTTGAAAATTTAATAATTATAACATTTATAATTAATAATTATGGTCACGGACGTTAATATTAAATAGTTGTTTATTATGATGCGGCCAGCAAAAGTACACACTGTTCGTATCCGGAAAATAATTGGTGACAATTCCAACCCATTGGAACTACCAAACACAGTAATTTTTTTTTTTTTTTTGAAATGAAGTCCTAATTACAATATATGTATATACATATGTACAATATACATATTATATATGTACATACTATTTTTACATTTATGAAATTTTTCGTATAAACAAAAATAGCTTTTTGTTTTTGCTGCTAAACAATTTCTTAAAACCATCAACCTGATGTTTTCTAAAACTCTGGAGGCACTAAGATTCTTTTCTGAAAGAATTAGCGGCAATGATTTTATCATTGGGGTTTCGCAACTAGCTGTTTTCTGTATTTAGTTAGTTCCAAATTTCAGCTTTTCCCGGTCAATAAATGGATTTAATTGCATCACCCCTACGATTTTTTTATTTTTTTAAGAAATATTTTAAGTTTTGATTGTAAACGCCTAGCAAAAATAATAAAAAATAAAAACTTACCAATCCTTTTACATTGTAATTTTTCAACTTGGCGTGACAATAAGACAACAGCTAATAAGCGGTTAGTAAGATTTTGATGTGCGTAACAACACATAGAAACACATGTTTTAAACGATAATCGCTGTAAATTTTCATATACAACTAAAATTGTAACACATGTGATAAGTGTTGTAAATCGTAATCGCAATTTCAAATATACAACACTAAAATAATTAATGTTGTAAACGATAATCGGGGCCTAAGTATTTATATACAGAAAATTATTTCGATAATTGACTAAAAATAGTATGGAATATAATCACAAAAAAGGAAAAATATGCTTTTTTATTTAATTTCTCTTCGAATAATTTCCGGTTCAAATTTTATAAATTTTTGATTACCGATCAATATAAGACATTTAAGAGTACAAAAACCAGAAAGAACAGAGCCAAAATCAAGAAAATGGACTTAAATTTTTTCTATAATTGACTTAAAGTCCATTTTTTTGATTTTGACAAATAAAATTTTTTTCAAAGTTCGGCAAAATTGTATTAACTTTTTTTGATCATGCGGTTAGAAAACACAACAAATTAGCAAAAACAGGAAAAAAAAACAGAATACCATATTTTTCTTTACTGTTAAATATTCCATCGAACTTAAAGGTGATTTCAATTTTAATTTGAGTAATATGATTTTTTACTTTTATAATTAAAGCACATACTAATCTGATTTTCGCGGCCTCCGGTGCCGACAATATGAGCCAAAATTAAACATTTGTTAACATGGGTTCGAATTATGGTGTTAGCTGTCGAACAGTGTAAATTTCGTTACAATACAAGATATTGTTATTTTTTTCTATTTTATTTATTTATTTTTTCTATGGAACAAAGCACGGTGCGACGCCCACTGTTCCCATTTAACCTGTTTTTTTTAGTCTGTAAGTATTAACAAGATAATAATCTTTTACTTTTTATGGTAGGTATCCCTCTCCCCTTCCTAGTCCAGTCAATATTTTGGTAGACTGTGCACATTAGTATGAGGGTTACTTGTGTAGTTCTCTAGATACATTATAATAATTTTGAACTTTGGCTGAGAGGTACCACGCTCACAAATCGAATCCAGTCTATCTTTCTCTAAACTATGTATGTTAATATAGAGGTTACTGTTGCAAAATTATAAGGCGCTACCTATTACTGTTACCAAGCAACACGATGATAAATATACACTTTGTATGGGAGGTGCCATGCCCACGTCGAATATAAAAAATAAGTACCATATTTTACCAACCACATATCTAATAACAAACTGTGAAAATTGCGGAAAGATCGTTTAACTGGTGTAGGCAGATATAGCTATCCGACAAACAAACAAACAAGCAAACACACACATTTTGTGTTGTATATAATAACATACATTATATTATATTTTTAAAAAGATAATTGTATTTAAACCAACCGTTATATATAAAAATCGAAAACTCCTATTTTTAAGCTTTTCTCTTCTCGTTTTATGTAGACTTAATTTAATGTTGGGTTTTTATTAAAAAAATGTGTGCAACTCTTTTTGAGGTGCTCAAATAACAAACAATTTTTGGTGCCCATATTTTTATTATTATTACAATATTTTTTTTTAACATATTTTTTATTTTTTCATATTACACTCATTAATTAAAAAATACTCTTAACCATTTCGTATTACCATTTTATGAGTCTAACAGGTTTTTCAATCTGCTATTTTTATTTATCTGTCAAAAAAAGACAAATTAGAAAATAGCATAAATATTAAAATGCTATAATTTACAGTGAAATAAATAAAATATTTTACGAGTAATAAAAAATGAGTATTGTTTTTTAGCAACCATAATTAAGAGCAAAAGAAATTTAAAGTAACAATGTGACTTACGAACAGTAAAAAATATGAATTATTATTATTATTATTATTTTAATGGTTTTTGTAGCAGCATTGAGTTTTTTAAGCAGGATGTCCTATTTTTGTGTTGAAACTCACCTGCAAAGAAAAAAAGTCGAATGACACATAAGTAAAAATCTATACACAAATATTTTAATTTTAAGTTAAAAGCAATAGCATTTAATATAAGAAGAACAACATAAGGTAATTTGGGAAATTACGATAAAAACATTTTATATAGAATAAAAAGCCAGCAAAGTAAATTTAAAGTGTAAAACAAACAAAATTCTAGTTAAAAACACAAGGTTATTAATGAGCCTTACAATGTTTTCCCCTTCCAGGAAAAACTAACATTAATTATCTTTCTCAATTTTTACCTAGGTCGAATTATATTTTACATCTGTCGTGTCAGCAGCGCAGTAATTCCGCTTATACGGTAGCTTGGCTTGTAAATATCGTAATGCTATTTGGGAACTTTTGTGAATACTTAGAAAAGCTGTGTCATCAGCAAATATCGATGGGTGGATTTGGTTGCTAATTTGCATATCCGAAGTATACAATAAGTATAAAATGGTTTACAATATACTACTTTGGGGTACTCTGGCGGCAATTGGCAATTGGTCTCCTTCTTTTAGTATAAACTTTCGATTATACATTAAGCCTTTATAGCATGCTCTGTCGAACTCTTAAAGCACGTCTAAAAAAAGGGCTGAACAGTATTTTCTTTCCTCGAAGGTATTTTTGACTGCATTGACCAATCTATGTCTTTGTTCGATTGCACTGTGTTGTTATCTGAATCCAAATTGACGATTCGGAATACACACCATCTCGCTTAGAATTGGGTTTAACTTAAAAATTAAAATCTTTTCGAATAGCTTATAGGTCTTTTCGCGGTTTAAGAATCATGGTAATTAAAGAAACCTTCCAATCTGATGGAAAGTATGAAAGGCGAAAAGAGGCATTAAATATAAAAAGAATTATTTTCAGTGATATATTAGGCAGCTCAATTAGCACTTTTTTTGGTGTTTAAATCAGTTTCAATCAACATTAACAGGTTCATTCATTTTGTATTCTTTTTTCGATTTAAAGATACAGAAAAACACGTACGGATTACAATTTGTGGGATTTTTTTCACATCGATTTAAATTCTACCATACAGCAAAAAAAAAAACAACAACAAAAATTTAAAGCTTAAGTGGCATTTCAAATGCATTGCTAATTAGAAGATAAAAGTCTCAGGCTAAAAATCTAGAAAAGAAACTATAAAAATAATTGATTAAAAAATCAGGTATAACACTCTTTGTGTTAATTAAAAACAATTGAATAAGGAAAACTAAGCCCCCTAATAATATATTTTATTAAAGTCCATTGTTATAACCCGCCAATAACTAAAGTTAGGATTTCATCAGAGCGATAGGAAAAAAGTATCTATATTGGAACAAGGCTACTAAGGTACCTCCTTACAAAATTTTGTTAAAATCCATTCAGTAGTTTTTACGTGATGCGAACAGACAGAAAGGCAGACAGACAGACAGACGGACAAGAAATGTGTTACTATTTTATTATATGTATAGAAGAAGTAATATATCCATAAAAATATTTGTTTCCATGAGGTGTGGTGTGGTACGCCACTACAGATTTTTTATATTAATCTCCCTTGGAAACAAGAGATCTTCTTTTGTAAAATGTATCCTATACATTGACCGAAGTACTAAGGTACCAACTGCCCCACAAATATATGTTAAAATTCATCGACTGCAGATAGTAGCATCAAACTTTAAAAAAAAAAAATTATATCATGTACAGACACGGTCTGGTTACAGTTTTATTTTTATTTATTATTATTTATAGATGTTTAAGTTTTATTTTTCAAAACACCTCCGTATAATTGGCTAAGAAGTGTTCAGTTATATAATAACCTACTTATCTTAAATCCAACATTCCTTTCAACGTATTATTTTAGTATGTTTGAAAAAAATTAAAATACGCTCAAAAAGAGTAAATTTTACAAAAAATAACAAATAAAAATATATAATAGAACTGATTTATACTCGTGAGAAAAAAGCAAAAACAAAAACCGTAAAAGGATTTTACAAATGTTTTTTTAATAAATAAAACCCCAGTTTCTCGAGGTATCATTTGCACACAAATATATTCATTTTAATGCATATCTATGTACATCTGTCTAATAAATAGTGCCTAAATATATCGAATTTATTCTGTAATGATTTTTGTTTTTATCTTACAGCAAGCAGCACAAGTGTTATTTGTTAAATTAACATACAAATAAATTAAAATAAATCAAAAAATGAAAAATGCATATAACATATGTATTTATATAAATAAAAGAAAAACATAAAATAAAATACTCTAATACTGCACAGTAGGACAGAACTAAACCTTTGGTAATAAAACATATATTTCTAAATGACTTGCCCCGCTGGCTAGAACATTATTGTTTCAAAAATTCTTAAGTGTTTTAGCACAGTTTAATTCAAACGTACGAATATATATGTTACAGAACAATTACATAAATATTGGCATATTTATTTATTTTAATATGTTTTGCTTAAGCCTAAAGTCAAGGTACGAGCTACAAGCGAAGCTAGAAGCGATAATTGTTCGTGCTATACCAATGCTACAAAATATCATATATATATATATATATTGAAGAATGCGATTTTTTTTGTTTATGAAAATTTGTAGCGTATTGTGATCGATTCATGCGAAGAGTTTTCACATCAATTAACACTTTTAATGCATTTTTTGTAAAAAAGACGATCAGAAACCTGCGAATTCCACAATTTGTTTAGTGGACTGGGAAATTCTCCTGACAAGTTTATTAATTATGCAATAATGTCAATAGGCACTCTCGTTTATATTTCAAAGAATATTTCCATTTTTTTTTCAATTTCTTAATTTCTTAAAGCATAGTAAAATATCAACAAACAAATAGCATCATCTGTAGAAGTGCCATATTATAATTTATCTAAATATGTAGGTACAATTTTAAAAAACATTATTTCAAAAAAATACAACATAAAAACTCTCTGGAATTAAAAAGCAAATTGGACAATATTATTTTGGACGACGACGAAATCTTTATATCTTCGGACTTGGTATCGTTATTTACTAACATACCTATACACTTAGCTATAAGCCATATAATGGAAAAGTGGAATATATTAAAAAATCATACAAAAATACCTAGAACCCAATTTTTAAAACCCTTCCAATTCTGCCTTAATGAAAGAAACTATTTTATGTATGAAGGAACAATATATAAACAAACATATGGAATGCTAGTGGGTAGCTCACTTTCCCCAACTATCGCAGATATTGTACTAGACACTCTTCTATTAATAATTAAGGGAGAAAAATATAGAAATTAAATTACTAACAAAATATGTAGATGACTTATTTCCTATTATAAAAAGAAAGGACGAGGATCGGAGAAACAAGTCGAGCGGCTCATAGCCGGCTAACAGCCGCCGCCGACTTTTTTTAAATAATCGAGCCGCCGCCGAAGAGTGCGGCTTGTCACGGCTCAAAAATATTAGCCGACATTTTTCTTTTGGGTTTGTCATACTTTTAATTCTGTATATTGAAATTTCTATTAGTAAAGAAATGAAAATTAAACTTTCTAGCTTTTTATTTAAAATTAATTGTTAATAGAATTGATCGCCGTCGAGAAATAAATATTTTGAAAATCAACCGCTTAACAACTTTTTTTATGTGCCTGTGTTGTTGTTGTTTCTTATAAATTCACGTGCATGAGAAAAATGTAAATAAAAAATGTAAAAATATTACAAAGTTTGAAGGCTTGTAAAAACTATAGTTTTAAACTATTTAAGCATTTTTAAACGGTAATCAAAAGGAAAACACCTCAGGTACCTAATTTTATGTTGCTCATTTACGACATTTTAGTATTCTGTGAGATATAAGGCATAAAATATACGACTTTTAAAGTCTTTAAAATCCGTAAATTAAGCGGTGCCAAAAATCTGAAAACTGCAATTGGTACCCATTATTAGTAGGATTGCGAGAAATTAACAGTTTAGTCGCTACACGCCAACAACCTTTTATAAGGCCCAAATTGCGCTAAATAGAATTTCCCCTATAAAATACGCAAATTGAGCGGTGAAAATATCTTAAAACTGAAATTGGTAGCCATTATTAGTAGGAATAAGATGCAGATGAAGATTTTGATAGAAGATACCTACATAGTAATAAAAACTTTAATTTTTTTCTCAAAAAGTAAAAAAATTTAAGAATTTTGTGTTTACACTATATATAAATCATAATATGATTTAATATTAAATATTTAAGTCTTTCGAGTTAATTTGTAACATTTACTTCTTCTAAGTAAAGAAATTATCAATAAATGTAAGTGTTTGTTTATTTTTGTTGTTGTTCTTTTTGATAACAGAGTAAGTCGGCTGTAAGTCGACTTTCAGCCGCCGTAGAAAATTTTTTGCTCAGCCGTCGCCGCCGAGTATTTACGACGACTTGTTTCTCTGACGAGGATAATATACTAAAGTTATTGTATATTACAGTTACCACAGTAAACTTAAAGTTACAATTGAGAAAGAGGAAAGAAATTCGTTACCTTATCTGGATATAAAAATCATTAAGCAAAAAAATAACATCATAACAGACTGGTACATGAAACCAATAGCTTCAGGAAGAACAATTAATTATAATTCAACACAAACATTTAGACAAAAGGTAAATACCATCTCTAACTTTATTAATAAAGTTTTAACGCTCAGCCACGAAAAATATAAAGCAAAAAAAAAATAAAAATAATTAAAGAAATATTGAAAAACAACAATTATCCGCTAAATATGATCAACAATATAATATGCAGATCGATTGACTACACCACCGGAATAAATGACTCTAAACAAACAACATCTGGCAACACTAAATATGTAAGCTTATCGTATATACTAAAACTTCTGAATATACTCAACTAAGAGAAATAATAAATAAACAAGGAATTACATTTGCACATAAGTCAAACAAAATAACAAACACACTACACCCAATTCTGTTTTTGCACGGTTTAGATTTAACACGGTTTGAAAATAAAAAAAATTATATTTTTACACGATTTTATTCCATTTAGCACGATTCAAAATCGTTTGAGCTTAGATTTTATTTGTAAAATTTAAGTTTTGCGAAATATTTTAATATCAAAAACTTAGAGGAATTCCCTTTTTGTGCATACAAGCATTTTTACTTGTTAGAGCAATTGAAATGTGTTAATATTTTGTGAAGTATCAATGCAACTCTAAAAGAAGACGTCGAGAACTACAAATAAAAAACTACAACATAAAGCCATTTCTTTAGAAAACAAAACTGAAATTATAGATCGCCTTCCAAATGGAGAAGGCTCAGCATTTCTTAGCAAAATGTTCGGTTTAAACGAAACTACAGTAAGAACTATACAAATATTAAAATTCAATTAGGCAATCGTTTATTTCTGGAACGAAACTATTAAGTCTTCATCATACACGAAATATGCAAATAAACGGTGCAAATACACATTATATGTACATACATGCATATACATACGTGTAAAAATAAACATGATTTCTTGTTCTTAAAAAAATTCTCGTTTTTCACTAATTTCAATAGGTTTTAGAGATATGGAACCAATCACCTATTTTTGTATAGGATCAATGTCTTTTTTTACACGGATTTTTTCTGGAACCAATCTACCGTGTAAAAACAGAATATGGTGTATATACAAATCTAAAAACCAAAATAAACAAAACGAACCAAAGTAATGTTGTGTATGAATGGGTAAACAAATGAAAACTGCAATCAAAACAACAAAAAGAAATTTAGTGGAAGGATAGCTGAACATGACACAGATATTAAAATTGGCCGACAATCTACTGCATTAGCACTACACTGTTTGGATCATTCGCAGACAGCAGATCTAGAAAATATAAATATACTATATAAAGAAAGGAAACATAATAAACGCCACACTTTAGAATCGTTAAGCATACAGCAGGGAATAGACATAGCAATGAACAGTAAAACAGACAAAGACAACACTAATGCTGCCTATAGTATTATTTTAGTTTAAATTTAAGTGCAATTCCAACCGTGATACATTACATTGAGTAACAATTTAACTGTGATATTTTATAAAGTTTTGATTATTTTTGCAATTATGTTTTTAAGTTATTTGTTTTATGTCGTCCTGTTTTGTAACGCGTTAAACTGTAATTTTTAAATTTAAGTGTAAAACTGACAAAAAGGTAAAGTGTAATAGTTGAATTGTGATTTTGATGTTTTATTTCAATTTTGTTATTATACTAAAGCTTTTCTCTAATTCAATAATTCAAATCTGGTAATTTCAATAAAATAATTATCCCTGATGATGTTGGAATATCCTAACAAAACAGCGGATAGAAAACGAAATAAAAAAGTCTTTTATTTACATTTAAATATTAATGACCTTAAAAGCCCGTATAGATACGAAATTCTATAAAAACAAAATATAATATTAAACAAGTAAAAGTGCTATATTCGGCCGTGCCGAATCTTCTATACCCTTCACCACGGTGATTTTATTTATACAGACATGTACAGCATTATCCATATTGTAAAGAAATAGAAGACAAATGAAAACAAATTCCGTTTGCTACAATTGTCGCCGTGTTTTCAGCTACTTAATGATATTGAAGCCGACAGCTACATCGTAAACTCTGACATTGTTGTAAAAATACTTATTTTGCTTTTATAAAATTAAAAAACTTTTTTAAAAACTTTTAAATATTTCCTCCAATACTTTTTGTTTGTATATAAATTTGTAATTTACAATTTTGTGACATTTTCTTTTGTTGAATAAAATACAAATTAGCCTAAGTTGACGACAGCCACAACGGTGGTAGTGTAGCCATGTAGCTTTGCTGGCTTCAAAAGAATCGTTTTATTTTTGACAGTTTGTAGTCGGTATCCTGATGATGTCTATGTGTTTAATGCACCTAGGTTTTAAAAGAGAGATCTCATCTATTTAAAAATCAAACGCATTTAAAATAAAAATCAAACGCATTTAAAAAAATATGTTACTTTATATACACACATACATACATATGTATAATCTTAATATTAATTATATGTTATGTTACAGTCATGATTTTCATTTTCAAAGAAATATTCAAATTTTTGTTTTAATTTTTCGAAAATTGTGTGTAAAAATTTTTTGTAAAAATATTTTTTTAAAAATTTTTTGTAAAATTTTATTCGAAAATTTTTTGGAAAATTTTTTTAAAAAATTTTTTCTAGATTATTTTCCTATAAAATATCTTTTTGAAAATGATTTGTAAATATTTTTGAAAAAAAATTTTTAAATTTTTTTAAAAAAAATTAAAAAAATTTTTTTTTAAATTTTATCGAAATTTTGTTGTTAAATTTACGACCTTTCTGCAATCTATATTGAGTTATAATGGTCAGACAAAAGCAAAAATAAATCCTTACAAAAAAAATTTCCTCATATTGACACATGGGGGGTCCTTTTAACTGCTCCTATTTGTCAGTGGGTACCCTGTGGGTCCATTGGCGACCTCTATGCGTATTGCTTTCTATTAAGGTCTCTAATACAAATCAAAGCAGAAAAACCCTACCAATCTAAAAACAAACAAAAATCGCCCCTCGCAGGGGGTTATTGATCCCCCGAGATCTGTATACACTCCTTGCGATCTACCTGTCACACTATAATATTTATTTGACAAAAAAAGGCAAAACAGAATCATTAAAGCCGAAAAAAATTAAAAAAAACGTAAAAAAAATATAGGTGGGCGTGGTTTTTGGCCCGTAGCCACCAAAGGAATGATCCGATGTTGCTGAATTGCAATACCAAAATTTTCGAAACTATGCCTGACAGATTGGAGTGCTTAAATTTTTTGTGTCTCTTCTGGTGCCTTGGCAAATGACATTACCACACTAACACGGACAGACGGATAGACGGACAGACGGACAGACGGTCAGACGGACAGACGGACATCGCTTAATCAACTTCTCTATATATAAGGATCCAGAATATATATACTTTATGGGGTCGGAAATGAATATTGTAGAAATTACACACGGAATGACAAACTTATATATACCCTTTCCACCTGTGGTGAAGGGTATAAAAAGGTCGCAAAAAGTATATACATACGAGGTATGATCAAAAAATAACCGTTATTTTCAATTTTCGTAATTTTCGTACGTATGTTCGATTTTCGCACTTTTTTTTTAATGTTGGTATACGTGTCTGTTATTTATGTTGACAATATCAGCCATTTTGGATTGTTAGTTTGTTTTTGACAGATAAAAAGGTTAGTCGTGTTTTGGTGTGCTCTTCGATTTTTTACTATTTCAAAAAATGGATCAAAGAAACTGTATTAAGTTTTGTGTAAAAAATGAAATTTGTGTTACAAACCATTATTTGTATAAGCGAACACATAAGAAAATCACAAGCAGTGACATCTGACATCCGTTAAAGGTTTTATTTGTGTTCATATTTTTTACTAACAACTTTTATTTACTTATTTTTTTTTTAGTTTCTTTTTTGTCAACAATATTTGTTATTTTAACATCAAACAAATTTATCATTCTAAAATATTCTAAAATATGTACTATATTATGTACTATATTATTTTACTATATTATTTTAGAATAATTTTAAAACTTCGGTTGTGATTAGAATTAAAAAATAGTTCAAACAAACCATTACATGTTAATAAATGTTGACAAAATATTTTTTTCTTGTTCGAAGTATTGTGCAAGCTATACATAATTAGTTAATATAATATTACGGAGAACGTAATATGGTTGTTGTGATCCTATGATTTAAATTTAAGGTTAAAACTTCTTTTTGCAGAATGTTTAGCGTCAATTTTTATTTCTGTTGCTTTCTTTTGAATTTTTTTTCGTTCATATTATCCTGACATCTTTGGACATCACTCTGCACCTACTGCCCATTGCGGTAGGAATAGTGGTAAGAAGGTTGCTAGACTTTATGAATCAAGGTTGGTGAGGTCGAGCAATATAGGTTACACAAAGATTCTACTTACTTCGGACTCAAAGGACCGCTTCCATTAACCCCTGGGCTAATGGACTTTATGGTCACTGAGTTTGATTTCGATAGAATGCCCTTCCCGAAAAAAGGAAGACTGGTTGGGTTTTAGTAACTGTACGACGGTTTTCACAGATGGTTCAAAGATGGAAGCGAGCACCGGTCCTTGGTTCCATATTCTAAAGCATAGAGCACACATGTCGTACAGACTACCAGATGAATATAGTGTGTTCCAGACAGAGGTGTTGGTGGTTTGGAAAGCCACCGAGCTGATATCTGGTAAAATTTCAGAAGGGGAAGTGGTTAATCTTTTTCAAACTAGGAATTTTAGGGCATGTAAACTTCTCTTTTGGTTTATGAATGCTGTGTGTTTAAATCACCGGTTTTTTAATATTTTAAGACCCTGCATTGATTTATTTAAATTGAACATATTCTTATTAAATTATTTTTTAATGTTCTACATATAACAGCCCAAAAGGTAAAAATAAAGTATTCTAAATTAATTAATATTATGCTAATTACCTACAACTTAACGACTTATCTATAACTTCAACGACAGTTGCTGTACTAAACAATCATCACTGTACTAAAATGATTTTAATCTGCTGATGAATATAATAACAGAGTATACTAATTTACAAAAATGTCTACACCTAGATGAAATTGTAAAAAAGCAAATGTATTGCATGCGAAGAAAACTTAGAAAATATGCAACTTTTCCGTAACATTAATCAGCATTAAAGTATGGCTTCGTACTTGAAGCAACAGGATGTTCTCCTATTTTTCAGTCTTTTCAGTTGAAACAGGTATTGCCTCGAAACTTCTATACGTTTAGGAATTTCTCAGTCTTGTTAACAAAAGATAATTAAGTAGTTAAATGAAATAATGACCTTAGAGCTTTAAGATTAAATCATTTTGATTATTTTAAACTAATTTTAATGCTATTGAACAGTAAATAATTGGCAATAGATTTGTCAGACTCCGCAAAAACATCACGGCATCCCATCGACTCGCTCTAAACACTACAATTTTATTGTGCCCCACTGTGTGCTGTATCATTTTATTATAAATTAAATTTGTAAATAATACCAACCTGTAAAATATATGTTGTTTTATGTGATTTTTTATGACCACAATAAATAAAAATTGGAATAAAAATGTACAAGACAAATTACGGCTCAGTGCATAAGAAAATAATAGCAAAAGTTAAATAACAAAATAATTGTGAATTTTTAATATTTTTTTTTTAACTTTTGTACGAACATTCACATACTAAAACGTATCTAATAAAATATTTAATAGAAAAATTTCAAATAGTATGCAGTTTATAGTTTTTATTAAATTTTTATTTATTTGTCAACAGAAAAAAAAGCAGAATTTACAAATATTTGCTTGTAAAAAGTAGAGAAAAATCATTGAATTGGACATATTTATACATTAAATATTCGAAATTTTATTGAATATATTAAAAGCTATTATTTAAAAAAAAGAAGAAAAAGAGGGACTAAGAGAGAGAATTGCAACAACCTTAAAGCGTAAATTACACGATCCAATTTCCTTAGGAAACAAAACTAACACAAGCATATTTGAACGAAAATTAGAAATTTTTAATTTTGCTTTCGATGTGGTTGGTTGAATGAAGGATTTGAACAGCTAAATTATCCAAGTACTGAAGGTTGTAGCGATCCAGCGTCTAACGTATAACTCTCCCTTTAACTCTAATTTAATAGCGTGCCATTAACCCACATTAGAAATTCACTAAAATTGATAACTAATAAATAAGCTAATGTGAAAAAATAGAATAAATATATGCATAGATGCATATAATGCTTTTGGAGGTTTTATACTAAAAAAATAAAATTTTTGAGGTCATATTAAAGAAAAAAAAACTAGTGGAACCTTAGCTATAGACATAGTTAAATCAACTTCATTTTTATTCAAATCTATTTACGATTTATTCATATATTTTTTTCTTTCTAATTAACAGAATTTGAAAAATTATTTTATAACAGTTATTTTGAGAATTAAATAAAATATTCCAGTTATTTTTCAATGTAAAAATAAAAACTCAAATGAAAGTTAAAAAAAAAAAAATTTATTTTGCCGTAAAAAATAAAGCTTTTTTTAGGGGTTTTATTTTTTTCATCAGAAAATAAAACTCATTTTATATAAATTAATAATCAACACAATCACCTTGGATTTCAATTGAATAAATTGTCATTAAAATATTCTAGATTTTAATTTGCTATTGTTTGATTAACGATCTTCAGCGGTTTTATCTTGATAATTTTTTCTCTGGGAGAAAAAAAATGCATTATCCATATCCACAAATTGGCAAAAAAGTCAATAGTTTGTTCCTGCAACCCAGGGAAGCGTGGAAAAAGCATTCTATGCTCTTCAATTGGTATTGAGCGGCCTCTTAAAACACATTTCAACTTAAAAAAACTTAAAATAACTTAATAATAATGAATCAAAATTAAGTTAAATTAAATTAATTAAAAATTTATTTAAAATAATAGTAAATAATTCTAAGAAAAACAAGTCATAAAATTGGTTAAAAGTGCATCATTCAAAGAAGTTAATCTGAAGAATTTATTCGCTGATTTTAATTAACTTTAGTTTTTTTTTCTAAAAACCACTCCCAGGGTCCCAACGACACTGATCCCTTTGCTCATTATTGGTGAGGCTGCAGTTTGGAGCTAATAGCGATTCTAACCAGCATAATGTTGCACTCCAATAAAAGCCACAAATGGTCTGGTGGTATTCAACTCTTAAACAGGGAGTAAGTACATGGTGGTGACTGCCGTGTTCCAAGTGCGCATCGTATTCATTCAGTTGTAAGACCACTATCAGATCAGATCTTGGTTTTGAAACGACTTGCGAGAATAGACGCTTAATGAAACGGTTTGCAGATCAGCTATAATAACAACCTGCAGATGGCCCTCACTCGCAGGGAGAGGAAGAAGAAACTAAAGATCCTCGAAAAAATTCGATACAGCTTCTAGTAGGCATGATATGACTGGATGTATGTCGAAGCATATGGAACACTCCCGTAAACGAAAAAAAACTGTCTAAATGAGTAGTAAGAAGTCTCAGACTCAAATATGTCAGGCAATGACGTCTTGGAATACGACTGTGACTAGTCTGATAGGGTTTGTAATAATGGAGTTATATATCCTCCGAATAAACAAACTTATGCGAGTGGCCCACTTAACCTAATAAATTATTTAAAAAAATTATAAGCTTTAGCTTATCACATATTTATTTATGGCAACTATTACAAACCCCATTTTTTACTCTTTCCTTCTGCCAGCAAAAAATAAATGTATAAACAAAATAACGTTTTTTATGACGATGATGGAAATGATGATGTTGCTATCAATAATAGCAATTTGTTTGTATGTCTAAATAAGCCAAGACATATTAGAAAAAGTAATAAATAACAGATTTTTTTTTTATATTCAGCTGAGACTCATATGATGCCTTCAAACATTAACTGCATGTTCAGAAATACATATATAGTACATCCTTGATGTATCAGTTTGGTTAAATAAAGTTATAAAATAAAGTTAAAAATAAAACCAAATCAGCTAGATAAAAAGAGAAAGATTAAAAACATTTGCAGACATGGTGTTGTTATAGAAAATGACAGTTATCGACAGCATTTTATATAGAGTGTGCAAGAAATGATTAATTGCTATCATAAGTCTTACACGCCTTAATAAATATTTACAAAACACTTGTAGATGATTTAGAAGAAATAAAGCGAATAGTAAGAAAAACTTTTATGAATACATAGTAATAAAATTTTTTTAACGAATCGAAAAATGGCTGATATAAATTTCTAAAAAAATAACATTTATAAATTGAGTTAAATTTAAAAAAATTATGCAGCCACTACACTTAACACATCACACTTAAGTGTGATTTAAGAACAAACAAAACAATATTATGATTAACATGATTTGGGTAACATGGTTTTGGGTACCATATATATATAAATTAATCATAATATTTTGTTCATAGACTATGGTTAACTCAACCACGTATTTTTTTTTTTAATATATATTTACACATATGAAAAATTGAAAGACACTTTTGAAGAATATGTGATGACCAATAATGGAGATCCTTCTATTTTTTAAATATTCGACGAAAATTCAGTCGCATGTCCAATAAAATTGCTACAGAGACAGAAAACATCATTGAAAACGTGCAAGTGAATCTAAAATTCTAAGAAGGTTAAACAGATTTTATATAAAAAATAAAACAAAACAGGATATTTTAATGCACAATGATGGATAAACCAATGTATACATAAATCATCTTTTTACTTTAGAGGATAGTTTAGGGAAACTTATGTGCATCTTTCTAAAGGTTGAAAAAAAATAGTATACAACCTTTCAACAATTCTGTTCGTAGCTCAGTAATGTTTTAGGAATGTGTATCATACAATGGACTTCTGAAAATCTAGTGCCAATAAAAGACATTCTAAATCGGTCAGGTTATCTGTGCTACATGCCATAAACTATTGTTCCAAACAACGTCTTATAAATAGTGTTGGAAAAGCTGTTCTTCGTAGCCAACCCCCGATCTTAAAATTATAGTGAATATGTTAGCATTTAGTAAAAGAACGATAGCTGAACAGAAATAATTGAAGAAATTAGAAATTAAATATAAAATTTTCACGCAATTTCATTGCTTCTATTTTGCTAGACTACAAGCTGTCATTGACACTGAGGGTAATGTAACCGTCTATATTCAGAATAGTTTTTCTTATTATTTTATATTATTTTTATTATTAATGTAGTGAGAAATTGAAGTAGACGGCTTACTTAATGGTTCCAACATCCGTCCGAAATGATTATAGACAACATTACTTTCATTGGGTCACGCCTTTACTCTTGACTGAAGTGATTTTAGACTGTCGACTGGTATAGATTCTCCATTGCTTTCACATCTAACAAGTATCTGCACGTGGTCATATGCCTTATGCAAGCCAGTGCTGGATATTCACACACACAATATGCCTCTTCCAGGCATAGTCTGTATCACCTTCTTCGATTTTTATCTAGTCTAGATGATACTTTCCATGACCTGTCATTTACACAGTTATCCGGCTTAGGTTACTTCTATTATATGTGACCACCTTACTAGCCTTCCTTCCAAGGGAATTATTTAATATTAGTTTAAATAATCTGTAGATAAATATATATGATAAATGAATAAAAATTAAGAGCTTAAGGCCCATTACTATAACTTTCCAACAGCGAAAGTTAGGATTTTATCCGAGAAATAAGTAGGTTCTCGTTATTATAAGTAAGCTAAAAATAACTTTAAATATCAGGAACTTCAAATGTTAACTTAACTAGCTTACCCTCGATGTTATAACGAAAGGCTACTTATCTCCCCGATAAAATTATGAATTTAGTTATAATATATTGGACCTAAGATTGGTTTTATTTAAAGCGTACTTAAATTTTCAAATGTGTAATTATATATGACTTTGATTGTATAACAACAAACTTAATCGTAACTGAAAATTATTATTATTTCTTTTAAATGAAATGGATCGTAAATCGTTTGATTAGAATAATTCAATTGTACTAAAGCACACATTATTCTCTTGTAGATATTTGCATAGAAATAAAATTCAATACAAAAATTTATTTCTTATTTTAAGTTTTGCATAGCTGAGTTGGTCAAATTAATCAACCTGAAATTACTTCCACTTAAAACCAGAATAATAGTTTCCATCAACGTTTTAAGAACTAGATTTTTATTAATGTAATATTCTATGCAATTGGATAAGTAATTAAGAAAAGACAAACTCATACATATATTTACAAGTGAATTGTAAGTATCTACGTATAAGCAATATTTATTTGATTATTAAAGTAAAATATCAATCATACGTCAGTCTGTTTGTGTATAATTAGAGCTTTGTAATGTTGTTATAAACATTTGAAACTCAAAATTAAATACAGTTGCAACACAATTTAGATTAATATTAAGTAAATAATTTAAAATTTTATGAACGAAATGTAAGAACCAAAAATTGAAACAATAAAATAAATTAGTGAAGCAATTGTATTTAATATGACAGTTTGTGTTAAATATGTGTGGAGTTAAATGAAAAATCCATATTATTTAAACATATTTATAAAGCTGATATGCATTTTCGATTTATTTTAATTCATTAAATTAACCACAATTTGTTATAAAACCACACTTGAATAAAATATGCACAAATTGCGGTAACTTTACATGCTGAAAATGCTATAAAATTATTTGTATAAAATTTCAGGTTAAATTAAAAAATAAATATTCTCTGATATGTTTAGAAACAACATTTTATATTTGAATTACCAGGTAAATAGAAGAGATAAAATCTAAATTAAATATTATGTGAAATAATTATAAATGTAAATAAAAAGTCGATGAAAAATTATTCCATTAAGATATTTTACAATTTTCATTATTTTTAAATTGTTCATATTGTATGTATTCTTTATAATCTTAAGTACTTCTAACCCCCAAAAATTGATTAATCTAAATCGATAAATTGGAATCAATTTGCCTAAGAATATAGTGCTAGTGAAATTTTTTACCAGCTTTAGAGTAATGAAATTTTGAAAATAATTAAACAAAATTTAACATTTGCTTCTTCAGAAAAAGAAGCGTAATTAAGTATAAAGACTGGCTTATGACTTGATTTATTGGGAATAAAATATGCTACCCGAGAACATTGATAAAGTCAAAAATGTTCTTAATATTCAAATTAGAAAGTTTATTTTATAGAGACCAGAAGCACACAACACTTTATTTGTTTAAGTTAAAGGAAAAACCTGTACCTAATTACTACTTGCGGTCTCTTAATGTATAACTTCAATATGAAATATAAAAGATTCTTTCATTAGAAATACTGTTGCGGTGTCGTCCTTCGCTAATTAAAAAATTATTTATATTTCGTTGTAAACACTATTCAATGCTCTAAACGTCACTTGGTCACACTTTATTGTACTCCAACAAAAATCACAATCAACTTTAACTGTGACTGAAAGTTGTCGTCAGGATAACTAATATTACCAGAGGAGGCAGTTTTGCTCTAAAGAATTTTTGTTCTCTTTTAGCTAAAGTATGTATGGGGACTTGTTACTTCATAACAACCGAAGCATGGTGCGATGAACAGGGGCTAGCCATAAATGCTATCAAATCAGACGCTAAGCTCTTCACTCGAAGGAGGAAGGGTATAGAGGTTGGATCGGAAATCAGTTTGTCAAGAAAGGTGAATTATATCGGAGTTACTCTGGATAAGGAACTTTCATGGAATGACCATATTGAAATGAAGATACAGAAAGTAAATATGTTCTTGCATCAGTGTAACGAATTTGTGCCCGTAAGTGGGGAATCTTGCCAAAAGCTGCATACTGGATTTACACAATGATGGTGCCACCCATAATAATGCATTCAACATAGGCAAATGAGGCAGTCCTGGGATTGCTATCATTGAACTTCATTAGGTCAACGGCTACAATGTCAGCTTTGTGTATGAAGACGGATGCATAAGAGCATCCTGGACCAAAATAATAGGGAGGTTATGGAAGCTCATATGCCGCATATGGAACACATGAGAAGAAAGAGTGCATCGGACACTCATTGCAGAAGGCGTTATACACAATGAGTCTATGGCGAACGACATCAGCTCTTTACTGCTAGTTCTCTTATGGACGGTAGAGTAGGAGCGTGTATGTATACTCAGCTGAGCTAAACTTGTCCTGTAGTCTGCGTTTGGGGGAGTACGTCTCCGTTTACCAGGCAGAAAAAGCAACATCCTTCAAGTTCATAATAATATTTCTATTTTTTTATTATTTAAAATAATAAGACAAACTCAGTATGTGATTGACCGTGATTATAAACTAATGTAGTTGCTCTGCATTTGGTTACAAAAATATTCTTTATTAAAATATCAAATTTTATTGAATATTTTAAATTTTTAAATAGTCGAACTATATTTATTAACATATAAATAAATTTTTGAAATCAGGCTTAACAAGTATAAGGTGGTAAATATTAAAGAAAAATTTCAAACAAAAAGGGAAGCCTTGGGTTGTGGTAGAGTTCGTTCTCACCAACTGGCGATGATAATGAATACACTTTTTCTCGTATTCCTTATCAGACACTACAACTAAACACTATCCAAAGTAGATAGATGCAAAGAGTACTGATGACGGACGTGCTGTCTAGAAAATGCAATCGTTTCTGCATTAAATCTAAAATTAAAATTTTATCATTTTTTCTTTAAAAATTCATAACCTAACTTGAAATTAGTATTCTTTTAATATTGAGAGCATATAATGAACTTAAGCCTGATTTCAAAAATGCATATATATGATAACAAATCTTAACTAAACGGAATTACTAAATTTTTCAAAAAAATAAAGAGTTGAAAATAAAATAAACAAAAATATCAAAATATCACTGCTACTAGCAGCAATTATTATAAACCTCTTCGAACAATTAAGTAAATTTTAAGTAAACAACTACAAATTCACATACCTCATATTACAAGTTAAAATATAAACAGTTGAAGTACATGAATTCTGCCTAAATTTAAAAACATCAGATTTTTCTATTTGAATAATTTCAATAGGACTGAAACTATTTTGCAATAGTAAAGCTGATTATTATTTAATGTTTAAGAACCTAGAATATAAATATGAAATTTTCACAGTATTGGCATAAAATTCTCATAAATTCTCTTTGAGACTATCGTGTGCGCCAACTGTAAAGGGCTACACAAACCAAATTCGTCTGATTGTCCAAACAGAATCAAATTTTTAGCAATTGCGACAATGTTCTCAACGGAAACCTAGTTTAAGACAAAATCAGAGGCGTATATATTTTATCCTTTAATTTCCAGTGGAACATAGGGCCGCAAAAAATAAATGGCATAATAACGTCTTATGCAGTAATTTTAATAGTTTTAACTATAATACAGATTTTCCCAATAGTTTTAACCAATTAAAAATCAACACAACAAGTCTAATTTATTTTCAATAGAAGAAATAGAAAATCTTACTCTTTAATTAATTACTAATTTACAAAGACGTAAAGTAAAGCGGATCAGTTTGAAGTGATAAAATCACTGACGTGTAAGTTTTTATATGAGTAATAACATTCGCATAGTTACATGGAATATCCGAGCATAAGGAGCAAAAAAGAAGAACTATTTGATTTTTTGCTTATCGGAAATATCCATATCTGTGCTTGATCTCAGAAACAATGTTAAATGAGAACATTTCAATAAAATTAAATGTTTTTATAGTTATATAAATGGTCGTTAAACCAGTAAAATTAAGTATAAGTCAGATCTCCACAAATTTTAAATTGGAACCGAAAAAAATATACTTTGAAATGATTTTAACAGAAGACATAATATATGGGGAAACATTCTTCAATAAAAGCTTAACGCAGGAGATCTTTATAAATCATATCCCTTATATTCGAACTTTATACCGGTTGACACAAGAATACCAACATCCACCCTAGATTTCTTTCTAATGAATTTAAGAAGTTATATTTCTTTAATTAACCTGAGTTTAGAAGATACTGCCAAACAAAACCATAGATTAGTAAATGTTTTAAAAAAAACTTTCGAGAAAAGAAAAAATTGCGTTTTTCAGTGACGTGTAACAAGATTTCAAGGTATGGCACGAATGCTAAATTTACAAGTTAAAGCAAAACTATCAAAAACCTAACCTAACAATTTTTATAATCTCAGCCTCAGCTAATTAATCACCTAATATGAATGAGATTTGAGACAAAAACTGATGACAATTTTTTTGATCTTCTGAATCTTCCGAGGCCCACAAACAAATTGGTCGCCAAAATCCCCAAAATGAGTATAGGTTTTACTACCCTTTGGTAGTAGAATCGAACCTATACTGTTTAGTCCGTGTATTTTTTTTTTCACATTTATAAAAATGATACTTTATCCCCATGCAACGCTTTTTGGTGATCATACTAGTAAAATTTAAGGAAACAATTATTGCTTTAGAAAAGAAAAACTCACTTACATACTAAAATGCAACATAGTGTTTTTAATTATACATTTAGTTTTATTCCTGGTTTGATAAGTACTCGATGTTGTAATTAAAAACAAATGCTGAACATATAATTTTAAATTGTGGTTACATTAAAAGTGTTATAACACACTTTCAAAGCAAAAGCTATGAAAAGTAAGAACAAAAATTAAATTCGTAAATAACATTATTTGAAGCTATAAAATAGTTTCATTGACGTTTTCAAATTATAATGATTATTACATATAATTATTATTTAAGTTGTAGTCGCGTATTTCAAAATAATTCCTATTTAATAAATTCACCTGCATGTAGTGCGTGAATTTTGTTTCATAACAATAAAACCATAATAATAATTTGAACAGAATTTGAATATTGTGTAATAAAACATAACATGAGAAATTAAATCATCACTACAGGAGAGTGAAAGGCTATTTACACGTATATACGTACATAGACATTAGTATATGTGAAATATACACACATATACATAGCCTTTCCTCACCAATTCATAAACTTTTCTACACGTGGAACACCCTGCTGATAGCTGACAGGGAGATTGCGTTCGACTACGAGTGGTATCACCCCATCATCTGCGAAGCCTTTTGGTGCGTTTTGGAAAAAATTTACTTGATTTTTAAGCGACTAAAAAAAGAAGGAGGTTATCAATTCGTTTGTATGTTGCTTTTTTTAATGTTTGTGTCCGCAGAACTTTGTAATTTCTGAACCAATTTTGAAAGTTTTTTCTTCATTAGAAAGGTTATGCTAGCGGATTGGTCACATTAACAAAAATCATAATTGATGAGATTGCTGGAAAAACACTTAAAATGATCCTTAATTTAATCGTCTTTGCAATGGTTTTTGTTCCATGTCTACATGTCGTTTTTCCGCTGAGTTTATAACGATAAGAAACTATGAAACAGTAGTTTGATTGAAAAACGACATCTGATACTGCTTCATACTATATTCAATACCGTTTAAGGCAAAATAACTTTCACTTTCAAAGTCGATTATCTCAAAACGAGTTTTTTGAATTAAGGTCGTTTTTCCACCAACCTCCACAATTTAAACATTAAAGTGTCCGCTTTGTTGATGTAATCTTTTAAACCGTTATAGACAGACAGTAGAAACAGTACAAATAATATATATTGTCAAGTCCAATAGGTGATGTTATTTGATGTACGCTTGAAATTTAAATAAATGGTGTTTTGCTGTCAGCAATATTAAGTGTAAAAATTGAAGGGTGTCCTCATAGCTGACATTACACAGAACGTATATTACTATGTCCGCTATCACAACATGTATAAAGCTGGAATTTTAATAAAATTTGATCTATATGATCTTTATAGATAAACACTTGAATTTTTAAAAAAGCGAATATTTCTATGTCCACAATTACAAGTAAAAAAAACGTAGAGGGTGACTTCATAGCTGATGTAGTTTGTAAACGAGTTTATGGCCACAAGTGGTGAATCCCGCCAAAGGCTGCATACTGGAATTACACAATGATAGTGCGACCCGTAATAACTTACGTATCTATGGTTTGTTGGCCAAAAGCCTCTCAAAGTATAATTAAGCGTAAATTGGATAAGTTTCAAAGGATTGCTTGTAGTGGTATATGTGGTGGAAGACGCACGGCTCCAACACAGGCACAGATTGTAGCAGGTAACTCAATGGAAGAAGTGTTGCCGTAAATTAGATTTCGGTTGGGGTCGAAAAAGGGTCCCATTCAGGTATGTGATGGAAAACGATCGATTTTGAAACGATCGTTTTTAAAGGGTGTGATTGAGAATTATTTTTGAACCCAGCTCTTAACATTTGAGTTTCAAAGGTATACCAGAAAATAAAAATCAAACAATAATGAGGAACTTAGACAAAAATATTAAAAAAATTAAAAGTTAGTAAAATCTAATTTTTATACAAAGCAGCAAAATCATTTTAAAATCGATTCATTTTCAAACTCGTTTTTCGTCACTCACATACCTAATTAATTATAGAAATTAAAATTAACGCAGTATGTATAACAACAAGTATTAAATTTAAATATAGGAATTAAAGGGTGTCCTCACAGGTGATATTATTTGAGGCATTTATGTGTTAAAGTGGTAATTTAAGCCGTTATAGAGACACTTAAATTTAAACAAAGTTCGTAATACTATATCCAAAATAAAAAGTATTAAAAAATAAAGGTGACGCAATTTGACGTTTGTATATGGACTTACCTTTTAAGCAGTTATAGACAGATACTTGAAATTTTCGCAGAATCCGTATTACTAAAAAAAAAAAAATAAATAACACTTGATCCCAATGGGTTACTTAAATTGACGTATATTGCCTTATATTTTGATATATATTTAGCCACTTGAAAATAACATAGTATGTCTATGCTATAGTATAGCCATAACAGCAAGTTTTGAAATAAAATTAGAGACGTATTTTAGCGCAAATAACAATATCTTTTGAACAGCTTGAAATTTCCATAAACTTTACTTCTATGCTCGCTACAATAAAAGGTAAACAAATCATATTATATGTAATTTTGTGTCATTTTTTATCTTTTATTTTGTTTGAAGGGAGTGTTAAAAGGGAGAATTAAATTTTTAATTCTGGTTTGACGCATCCCTAAGCAGATTACCAACTAGCCTACAGCGGTACTATCTCTAAAAAGCAGGGTTGAAATTTTTTCATTTATGAACATTCAAAAATTAACATTCATGATCTTTTTTATAAATAAGAAATCTTAAATTTTATATTTATTTTTCATACACATAAACGAACAACAAAAAATGTTCTGCACATGTTCATACATGTATGCGTGTACCTTTTTTGTTGTTGTAAAATACATATGTACATGATAACTGATAAATTAGCTTGTTGTCATTAATGTTCTTTGTCATAAATGTATACATATGAACATTTATAAACGTTAAAAATGTATCATAAATGAACATGAAAGATTTTTCTGCCAAAGATCGCACATGTATGTACATATCAACTTTTTTTTAACACATTTAGGTTCTTACATGTAAAAGGGAAAAAGAAAGAAAATTCGTAATGTTCTTCTGCATATATATGTAAGTGTATTCTAAATGTTACTTTTTGTGTTTTTTAAAATCACATACACACTTACATATATACATATATACATATTAACTCAAAATACAATTTTACAATATATTCCAAAAGAAACATTTTGTTACTGCATAAGTCGGCAGTTGCACATTACAAAATACATACATATTTACGTGCATTTCTATACGTGAATGCTTAGCGCATAATTTTCTACGATCTTTTCATTTGTGAAAAATTATCAAAATTGTATATTCAAATATGAAAACTCAAATATGAAAACTCAATTTTGAAAAACAAAATATGTTGTGATTTTTTCACTTTTGTACAGAAAGAAAAAAATAAATTATCGCATTCATAAATGTAAACACAAAAAAAAATTCTGTAGTCTCTCACACATGTATGTTAAGAAGCAGCTAAAAAATAAAATGTACATAGTCATACATAAATGAACAGTGAATGTACATTTCGGTACTCTGCTAAAAAGTAAATGTTTAATGTCAATTAAATTAAATTTCTATTAAACATTGAGTAGTTTTATAAAAATAAAATGAAGCTACAAATGAAAATTTAATAATTCAACGGATTTAAATAACAAAATTTTAATTTGTATTTGCATTTCAATTGAATATGGAATTATGGCCAAGTCATTACTAAAAATATCTATTTTTGTTATTAAAAACAATTAAAATTATATAAAACTTAATCGCTCAAATATATTTATCTATTGCAAAACTTGTTGTCCTTAAATTAATAGATAGAAATTCACATTACGGAAACATTAAAAATGCAATGAAATGACTTTTTCTATTGTAACAATTGCAATAGATTTAAATGAAATAATAATTCTGTTTTAAAGCCTTTAAGCACTTCCTCGCACACGGGCCTACAAAATTCTGCTCGTAATAACAATAATAAGTAAATATTTTTAAACAATTAATTATATTTAAATATTTGTTCATCCAGTAACAATTAGAACGATGATGAAAATATAAAATTAATTATTTCACTGTTATGGGATTGTAGTAGGTTAACATAATGTTAATGTGGGGATTGCAATTTTGGTTTAATTCCAAGCCTAAAAGGTATAGATACGTATACTGATTGTATTTGCTTCACTAAAATAACTAGATTTGTTGTTATCACAATATTGAGAAAAAGTATGTACATATGTAAAACATTGCCTCTCAGCAGGTTAGGAAGCGGAAAAAGAGATTCAATTGAGAAGCGAGGTCCCTAACCTTACTCTAAATACAAGTAAATACGGAAAGGAGAATAAAAAGAACGGGATAGTTAAGGCTAATATTCGAACAAGCTGTTGTGACGTACACAGTGTAGATATAATTCTAATGAATCTTATTATTTTTTGACTTGCAATATGTCAGGCTAATAGCAACACATTTTCAAATAAAAGAAAGTATATAAAGAGAATAAAAATAAAGAAAAATGTTTGCTTGGTAGTATAATATAAAGAAATAGAAAGAAACAATTTCAAGAAAAGCCCTATCTCCTATGAAATATAATTGCTCATTGCACAAGCTCCGTTGTATCGTTTAAAGTTTATTTAAACACACTTTAACTCAAATAGCTTGTGAGCAGGCTTTGAAATTGTAGAATTGTATCGTTTTTTACCCAAAAAATAATAATACTCAAAATATAATAAATATTTTCAAAACCAACGTTACCATTTATGGGTTTTTCCTCTCAAAAATCTTTTTGGGATTTTTAGAATGGTAGGCTTTAGCTAATTTTGGTAAGATTGAGAAAATATATTACTTTGAAGTAGTTTTTATTGTAAAAACTTCTATTTATAATGGGTGATTTTTTTGAGGTTAGGATTTTCATGCATTAGTATTTGACAGATCACGTGAGATTTCAGACATGGTGCCAAAGAGAAAGATGCTCAGTATGCTTTGACATTTCATCATGAATAGACTTACTAACGAGCAACGCTTGCAAATCATTGAATTTTATTACCAAAATCAGTGTTCGGTTCGAAATGTTCAAATGTGACAAATTTTGTTCAGCGATGAGGCTCATTTCTGGTTGAATGGCTACGTAAATAAGCAAAATTGCCGCATTTGGAGTGAAGAGCAACCAGAAGCCGTTCAAGAACTGCCCATGCATCCCGAAAAATGCACTGTTTGGTGTGGTTTGTACGCTGGTGGAATCATTGGACCGTATTTTTTCAAAGATGCTGTTGGACGCAACGTTACGGTGAATGGCGATCGCTATCGTTCGATGCTAACAAACTTTTTGTTGCCAAAAATGGAACAACTGAACTTGGTTGACATGTGGTTTCAACAAGATGGCGCTACATGCCACACAGCTCGCGATTCTATGGCCATTTTGAGGGAAAACTTCGGAGAACAATTCATCTCAAGAAATGGACCGTTAAGTTGGCCACCAAGATCATGCGATTTGACGCCTTTAGACTATTTTTTGTGGGGCTACGTCAAGTCTAAAGTCTACAGATATAAGCCAGCAACTATTCCAGCTTTGGAAGACAACATTTCCGAAGAAATTCGGGCTATTCCGGCCGAAATGCTCGAAAAAGTTGCCCAAAATTGGACTTTCCGAATGGACCACCTAAGACGCAGCCGCGGTCAACATTTAAATGAAATTATCTTCAAAAAGTAAATGTCATGGACCAATCTAACGTTTCAAATAAAGAACCGATGAGATTTTGCAAATTTTATGCGTTTTTTTTAAAAAAAAAAGTTCTCAAGCTCTTAAAAAATCACTCGTTACAACTTAAAGAAAATAGAATAGCGCACGAAAACCAAAACTTAACTAATTAGAGTTCTAGTTCGCCGGAGAAGAGATATGTATATTTCTTAAGTTAGTTCTAAGTCAGATAAATAATTTCACCAAAGAATTCCAGTCAGAAAGTTAATATTTACAATATTTATATTCAAAAATAAATTCTACATTTTAACCAATTTGAGTAATTTTATAAAAAATAATTTGGTCATTAGTAACAATACTGAAATTGATTGAAAAATTGAAAATTGCCACATAGATGTCTTTTGGCTTAGAATCCGAAATATGCATTAATAAAAATTTTAATTCGAAGAAATTTTTGAATGAAATTAAAAATATTAAAATTGTATTGTATTAACTAACCAATATTACTCTAATTTCTTTTTTATGTGTGAAGATGGCAAACTTTTACAAATAATTACGTCTTCCATAGTATTTTCTACAAAAAGTTTGACTGTATTGTTTCTAATTTAGACATTTTGTAACCTTTACAATTTTGCTTCCCGTTTTTATACCCTTCACCACAGGTGGAAAGGGTATATATAAGTTTGTCATTCCGTGTGTAATTTCTACAATATTCATTTCCGACCCCATAAAGTATATATATTATGGATCCTTATACATAGAGAAGTTGATTAAGCGATGTCCGTCTGTCCGTCTGTCCGTCTATCCGTCTATCCGTCTATCCGTCTGTCCGTCTGTCCGTCTGTCCGTCTGTCCGTCTGTCCGTCTGTCCGTCTGTCCGTGTTAGTGTGGTAATGTCATTTACCAAGGCACCAGAAGAGATACAAAAAATTTAAGCACACCAATCTGTCAGGCATAGTTTCGAAAATTTTGGTATTGCAATTCAGCAACATCGGATCATTCCTTTGGAGGCTGCGGGCCAAAAACCACGCCCACCTATATCTTTTTCACGTTTTTTCAGGTTTTTTTTAAATATTTTTCAGCTTTAATGTTTCTGTTTTGCCTTTTTTTCTCAAATAAATATTAGACTGCGACAGGTAGATCGCAAGGAGTGCATACAGATCTCGGGGGATCAATAACCCCCTGCGAGGGGCGATTTTTGTTTGTTTTTAGATTGGTAGGATTTTTCTGCTTTGATTTGTATTAGTGACCTTAATAGAAAGCAATACACATAGAGGTAGCCAATGGACCCACAGGGTACCCACTGATAAATAGGAGCAGTTAAAAGGACCCCCATGTGTCAATATGAGGAAATTTTTTTTTTTTAAGGATTTTTTTTTTGCTTTAGTCTGACCATTCTAACTCAATATAGATTGGAGAAAGGTCCAAAATTTAACAAAAAAATTTCAATCGAATTTTAAAAAAAAAAAAATTTTTTTAAATTTTTTAAAAAAAATTTTAAAATTTTTTTTCAAAAATATTTACAAAAAAATTTACAAAGCATTTTCAAAAAGATATTTTACAGAAAAATATTCGAAAAAAAATTTTTTTAAAAAATTTTCCAAAAAATTTTCGAATAAAATTTTACAAAAAATTTTTAAAAAAATATTTTTACAAAAAATTTTTACACACAATTTTCGAAAAATTAAAACAAAAATTTCAATATTTCTTTGAAAATGAAAATCATGACTGTAACATAACATATATTTAATATTAAGAATATACATATGTATGTATGTGTGTATATAGAGTAACATATTTTTTTAAATGCGTTTGATTTTTTAATATATGATATCTCTGTTTTAAAACCTAGGTGCATTAAACACATAGACATTATCAGAATACCGACTATAAACTGTCAAAAATGAAACGTTGTGGCTGTCGTCAACTTAGGCTAATTTCTATTTTATTCAACAAAAGAAAATGTCACAAAATTGTAAATTGCAAATTTATATATAAACAAAAAGTTTTGGAGGAAATATTTATAATTTTTTGAAAAAGTTATTTAATTTTATAAAATCAAAATAAGTATTTCTACAACAATGTCAGAGTTTACGATGTAGCTGTCGGCTTCAATATCTTTAAGTAGCTGACAGCACGGCGACAATTGTAGCAAACGGAATTTGTTTTCATTTGTCTTCTATTTTTTTAACTTATGAATAATGATTTTTTCTCATACGAATTTATTTAAGTAAAGAGTCAACAATATGGATAATGCTGTACATGTCTCTATAAATAAAATCACCGTGGTGAAGGGTATAGAAGATTCGGCACGGCCGAATATAGCACTTTTACTTGTTTATAATAAAATCATACTTTTACTAATTGCATGTGTATGCATTCAGATAGCTTACACATTTGTTGTAAAGGATTATAACTATTATTATTATTATTACAAACTATTGTAAAATAAGTTGGCGGCATGCCTTATAACATGATAACAGGGTCTTGTGAATTAAACAATTATAAAAATTAAAATTTCTCATATCATATTTCTTTGAAAAGTTTGTTTAAATAGAAAATTAATAACAATTGAAACTACCTTGTAGATAGATACGAAGAGTGCTGATGACGGACGTAGCTGTCTAGACACCAGCACTCTACTCGTGTCTAATTTTTACTTACCTCTTTATAATTAAGAACTTAAGCCTTTGAATTACTTTTTTGAATTACCCCGTTTCCACTACACATTCTTATTTCGATTTGACATTTGTTTTTTGTTGTAGAGAAAATTTATTTACATTTATTTTAAATATGTATTTTTTTTTTTTTGTTCAAGGTATATTTATTTTAAAATATATTTATTTTAAAATAAATATACCTTGTTTTTGTTGATAAATTTTTTATTTGTTGCAGTTGAGAAAGAAGTGACTAACTCCACTTTGTTAAAATCGAATTTTCTTCATTAAAATTTTTAAAAATAAATAAATTATTTTAAGATTAAAATGGTCAATAATAACTAATATTCACTTATAAAACGCTAAGATAAAACGAGTAAAATTGATTCAAAAATACAATACAAATTAAATGATAGTAAATAGACACAGCTATTTGCCGGAACCAAAACAGTAATTAGTGAACAAAGTTAACAGCTTATTGCTTCAAAATGGTCACGTATAGTAGAAAAATCCACATGAATCAAAGTTAATATAGTCTACATCCTTCAGTAGAAATAGCGGAAAGAGAAATACAATAATCTGCAAAAATTCACCTACTGAAACAATACTATAAACACTTGTGATCCATCAAAATGATGGGATTTTTCATACAGCAAATACTACATTAGTAAAAAATTTAAAAAGCATTCACTTATCGAATGCATTTACTCATTCGATGACGTACTTGCGTTTATATTACAATATTACAATGCAATAAAAAACATTTTGTATTTTTCATTACATTTTTCTATTTTTCATTTTATAGACTTAATCGAATTTTACTTTTAAAGGTAAAATTTTTTTTATGATTTTATTTTTTGATTTTGTTGTAATTTAATTTTTCTTTGCCCTTTTTGTCATTTTGACAACTATTTCGATAAAGTTCCGATAAAAATTAGAGAAGACACTGATTTCTTCGTAATTCAGAAGGTAATTCAAACTGAATTACGTACAAATGAGATAATTCGCTCTCAAAAATTTGTATGACGAATTAAAGCATTAAACACATAGACGACAGCAGGATACCGACTACAACCTGTCGAAATTAATATACACACGTTTATATAAAGACGATTATTTTGACGACACCATAGCTACATGGCTTCACGATCACCGTTGTGGCTGTAGCTAGCTTAGGCCAATTTCTATTTTAGCTTGCGACAATTTCATTTTATTCAACAGACAAAAATGTCACAAAATTAAAAATACAAATTCATTTACAATCAAAAGATTTTAAGCAAATATATTTATATATTTTGATTTGATAAAAGTATTTTTTTTATAAGTAGAATATGTATTTCTACAATATTTACATAGTTTTGAAGTATGTAGCTGTCGTCTTCCAAATAATTCAGTAGCTGATTATACGGCGACTATACGGTGGAAACACGGTATAAATAATTAAGTTATTCTTTTAAAATTATTAGTTAATTTTTATTCAATCAAAAACAAATTAAAAAGTAATATATCTTATACACGTTGTGTGTGTCCTGACAATATTTTGTTCGATTTTGCTTTGAAAATAATCCACACCAAATGTTTAAGACTCTTAGGTATTCACTTTATAGATACGCATCCATCCCTGAATAAAATTATAAAATCTATATAAGATTCTAAAATTATAAAAATTATTCTAAAGCGCTGTAAAAGTGAGACTGGAAATGAGTTATTAATTATTTTTAAACAGCGCCATCTGTTGCGCAACATTGCTTAAAATATACTGCTTTCAAAAATAAAAGATGCCCTAAAGTATGCAGTACCTTTAAATCCGAGTACTTTCACTGCTTTTTCTACACATTCTCTTGGAAATAAGATACTTTTGCGGATAAGGATACTAAGGTACATCTTCACAAAAT
>OX451218.1:65381809-65532305 GCA_949628195.1 Phasia obesa | reverse complement strand
CATCCTCACAAAATTTTGTTAAAATCCACTTAGTAGTTTTTACGCAATTCGAATAAAAAAATAGAAAGACAGACAAACAGGAAATAAGTTACTAATTTATTATAATTTAAAACATGTTATGTATAGATAGTTAGACTCTTGATTTTCATTCAAGTTGTTTTACTATGGCCGCTATAAAAATAAATACACAATCTTATTGTGTGATCTGAAAGTGATGTGTCATTTACGTATATGAGTCGTGGACAATTATGTTATAAAATATATGAAATATCATTAGCATGTATAATTTGCAAAAAAATTATATTTATATTGACAATAATATAAGTATATGTCATATGTATATATATACACATATGACATAAAAAAAAATATATAACTCTGTGATATCAATGTATTCGTATATTTGCATGAGTATAGCTAGAAATAGTATCTAAACTGTAATCGCGTATTTAAGTAAAGTAAATTATTGATAAATTAAAGGATGGTTAAATTTTAAGGGCTGATGTTGATTCTGAATAAAACACAAATTATTTAGGAAACTATTGCCATTTCTTTTTATTTTGATAATATTAATATGGTTCAATTATGTATGGACCTCGGCGATACACCTCCATCGGATGGTCCAAATTTTCGATGATGCTGAGGCATAATTGCGGTTCTATGCTGTTAACGGCCGTTGAATTTGTTACGCAAAAGAGCCATTGTTTCGTTAGCTGTGTGTCAAGTGGCACCAACAGGACGTTGAAACCACATATCGTCCACATTCATATCTTCCAATTCGGGCCATAAATAATTCGGTATCATCTCACTATAGCGAACATCATACGAAGTAACTGCCTGACCGGCCTTATTTTGGAAAAACCACGGCCCGATAATGCCGCCAGCCAATAAATCGCACTGAACAGTTACTCTTTGTGGGTGCATTGGTTTTTCGACAATCACTCTTGGATTATCATTCGCCCAAATGCGACAATTCTGCTTATTGACGAATCCACTGAGATGAAAATGTGCCTCATCACTGAAGACGATATTCTTCGAAAATAGATCATCCAACATTGCCATTTCTTGTCAACATTCTGACCACGGTTCAAATTGAGTTAGTCTGAAATTGAGAAATGTCAAATTAAATGCAGAAAAAATCTTAACGTTTAGGTGTTGTTCACATTCAATATCGGCCCTTAAAATTGAATCACCCGACATTTAAAATTTTTAGTTTTGTTCAAATTTTAACCGAAGAACGACACGTCAGAAACTTAGAGGACCTTAAGAAAAACAAAAATTAAAGGGTATTCCGACATTGATTTTTGATCCGTAATAGTTAGATTTATTAAATTTTCACAGAGGGATTTTTGGATATATTAAACAACAACTAAGCGGTATTTTGATAGTGACGCGATTTACGCAAATTTAGGTATATTTTTTTAACAGTAAATAAATAAAATTATGCCCGCTAAGGGAAAAATTATGAAAAGTAAAAATTAAAAGGTGTTGCGAAAGGAATGGGTAAATACTTAAAATCTAAATACCTAATAAAATAGAATAAAATTTATAAGATATCTCTATGGTTTTTTTTTTCAAGAAAGAAGTTTTATTACTTTAATAAATTATAATCAAAAATTATAATCAAGAAGATATCCCTATTTTGGAGAATTAAAAAGATGATTTACACATGAGCATGTAGGAACCTTATGATGTCAATCTGAACAACCTTTTTGAAAATAATAAGGCATCTCTTCGAAAAATACTTCCCTTCTTTCTGCTTGAATACCCTTAGCATAAAAACATTTCTAGAAAAAATCCTTTTGATTCTTTTATGCATTTTCGGCATTTGTGTATATAAAAAATAATAAATTAAATGGTGTTTCAACAATGACATTAACTATGCATAGATGACCTTTTATTTGAACATTTATAGGCTGATAGTTATACCCTACACATATTTGGAGGAATCACAAAAAATATTGTTGTTGTGTTTCAAACAAAAAACATTCTAAAATATATGGCCAAACTTTTGAACCGTTATAGACAGACAGTTGAAATTTACAAAGAACTTGTATTGCTAAGTCCGCTAAAATAACAAGTGTAAAATATGAATTTGGAAATTAAAGGGTGTCCCAATAGTTAATGTAAAAGTGAAATATATGGCCAAACTTTTCAACTGTTATAGATAGACAGTTGAAATGTACAAAGAACCTATATTGCTTAGTCCGCTATTACAACAAGTATAAAATTTGGATAAATTAAAGGGTGTCCCAATTATTGATGTAATTTGACCATTATGTCCTCATCTTTGGAACCGTTATAGACAAACACTTGAAAAATACACAGAGTGTTCACTACTATGTCTGGTATAACAACAAGTATAAATATTTAAAATTGGAAATTAAAGGGTGTCCCAATAGTTGATGTAATTTGATGTATATGGACACAAAGTTAAATTTTACAAAGAATCTGCATGACAAAGTTCTCTTTAACAAGTATTTATATTAAAATTTGAATTTAAAGGGTGTCCCAATAGGTGACGTCATTTGATATATATGACCCTATATTTTAAATAGTTATTGACAAACACTTAACAATTAGACAGAATGTCCCTTACTATGTGTGTTAAAATAAGTATAAATATTTAAAATTATAAATTACAGGGTGTCGCAAGAGTTTAAGTAATTTGATGTATATGACCAAACTTTTAAGCCGTTACAGACAGACGGTTGAAATTTACAATTAACCTGTATTGCTACGACCGCTATAACAAGTATAAAATTTTAACTCGGAAATTACAGGGTGTCGCAATAGTTAGTGTAATTTTATGTATATAGCCAAACTTTTTATTCGCTGTATACAGACAGTCGTTTGGCATTGGTTTGACCTGAAAAAGCACAGAACCCTGGGGTCTTGTGCCCCTATATACTCCGGAAGTACTGCTCCCCTGGTAGAAAATCGACTGATATTTGTTTTAGATTATTGAATTCAAAAATTATTTTTTTTTTATCTGAATTGACAGTTTGTGCAATGACATTTAAAAAATCCCGCTACAATCTTCCTCGAATATAATATAATCATTGCATAATTACCGTCTTAAAGAAACATGATTTTATGTTTGTCTGTTTTGAAGTCGGTTTTTTTTTTTTGCAAGAATTATGTTTCTATATTTATTGTTTTTTCATATAATGCAGTAGAAACCTGAGCTGGGTGGCAAGTCGCCTTATTCCAGCCCTCTGTAATGCGGCTTGCAAGCTGCAATTTATATCTTTGATAAGCGCCTTATTTGTACATACAATGTATAATTTTCTTTTTATTAATTGACAAACTTAAAATAGTACAATCAAATATGAGGGGTTGTTCACAACAGTCATATTTCTCCCAGTTATTATTCAAAAAAATATGACTATGATACCTTGGGAATCCCCCAATTATATTTTCCAATATCTGCGAATTTGAGAAATTTGGCCATCTCTTCTAAACGTTATAGGCAGACACTTTATATTATTATTTTATATAGTTTATTTGACCTTTTTGTTAATATTAATTTAACTATTTTATTTTAAGCTTTAGGTCTTTAAATAATTTTATTTATATTTTTTCAATATTTCGCTACTCCTTTGTGTAGCATCATCAGGAAAAATTATAAAATTAACAGTAATAAAAATCACAATTAACAAGTAAAAGTGCTATATTCGGCCGTGCCGAATCTTCTATACCCTTCACCACGGGGATTTTATTTATACAGACATGTACAGCATTATCCATATTGTTGACTCTTTACTTAAATAAAGTCGTATGAGAAAAAATCATTATTCATGAGTTAAAGAAATAGAAGACAAATGAAAACAAATTCCGTTTGCTACAATTGTCGCCGTGTTGTCAGCTACTTAATGATATTGAAGCCGACAGCTACATCGTAAACTCTGACATTGTTGTAGAAATACTTATTTTGCTTTTATAAAATTAAATAACTTTTTCAAAAAATTATAAATATTTCCTCCAAAACTTTTTGTTTGTATATGAATTTGTAATTTACAATTTTGTGACATTTTCTTTTGTTGAATAAAATAGAAATTAGCCTAAGTTGACGACAGCCACCACGGTGGCCGTGTAGCCATGTAGCTTTGCTGACTTCAAAATAATCTTTTTATTTTTGACAGTTTGTAGTCGGTATCCTGATGATGTCTATGTGTTTAATGCACCTAGGTTTTAAAACAGAGATATCATCTATTTAAAAATCAAATGCATTTAAAAAAATCAAACGCATTTAAAAAAAATTTGTTGCTCTATATACACACATACATACATATGTATATTCTTAAAATTAAATATATGTTATGTTACAGTCATGATTTTCTTTTTCCAAGAAATATTGAAATTTTTGTTTTAATTTCTCGAAAATTATGTGTAAAAATTTTTTGTAAAAATATTTTTTTAAAAATTTTTTGGAAAATTTAAAAAAAATTTTTTTCGAATATTGAGGAATTGAGGAATTGCAACGACAAAAGTTGCTTAATGTAATTCGGCACTTATTATTCAAAATAAGCTTCAAAGGAAAAATTAAAAATGAATTCGCCTCTATTTTATGTAAACAAATAATTTTTGATTTTGACAGAACAGCTTACATTTTATAACAACAAATTGCCTGTTGTTTTTTTCGTATTGTATTTATTGTAGTAGTGAGGCCACCTATTATATTGGCCTTGGTAAAGCAAAAAATAAATAAGTTTGTTAGCGCACTTAAAAATTTGTAATAATTAAAAAAACTATTTTTTATATTCTCAACACATTAAGAACTAATTGCAATCCTTTATTTAACTTGCAATGTTTACTTAAGGAAATGAAAAAATATGTACATATGTATGTTTTTAAAGTAAACTTTTCAACCAAATTGAAATCAGTTCTCGTAGGCGGAAATTTAGTATTCGGCATAACCTGATGACAATAAAATAATATCTCAGCTGGATTTGATGCTGCTGCTAGGGCCATGTGCAGCGCTCTCATATCCTGACTTGCTGAAAGAAGGTTTGTATTTTTTTGCGATTCTCTTGCGAGAACAAAATTAACTTGTGTATGCTTTTCATCACACCTTACGTCTGCATTCAGTGATGGAAAAAAACCTTCCAATTGTAGTAGGACAGTAAGGAAAAATAAAAACGTGGTTTGTTTGTTGGTGTTTTGTTGAAGCTTTAATATTCTGTAATATTATTCTATTAACATGCATAATTCTCATTGTGTTTTGTAGAATTTTATTACTTATAGAGTATTTTTGGCTTCTCTAAAATTAGGAAAAAGGTTTCCTGATGATCTGGCCTGAGCAACCAGTGAAATACGTATAGGGACTAGCTCTTTCCCCCAACAAATAAATTGCATTTTTATTATAAAACGTTATGGGTAATTAGCATAATATTAAATAATTAATATTTGAATTCCCAAAAATTTTATTAATAACATGTATTTTGGTTTTGTTTGGTCGGCTGCCTCTGTTAAAATAAATTATTTAATTCGCCTTAATTAATAACAAAGCAAAATGTAAAAAAATTGCTGTGTTCGCTTACTTTCGAAGCAGAAATTTCCAACATTTATGAACAATATTGCATTGAATTATTTTTTACACAATAATAATTTAAGGGCTTATTAATCTTATATGTAAAGATCCCTGAAAGATGATAAAATGACCGACTATGTTTCTAGAGCTGCCAGCAGCATGACTAGCAAACAACGAAAAATAAATTTATTAACTATTTATAATTATTTATTTTGTTTATTTTTACTAAAAGAAAAAATAGAACTAAAAAATAAAAAGCAAGTAAAATAAAAGCATAAAAAAGAATCTGGACCCACCGCAGCTCGTTTAAATTGTTAAGATGTGGTGAAAATTTGTGCATGTGTTATTGTGCTGTATGTAGTAAAATAAGATGTAATTTTAATAAGAAATCAACATACATATTCATATGTAACGGCTTTTTTAAATAATTTTTTTTTTTTCATTTCAATTTTGTTTTTGTTTTCGATATTCTAAATAAACAAATTTTGACAAAAAAAACGTAAATAAACAAAATTCAGCTGGGCTATCAACACCACCTGATATAAATTCGCCTCAGCTTAAAGGTTGCAAAGGATCTTTAATAAATAATTTTTGTAATAATTTTGAACATACATATAACGAAATTTTAAATAATTTTAATCATCTTATCAAGATTGTATAACTGCCAACAAATTTAAGGAGATAAAAATTTGTTTTGTATAGAATATACCACGTCTACCTAATATTTAAGCTTTAGCTATTTATAACATTTATTTAGATATTTTATATACAAGCGATATTGCTTAGCATATTGTTAGAAATTGAAAAAGAATTGTTGTTAAAAAAATAAACTTCATATACTAAAACATCAAAATCAAACTCATTGTGATTTCTATGATCAAATAGTTAATCCTAACTTCTGGCCGAAAAACACATTTGTTCGTGAATTCTTTTTCAATGATAACCGTGATAGTCGCAGTTTTGGAAATGTTGCCCAAATACCACCACAGAGTATTTCTTCAAAAAACTAAATAGTGCTGATAAACGTCTAAATATTTTGTAGCAAAATGTTCGTGACCTAAATACAAAATTGTCAACCCTGCTGGTAAATAGTTATGACTTTTCGTATCATGTTTTAATTTTCACCGAAACTTGGCTCAACCAAAATGTATTCAACTCAGAGATATTATGTTATAAATACCAAATATATCGATATAACCGAAGTAATCTCAGAGGTGGAGGTGCTCTTATTGCGGTTTCCAGTTTGTTTTCATCTGAAGCTATTTTGACTGATGTTTCTGATATCGAATTTGTTGCTCTTGTAATTAAAATGGCGTCTAAGAAAATGTTCCTATATTTCACCAGGCTCGGATACTCCAACATACTCTAAGCATATTGAAGCTATTAGATTGGTATATCAACAAGCTGAACTTAATGATAGCATTTTCGTTGTTGGTGATTTTAATCTCCCCTTCATTTCGTGGATACGTAATCCGGATGCTTCTTATCTTATCCCGGTAAAAAATAGAAGTTCTTATGATGACTTCTTGAATGAAATGTTTGATTCGAGTCTTTATCAATTGAATCATGTGTATAATGACAGTGGAAATTTGCTTGATGTGATATTCACCAATGATCCAGATGACTGTTCCTTAAATCGCACTGAGCCTGTTTCTTTGCCAGAAGATCGGTACCACCCAGCATCTCAATACCATCTCAATTTGTCTCGAATCGTTATAATGCTGATAAAATTTATTGCTTTAAGAAAACCAATTACACTAAATTAAATGATCTGTTAAGAACTACTTGTTGGAATGATTTGTTGTCTACTTCCATGAGTATTAAAAGTGCCTCGCGTATTGACACAATAATTACTAAGTTTTATAGTAAAATATATTCTTATTTTGAAGTTTGTGTACCTAAAATAAAAATTAAACCGCCAGTTGGTCCACCATGAAATTCTAAGGAACTCTCAAGGTTAAAAACTTAAAAAATAAAAGTTATAAAAAATTTAAGAAGTCTGGTCTGACAATAGATTACGGAAAATATGCAGTTTGCCGTGCTGAATATGACTCTTTTAATCGTTGGCTATATAACAATTATATCAATGGCATGAAAAATAAATTTACTCGTGATCCGAAATCATTTTATACTTTTGTAAATTCGAAAAGAAAATCTAGCGGAGAGCATATTGTTAGAAATTGAAAAAGAATTGTTGTTAAAAAAATAAACTTCATATACTAAAACATCAAAATCAAACTCCCTCTAGAATAAGGATTTCATTCAATTTCAATTTTTTATAAGCTGTGAGAAAAGAAAATTTAAAAATTTTGAATGATACTACTTCTTATGCCACAACTCTAAGTATCTCTGGATCTACTATTGCCACATTTACACGACAGGTTACATCTGACATGTCAAATTTCACACTGCAAAACACGTACATGTCGTGTTTTTTTGCAAACTCTAATGCGCAAAAAAAAACTTAAAAATGGACAATTCGTCAGTAATTCTGTATCGCACACAAAACTATTTCAGGGCGGCAACAAGTCACATTGCAACCGAACCGCTTAGATATCTGTATAGTAAAAAGTCAGACGTAATTGGATATGTACGTTTGTGAACAAATAGAAAAAGAGTTCTATAAAAAAACAATTTTTTTAGACATACAGAACTACATCTGACTCACATAGTTAAAAAATCATATGTAAAAACATGCCGTAAATATGGGGCTTAAGGAGATTTGAAAATAAATGACTTAAACGTAATTTTAGTATTTTTTACTTAATCAAATAACGAAAACTGTTATCGAATTATGCTACCCTAAGTTTAGACATGAACAACCTACTTAGTACCGACTTACATATCGTACACTAAATCATAAAACGGTTCAACTCAAAATTTATTAAAATGGTACCCATTCCATGTTCACAAACAACTTCACAGATAAAGTCTCTTAGGACCAGGAATATTTTGTATGCGTCACCATGTTCTTTAACTGGAAAAATACCATAATGTATGATTTCACAAGCATTTTTTAAAAACAGTTTTTTTTCCTCTCTAGAACATTTCAAAATATTAAGTTGTGACTGTAAATTCGTAGGATTGTTTAGTCTTTTTTCAAAAAACGATTTTCATATTTTTTATTTAAATGTTTCTGTGAATCTTAAGAGGCTGAAGCAAATATAATTTATTGACCTTAAAAAAAGAAAAAGGACTTAAATTTCCTTAAGAAAAATCTACAATGTAGACATGAAAAGTTATGAAAGCTATTATTAAAAGATTTCTTATTATAAAAATTACTTTTATATTCAACACAAATATTATTATATATTTTTATATTTATCCTTAGGTATACATTTTATAGAACTCAAAAAATTAATAAAAAGACTCTTTTATTGTAATTCACAATTATTTCTTTCTAAAGTTTTAAACCAAAAAAAAAAATTAAAATACTAAGTTTGTTTATATTTTTTCATTAAAAACCCAGTACGACTATTATAAAATTTTTTATTCATTATTCCTCAATAAAATTACAATGCTAGTGTATTATTGTCACTTAAAAGTTAATTTTCTTTCGGTTGTCTCGGTTTTTTATTTTTATTGTGGCCATAAAATAGAGAAGGAATAATTATACAAAAAGCATTTTTTATAGCATAATTTTATTGCAACTGCGTATTTACTGCCACAAACAACATATTTCCCCCATACAATGTCCGCATCAATGTAAAAAATAAACTTTGTTAATGAATAAATCATTGGTTTTTTACCCTTCAATTTTGCCTTTTGATTCTTATTGTTGAAATGAAAATATTTTTGTAACATAAAATTAAAAAGCAACGTAAAATAATAACAGCAAAAAAGTTTAAAGAAAAGAATAGAGAACAAGAGAAAACCAGGGCGAATCAAATTAAAAAAGTTTGACACAGAGGTAATGGACAGTTAGAATGGCAGAAAAGCCTCAACTGACGTGCTACTCCAAAGCATGAAACAAATATGAGCCGTGGGGCTTTAAAAAAATATAAAAATGTCATGTACGAAAAATGGCCAAACATAAATAAAATTTAAATATTTAAAACAACCATAAATCTTTTCTCTGTTTAATATTCTGTTTAAAAACTCAAGCAGTTTCAATTTAAAAGTTGCGTGAAATAACAACAATATTTTGCATACTTTTCATTTATAAAACTAAAACAAAGATCATGTTTAACTAGTTATGCGGAGCAAATAAAATATAATTTAAAAAAATGCAGACAGTCGTTGGGACTGCCGATAGAAGTGAAAACTAATAACACTTATAATATAAATAATCTGCTATAGCTCAAGTGGTTAGTACGTTGCCTACTAAATCATACTCATGGCAACATTTTTCTGAGACGTATTAATTCTCTTTTTAATTATGCATATCACAGTGCCCTCCTTCGCCGGTATTACCATTAGCACTAAATCGCCGCCGAAGTAAAAAAAACTATAAATTGGATATTACCTCGTTGATACCTAGCCTATTCGCAAATAATTAAGTCACTGTTTATGCGGAAAATTTCATTTAATAATAGTTTTATTTTTTTAATGTCTGTGTTGCTTAGTGCTGTTTCCTTAAATGTTTGATGTTGTGACCGAACATAATAATTGTATTTGCAATTAAATTAATGCAATTTGGGAGCAAATTTTCCTTTAATTCACACAATACATTTTATATTTAAAAGAATTAGATGCATCATACGGGTTATTTCCGAATAGTGTCGTTAATCAGGAATTGCTTTCGTGAGTTAACTATTTGCAAATAACAAATTACTTCAAATTTTTCTATTCGCAATATTTTTAATTGTGAATAAGTCCTGCGTATAAATTCAAATTAATACGCCTAGATTAATACCAGAGGCGCTGCAAAACTGCAATTGCAGTGTTGCCATAAGTGAAGCTTTAGTATCACACTAACCATCTGCCTTATCTACTCCTATCTAAATTACAAAAATTTTTGTAAAATTTTTTTTTTTAATTTTTTCTAAAATTTTATTCGAAAATTTTTATTTTAATTTTTTTTTTAATTTAAGACCTTCCTGCAATCTTTATTGAGTTAAAAATGTAAGACTAATGCAAAAAAAAATTCGTACAAAAATTTTCTCATATTGAACCCCGACGTGCCTATCTATTACTGCTTTTATTTTTCAGTTACCACCCTGTGAGTCCACTGGCTATCTCTATGTGTATTGCTTTCTATAAAGGTCTTTAATACAAACCAAAGAAGAAAAACCCTACCAGCCTAAAAACAAACAAAAATCGCCCCTCGCAGGGGATTATTCATCCCCCGATTTCTATATTCACTCCTTGCGATCTATCTGTCGCGGCTTAATATTTATTTAACAAAAAAAAGCAAAAGTGAATCACTAAAACCCAAAAAAAAAAGTTAACAAATATAGGAGGGCGAGGTTTTAGGCTCGCGATCTCCAAAGGAATGAACCGATGTTGCTGAATTGCAATCCCAAAATTTTCGAAACTATGCCTGACAGATTTATGTGCTTCAATTTTTTGTATCTCTTCTGGTGCCTTGGCAAATGACATTACTACCCGAACACGGACAGAAGGATAGACGGACAGACAGACATCACCTAATCAACTTCTCTATGTACAAGGATCCAGAATATATATTACTTAATGGGGTTGAAAATGAATATTGTAGAAATTACACACGGAATGACAAAATTTATATATACCATTTCCACTTGTGGTCTCTGTGATACTTATCATGTTTATATTGGTTACAATATTCTCTCTGATACATATTTTTTAAAAATGTGTGTACTACATCTGCATGGCTATCATTTGTTTATATAAATTATACATAGAAACCAGCGGTGTAGGTGACGATTTTTCAATGAGTTTTCTTAAACCAAAAAGTGATCAACGTGCCTAAAGAAATTTCCACTTCAAAAATAACCTTATCAGTTGCTTGTGAAAATTATATTATTTCATTGACTTCTGTACAGTTTTTATAAGAAAGCTGGAACACTTTAATAATATAAGAGGACGAAAAACAATTTTAAAACATTCTTTGAAGAATATTGACCATTTGAAATTTTTTTAACTGAACTTTAATAATTTATTTATTTAAGTCTGGATTGAACTAATGTATACATGCTTTTTAAGTACCAAAGCTACCTCAGCCTGTGACAAAACCACGTTACAATTTCCTTAATAATCGTCATTAGCAAATTTGGAAAAACTTACAGGAAAACAAAAATACTCTTAAAAAGATTTACTTTTCAAAATTCGTATATTTCCTTTTTCTACAACCTACACGCAAAGAAAAAACATGGCTGAGGTAACCATAATTATGGATAAATTATATGGTTGTAGCTTAAACATATAATATTATATGCACGTTATAATATTATGGGTAAATTAAACGGTTATAGTATGGTTAAAAAATATAAAATGTCATATAGGAAATTTTTTCTTCTTTAATTTTCTTAAAACATGCATTTCATATTAAAAATTCATTCATAAATAAAAATTTTTAAATTAAACACAAGCTTCTTATTTTACTTTATGCAAGCCCAACAACGAAAGCACCAGAAATATTACCGAAAGCATGGCCTTTACAACCAAAACCAGAACTTAACATTTCACCGTTCTTTTCTACCTACTATCAAGAGGCACAAAAGCCTTGAAAATTTTTCCATTTTTAGGCAATTGCACTCTCATGCTCTTACGGATCGCAGAATTATTGGTTGTTTGGCTTTAAAACCAACTTTTGCAAGTACAATTCCCTTAGTATGGGAAGCACCACGAAAAGGATTAGCTAGCCTTGCGTATTGTACCCAAATGAGCCTTCGTCTAGTCCTTGTCAGCCCAACGTTAATCACGACGATGGTTTACAAGCTTTCTAGCAGTGCGGAGGCAATTCTAATTAAATTTTGTTATTCATTATTATTATCACAACGATTTCAGTTTTGCTAATTTATGTATTATTAAATGTAATACTTACTTTAAGTTGTAAATATTGATTAAATATATACATATGTATGTATATTATTTTCCAAAAATAAGTTCTTATATTTCATTACTATTTATATTTTTTTAAGAAAACAAAAACCCGATAAATGAAAACAAACAATTTTTGATTACATGTGAATATATTATTTTTGAATATTTATAAAACTTTGGTTTGAAGTTTATTAAAATTTGTAGAATAAAAACCAACCATATTTAATTGTTTGGGTGTAGTAACCATTTAATAAAAAAATCTTAACCAAAACTTGTTTATCGTGATCAAAGTAATGTTACAAATATCTAAAAATACATTGTTACAGAGAACATAATGTGATTTCTTTGACCATACCATAACCATGTTTTTTCTTTGCATGTACAATAGTTAGTTTTTTATGAAGGAAAAATGAGGTCGATTTTGTTGTTATAGTTAAATTTTGATCGTTCAATATATATATATAATAAACAATTTTAACTCATCGCTTTTATAGTAAAAAAATTAATATTCTACTAACCAAGCATTTTGATTTCTTTTCTATTTTATAACACTTCTGTCATTAGCATTAAGATAAGAAATAATATGTTTTCAGTTTGTTTAGACTTCTCAATGTGCATCATTAAATCGATTTAAAAAATTATACTAAATTCTGTGTCTATATTGCAAAAGATCAAATCGTCTATTTATATGAAAATTATTAAACTGTTTTAATCTATACACATTTTTAGACGAATATTTTGATTGTAGTACAGAAAAAAACAGCTAATAAGTTAATAAATTTCCTGAAAACTTGTCGTTTCACATATGAGTACACATATATTTCTCACCAACTTCGATTAAAGTAATGAGACATACAAATTATAATGTTAAAAACCTCGTATTAAAAATTATCTTGGAGGAGTAGAGCCATATTTATATTTATGTGTTGTTTCTGTATTGTAAGCGTGTGGTCTGTCTAGATAATTTGTTTAGAAATCACTAAAAATTTTAAAGCTTTCCATACAAATTTTCTAGACGATTTGCCTGCTTGCATTACAGAAATCGCACTCAAGTCACCAATTATAAAACTGTAAATAAACTTTAAACCAATCAAAATATGAAACTTTTCAACTAAAACTAAATAAGAATAAACTATGGATATTTCTCAAGGATACATAGAAGGATAAAAAGTAGAAAATGTAATTGTTTGTGGGAAAAAATTAACGTGTTCGGTACAGATTTTTTTATTGCAAAGTTATTGCTTTGTATCATAAGTAGCCAACAGAAAGTTTCTAAAAATCAACTCATCTCCAAAAGGTAAAAAATTTTATTATAAAGTTAAAATTTTTCAATAAAAAATAAATATAAATTTTAGCAACAACAAACATAATAAAAAAAATAAATATCTTCTTATAAATATTCCTTTTGTTATTGTTTTTTATGTGAAAAAATGTGTTTCTTATTTGTTTGCAAACAAATTTTCTGACAAAAAGTCGAAAGTTATTTAGCCATAAATAAAACTTTCGAGATGCGATACTCGTAACCTGCAAAGCCACAGTACAAGCAGCAAAGTACAAAAATTGTTTAAAAATTTTATTTAAATTTTTTCTTTGGGTTTTATTTAAGTTTTTATTTTTTACTTGTTCTTGAAGTAAAAATTATTTAAACTGTTGATTCCTAAGCTTATATCGGGTAGTTAAATTTTAAGGGCCGATGTTGAATGTGAATCACACCTAAACTATTTTCTGTATTTAATTTGACATTTCTCAATTTCAGACTAACTCAATTTGAACCATGGAAAGATACACAATCGAGCAATGGTCATAATGAGGGCAAGAAATTTTCTTCAAAAATTTGCCATTCGTCAATAAGCAGAATTGCCGCATTTGGGCGAATTATATTCCAAGAGTGATTGTCAAAAAAAAGGCACTGTTTGGTGCGGTTTATGGGCTGGCGGCATCATCAGGCCTATTTTTTCGAAAATAAGGCCGGTCAGGCAGTTACTGTGAATGGTGTTCGCTATCGTGAGATGATAACGAAATTTGTATAGCCCGTATTGAAATATATGGATGTGGACGATATGTGGTTTCAACGGGGTCTTTTGCGCGACAAATTCAATGGCCATGTTATCTCATGTCAATGTCAATTGGCCGCCAAGATAAAGTGATTTGATACTGGACTTATTTCTTTGGGGTTAATTTAAAGAAAAGGTGTACCTCGATAAGCCAGCAACAATTCAAGATCTAAAGGATGATGTGTTCAAGATTCACATGGGCTCCTGCCACGGTGGCTTTATCCCACGGTGCTCTTAACACCGAGTGAAATAAAGACGTAGACTAGCGCCCCCATTGTGTAGTATAACAACACTTTACGATTGCCACCAATCGCAATTTGTGTGTATACAGTCACAATGAGTAGCAATTTATACAATATGGCAAGCCTTTCCAAGGCAAGCCTAGATCCATATTATAACCTCTTGCTTAGGGGTTTGGAGACTACCCAAACTCCGTCTGTTGAGAGTGCAACAGCACACTTGATCGACCTTGTACCTTACCTACTTAATCGATCTTAAACCACAACCACCACGTGTACCCCCGAAGGGGACCTCACCAATAACCGGTCACAGAGAGGATTCCAGTCCTTTGGGCACTGGTCAGGCCTCGAAGAGGACCCGTGTTAAAACAACAGACATTTCTTCCAGATTTAGGCTCTGGGAACCCTAGCCTGGTTCTGGTGCCCCTATTTTCCTCGAGTGAATCGCGTCAAAGCATTTGCCATTACTGCAGTGACAATTGGAACCCCCGGGGGTGAGATCTAAAGGATGCGATAATTCGGCACATTAATGCTTATAACCTCAATTATGCCTCAGCGTCATCGAAAATTTTGAGTATCGGATGGAGGTGTGCCGCCGAGGTCGCGACGGCAATTTGGCCGATATTTTGTTCCATACATAATTGAACCATACCAATATTATCAAAAGAGAAAGAAATGACAATAATTTCCTAAATAATTTGTTTTTTATTTAAAATCAACATCGGCCCTTACAAGTTTAACCACCCTTTATTATTTGATAGGAAATTATTTCAATAAGTATTTTAGACAAAGGGCGTTAATGAAGAAAATAAGAAGTAGGTTACATAATTTCGAAATAAAAGTGTCTTACGAGTAGTAAAGCGATAACGATTGAAAGCGATTTCGAGCATTTAGACTCAGCAGAATTTCAAATTAATATTGCCACAGTTAACTTATTGCATGTGTCTGGTTTTTAAAAATGTAAGAGCGAGTACCTCTTCTTTATCTTTCCATTTTACTGAAAAGTAGATTGGCGAAGACAAACCGAATCCGATTTTTCTCTATAAAATAGTCCTTAAAAGTATAACAAAAGTAGAAATACATGAAGTGTATAATTTAATCTGGTATATTACTGCAGTTTAATAATTAAAGCTTTTTAAATTAGAAAAATTGGGTTTTTAAGGAACACTAAATTTATTGCGTCTTTTTTCTATGAAACATAAAGCAACAGCTACAGCCATTTTTTACTCTTACAATTTTTATTACACAGGGCTTACAATATATGTTTTCACAACGTTTCGGAAGTCAAAACACACACACATATAAAACTAAATAATCTAGCACAAATTTTTTACTCAAATCGATATAATTTAAATTCAACATGGTTGGTTTTAACTATACACCTTTTGGTAAACTACAAACCACAACTCAAATTTTATAAATATTCAAAAATAAAAAATTATTTTTAAACATAATATGTTAATAATAAACAAAGTATCTTATTTTATTTATATGTAACCAAATAATGTTTGTTTTTATACATTGGGTTTGACAAATTTTTGTTTAAAAATATTTGACTATTATTTACAATATAAAGTAAATATTATGTTTTATTATCTATGTATAAATAAAATCTACATGACAATTTCGTTGAAAAAAAAAAATTATTAGAAAAATGTTCCATTTCGTTGGTTTTAACCATACTATAATCGTTTAATTTAACCAAAATATTATAATATTTAATTTTTTTACTATAACCGTATAACTTTACCATAACATATTGCTCTTAGATTATGGTTACCTCAAACATGTTTTTCTTTGCGTGTAACTATAGTGTTTTTGTTTAGGTTTATCTTTTTCTTAGATGGAGAGTATGTTATTAAATAGATCAACATAATTTGGCAAGTGAATTTTACTAATTTTGTCCAAGGAATTCCCCGTTTTCAGTAAAGATCCCAACTCTTTTGCTTTTTACACTGCCGGCCTATATTTTTTAAAGAAGAGAGAAAAAATGATTTTACTCTCCCATAAAGCGCACCAAGTAGTAGTGTAGGCCTACAGAAATTCACATGGATTTTCATCTACGAAGCCAAAACTGATTCATTACTGCGATAAAATATTTCAGAACTGAACTTCGATTATCTTCATAAGACACAATTTTTTTTTTTTTTAATAAATATTATACGATTTTTATTTTCGTACTGAATATCTGTATTTAATTATAGCTATTGACTGTAATCAAGATAATATAGTATACTTTTTCAATTAAATCAGATGTTGATTAAGTAAATAAATTCGGATTAGGAAACTGAACCGAAATTAAGTTGGATGATAAAAAATTTGCAAAAAATTAATTTTTATTACGATCTCTATTTTCTACTACAAGATGTTTGGAGAATACTTTAAACCCACTTGAGTTTTGTTTTTTTTTTTTTTTAATATGAACTATAAGAGAACAGAGAGATAACCAGGTAGACAGAAAAACATCCGAGCGAAAGCGCTACGTTTATAAAGTTTGCTCCCGCAAGTTTGTACTCTTAAAAGACAGTGGTTATATAAGTAATAATAAAATTACCAGTAATCTTCAAAATAATGTTAAGTCTTGCAGTATAAACTCTACACACTTTTGTTCTGTTTGTTTTACCTTAGTCGACATATTTCAACTTGTGAGTTCTATATTTTTAAATAGATACAGTGTTTTTTGTGAGTCTTTCATACTTTTACGCTTTACGCAAAAATTAGTCCAATTTGTTACAAAATTCGTTAGAAAAAGAAAACTGTAATTAAAATCTTTTAATGAAAAAATAAATTTAATGTAATAATAAATTGCAATTTGTTCAGGGAAAAACAAAAGACGTAATTAAAATGATGTCCTTTTTGCTTTTTTATTATATTTGTTTAAAATGAATTAATTAAAAACAACTCCTATTAAACTTAAAGTGATTGTTGAATTAGACATAAAGAAAGACACATTGCATCCTACTTTGGCATTCCTTGTATGTCTCTTCAAGGTAATTACTAACAATACGTCATAAAAATAGCTTAATACTTAATCCTCCAAGGTCAATGAAATTTATTATATCTTATTTTTATATTAAATTACAGCTCGGATATAGAATACCTAAGTTAAAGTAGATCAAATTTAATTTTTTTTTTTGCAATTTTTTATTTATTGTATCTTCAATATATATGAACTATCAATAATTACTCATATCTTAAGTCTTAAAAAAATAAATATGTACACTTATTAAGTCTAACCAATGCTAGAAAAAAAAAATTATGTTTCACGGTTACTGCTATTTGTCATCATCCCTCTGATATACGGATGAGAAAAGCAGTGTCCCTCCTTCTTAGTCGAATGTAACCAGGTTCATTTAGTATGTTATGGCGCAGCGGCACTAATGGCACGTTTAGATCTTTATAGATGTTCGAGTTTTTATATACAAATGAGCAGATGTAATCATACGAAGAATCTTATTTTGGCGCCTTTGTATTTTTTCATAACACCAAATTGGTTTTAGAATTGACTTGTACAAGAGAAGTTTGCAATCTAAGCTGAGAGTAGAATTTCTGCCAATAAGGCAGTTTAGTTGGACGGCTTTTAACTTCATTTGTGTTAACTTTGATTCTATGTGGCGTTTCTAAGTAAGGCTCCGGTCAAGATGTAAGCCGAGACATTTCAAGTCTGAAAGCTGTGGTATCGCAGTGTGAAGGTTATATGAGCTAATTTTTGTTCATTCACCCTTATTCTCCATTTCTGCAACAATTTTTCTAAATTGAATATGTGAATTTCTAAATATCGTGTTTCTACTTCGGGTCTTTCGTGAATGCTTAAAAAAGCTGTGTCGTCAGCAAATGTCGATGTATGAAGTCGGTTACTAGTTGGCATATATAATATACTACCTTGGGGAACTCCGGTGAGCTCAAAAAATCTCCTTCTTTCACAATAAATTGTCATTCGATTAAGTAACTAACTAGCTTTAGCTTATATATAAGGCCTTCATGCCATAACTTATCGAATGCTTGAGAAACGTCGATAAAAAGCGCAGAGCAATATTTTCTCTCTTCAAAAGTCTTTTTAACAACATTAACTTACCTGAGAGTTTGTTTGATCATACTATGTTTTTTCCTGAAGCCGAATTGACATCCTTTGTCTCTTAGAATAGAGTTCAGCTTATTTATTAACATCCTCACAAACAGCTTTGACATATTAGATAAAAGGCTTATAGGTCTGTATGATTCAATTTTTGTGTGGTCTTTTCCTGGTTTAGGTATCATGGTAACCAAGGACAGCAATCTGTGGGAAAGTACTCAAAACGTAAAATGGCATTAAAAATAAAAAGAACGGTTCTGCGAGCTACACGGGGCAACTCAATTAACATCTTGTTACTGGTTTTATCAACGCCAGGGGCTTTTTTGGTGTTCAAATCCGTTATTGCCTTTTCAATATCACCAAATTCAAATCTTATCGGTACTTCAGCACTAGCTTCGAGAACTGGCAACTCAACTATATCAGTCGATATATTTGGGGTAAAAACCTTTTTCAAATGTTCAGCAAATAAATTTCCTTTTTCGGTATCACTCCTTGCCTAGGCTTATGAAAGACTGGCCTTTAAAGCTTTCTACGAGAACGCTACAATGAATAATCTGATTGGGGAGGTGCTTCTAGGTCTCCCAAATAGTTTTTCAGGGATGCTACTCTTCAAGATTCCAGCATCTCTCTGAGATACTTTATATTTTTCAACCAATTAAAGCTTGCCATAGTCGTTAATGATACGATATTTTGTTTATTCCATATATAGACGATAGTGGGTGAATGATTGCTTTTCAACAATATTTCTTATAACAGTTTCAAAAATTTTTCCTATGATTTACTAAAATCGGAGATTTAAAATATTTCAATTTTATATAAACTAATTGCTATTGAATATTTGAATTTTATTTGCTGAACTCATTATTTAACATACAAACTCATTTTTGAAATAAAGTTTAAGTTCGTTTTACTCTTTCCAAGTAAAAGAATATTTCTTTTTTACAAATTACGTGATTTATTTTAAAGAAAAAATGGGAAAAAATTTATTTTAAACACTAGCAGAATGTAATGCATTTTCTGGATCGCTTCATCTGTCTTCAGCATTCTTCGTATCTATCTATTTCGAATTCAATTAGTCAATCAAGCTAAGAAAATAGTATACAAGAAAATTATATTCAATTAATACGATTTCCATTTTTTTTTTAGAAAATAGTTTGAACTGATTTGTAATTTAAAAAAGAAATAAAACATAACATAAATAAAACATAAAATGAAGAAAAAAAATAAATCACACAAATCCAAATTGCCCCTATTACCCCGCTTTCCTCTCTAATCTTCTTTACATGTAATTTTTAAAAATTGAGTTGGTGGCAGATATAAAATGTTTCAAATGGAAACGATTGTTTCATATTTTCAATATCTTCCATACGTTTCACAAAGATGTTGACCAGTGTTTATATTCCTAAGAAGCTTAACTTTGAGAGATTTTGCTACTACTACCTTAAAATAATCATTACTTTAACGCAAAACATCTCTAATATGGATATTTGCAAATATTTTTCTTAGTAGTGTTATCTGTTTGGAAACATGTACATTTTATAAAACCTAATAAAATGTGGCCTATAAATGTCAGAAGCACTATATTTAATATTACTCATACGCACTAGTACATTTAAGAGAACAACCTGGTAAACATCAGGGACAACAAACGGGACTGCGTTTTGTAAATCCCGAAATTAAGGGTTTTTTGGAATCGCGGATTTAATGGAAATTTCTAGATTTTGAAAAATAAAATAAAAAGAATTCATAAAGTAAACATTTTTTCACTTTATACATAAAATTAAATTACATTTATAACTACAATAAATAAATGTAAGGAATAGTATAATACAAATGAATTCCTATGTCTCTTACAATATTATAAACACCAGGAAAACTTGGTAGAGAGATTTTTCCGTTTTTTTTAGACGTTCATGAAAGAGTAGCTTCGGCTTTAAAAAGATTTATGTCACTGAGGTAGGTTTACTTTATTCAAAAATAATTTGTTTTGTTTTGCGATTTCAATCAAACACCTGTAATAGAATTAATTTTTAATATTGTATATTTGAAATTTTGATTAGTCCAACTATTTATTTTTACATACAAATGAAATTTGAAGTCAAGCTTAAGTTTGTTTTATTCTCGCTAAGAAAGAATAAATTAAATTACAACTTAGGTATAAATATTACATAATTTTCCTTAATTATTCTTACTTAAATGAAGAAGTAATAGTATACTATTTTAAATTTTCGTACACTGACTGAAGAATTAGTAATAGTTAAGATTTGTTGTCATTAAAATAAGAAATTTTAATTTTGTATGAAAATTAAAAAAATTAGTAAATTGCTTCCTTAAATTTAGTTAAGCTTTTTTCATTAAGAATTCGAATTCTTTTCGAGTTCTATGGAAACAATATCTTTGATATAAGGAAAATGTTATGCCATTCTTTACAATTTGCTTGAAAAGAAAAACATATTTTACATAGTACACATATTTCGAAAATTTAAGAAATTTTATTTTTAAACATGAAATATTTCTTAAAAAAATCTTAAACAAATTTTATGTTTTTCAAAATTAATTAGTATTATATAGTATTGTCATTGTTATTAAAAATCAAAACGTTGACGATACAATAAAATAAAATAATAAAACATAAAAAAAGTGCAAAAAGTTTAAAAAATAACATTGGTGATATGCCTGTATCAGGCATATCACAAATTCCGTTCGAAATTGAAATGATTCCGTAGTCACCATTCCCATCGGAATAATTTTAGCTGCTCTACACGCAAAGAAAAAACATGGTTGAGGTAACCATAATCTAAGAACAACATGATATGGTTGAATTATATGGTTATATATAAAAATAATATTGTTGTCGTTGGAACATAAAAATAACATTGTAAAATATAGCCATAGTTATATATTGATAACGCTGAATTATTTTTTAAAGCATCAGGTAACTTATTATACTCATTTGGACCAGCATAAGCAATTCGTTGTTTGGTAAGCTCCAGTCTACATCTTACAACATTTAAAAGTCTTGATTGTCTTGTGATTCTTTGCGTAAATGACATATTCTGGGGGAACTGCAAGCTATGAGAACCAATTTCATTCAAACATTTGAAAACATATAACAACAACTGCATCTTATATAGGCCACGAATAGGAAGTATAGATTTTGCAAAATTTTTATAAAGACTGACTGTAGAATATCGAACTGGTAGATTGTATACAATTTTCAATGCTTTGTTTTGGGCTGATTGCAATGACTTCAAAGTTGAACACGGTTTTGCTCCATATATTGCTGGAATGTATGTCAAATGTGAATGAATTAAAGCTTGATATATCAAGAGCTTGGTTTCTGTATTTAACTTATTTTTAAATTTGTATAAAATTCCAATTCCTGAAGATAATTTCGATTTTAAGTAATTAATGTGATTATCCCATAGCAGATTGTGGCAAAGATTTATTCCAAGGTATTTTACATTTTCTGATTCGCTTATCAGGTTTCCTTCCACATGTATTTCCATTTGTTCTTGATTTCTAGAAATATGTGGCTTAAATCTTATAAATTTGGTTTTATTACAATTTAAAACCAACATATTCAATCTAAGGAATTCTGACAGAATTGCAGAATCATATTCTACCTGAGTTTTTAAAACTTTTTCATGCTTGTAGTTGTATAATAGACAAATATCGTCTGCATACATGAACAGTTTTCCAAAAAATTTTATATTTTTGAGATCATCTATGTAGATTTTAAATAATAGCGGTCCTAATACGCTTCCCTGAGGAACTCCACAAATTACATCCAGCTCATCACTCCTCGATTCATTAATTTGGACGAATTGCTTCCTTCTTTCTAAATAATCCTTAATTAGACTAATTGAATTTTGACCCATTCCAATGACTCTTAGTTTTTTACATAGAATGTTGTGATCTACTAACTCAAAGGCTTTCGATAAATCAAAAAATAGTCCTGCTACTCCTTTGCTGCCATCATCTAGTTTTTTACAAATATGTTCAACAACACTTATAACCGCTTCTTCAGTTCCTTTACCTTTTATAAAACCAAATTGCCGTTCAAATAATATATTATAGTCATCCAAATAATTTGTTAATTGCATAGATATAATTTTTTCAATAACTTTATCAACAACTGAAAGCACTGATATTGGGCGAAAATTTTCAATTTTATTTGTTCCAGGGCATTTTGGTATAGGAATTATTTTGTGTATTTTCAGCACATCCGGATATATCCCTTCTCTTATCATATTGTTGAATATATTAACTAAATGTTGGGATATAACATCTTTCCGAACAATTAGCATTCTTGGAGTAATATTGTCATATCCGGGGCTTTTATTTATGACCAAATTATCTAAAATATTATCAACTATAACTTTGTTAATAGGTTGAAAACTGAAAATACTCGTTGTTTGAATTAGCGTCCCAAATATATTAATGTCATCATTAACATTCTGTATATTGTTTCTCATATCTTGAATTGTATCATGGAAGAATTTATTCAGTACAGTAGCTTTTTCATTATCCTGATGTATAACACTATTATTGGAAGTAACCAAATCTTTGGAAGGTTTTACACTTTTCCCAAGCTGTTTGTTAATAAAACTCCAAGTCCTTTTTGAATCACCGGCATATTTATTTATGTTATATTCGTAATACCTATTCATCAAACTTTTGCTGCTTAATTTGATTACTTTACTAATTCGCCTTAAACGATCTGCAATGTTAGCATTATATTTATTTTTTCTTCTTGCTTTAAGTAATTTATTTTTTAGATTTATTAATGAAATTAATTCTTCAGTAATCCAGGGACTTATTTGACGTCTTATGTTGATAGTGTTATTTTTTGAAATAGAACTATGTGTTGCAGCTATAGACAAAGTATTCACTAATGCTTTGCACTGATCAGAAGAATTGTCTGAGCTTGATATATAAAGGCAATTATCAACGTAACGACCAAATTTCTTATAATCAATCGTGTGAATTTTTTTGGTTATGCATTCATTATGCGTAAAGTGAGTTTTTAGTTCACAAAATACAAAATTATGATCCGATAAATTATTTTCGATTGAACTAATGAATACTTGCTGTGAGAAATTTGTGAAAACACAATCAAGACAAGAATTGCTTTCCGGTCTGGTAGTCAGATTATGCCAGGATCTAAAATTGAATTCAGCAAAGGTATTTAATAAACGCTGACTTGAAGTATTGGTAGATTTCAAATCAACATTTAAATCGCCAACCAAAATACATGGAGCATTTTGAATATCCAAAAGTATATTTTCAATATTTGTTAAAAATATTTCTAAATGGCATTTTTGCGATCTATAAAGAGATGTTATAATCATTGGTTTGTTGTTGATCCGAATGTCTGGCAAAGAGATAGTTAGCAATTCTAAAAAGTTTCTACTGAAAGAATTTAGCACATTGTATTTAAGTTGTTTGGATATATAAACTGACGCTCCACCATATCCATCATCCCTATAGCAATGCAGGGCATCATATCCATCAATGGTGTACAAATTTACACATTCTCCATTAAACCAAGTTTCTTGCACATTTATAATTTCAGGTATAATTGACATTTGACATAATTCTGTACGGAATTTGTTGAATTTTCCTATTATTATTATTATATTAAATTTAAATATTCATATTAATTTGGGGACTCGAATTGGGTATCTTCATCATCTGATAAGTTTGTATGAGAAAGAATGTTACGTTTTACACCTCCAGTTGAATTTACCAGCAAGTTGTCTACAGCATCCATCGTTTTAAGGCAAATAGATTTAGATTTAGGATTTCTTTTTGCGTAAACATTGCCACCTCTAGCATAAATAAATTCAAAACCAACATTTTTTAATGCCTTTGCATGATTAAGAAGTTCTACTGTTTCTTTACATAGAAAATCATTGATGAAAACCTTATTAAAACCATCAACTTCTTTTAACTTGGATTTTTCTTTCATAAGTGCTACTTTAGTTTTCGTATTTGTAAATTTTACAACAAGAGATTTTGTGTTATATTTGTTTTTACGATTCAAAAAATATGCATCATCAATTTCGTTTTCTAAAATTTCAATACCAGCTCCATGGTCTATTTTCTTGACAACATCTACAGGCTTGATCATATCATCATCAACCTTAACGCCATTAATGATACAGTCGTTTTTTACTCTAACATCATTCAAAAACTTCACCGTTGTTTTCAGATTTTTAACTTCTTCGCGAAGGGTATCATTCTCTTTCCTTAATGTTTTTATTTCTTTTTTATTATTTGTTAAATCTTTTATTATTGTATCGTATTGTGATGACATGAAATGAACAGTTTCTCTTATGTCATCCAGCTGATCAAGCTTGTTTTTAATTTCTTTTAGGTCATTTGCATAAACAGAGATGTCGTTTTGTGGTGAACAGAAATGACATTTGTAATCTAGATCATGATTGTTTACAAGTTTTTCAAATTCTCTTTTATCTAATTTGGTGCATATTGAGTGGAGAGTTTTTTTACAAACATCGCAATCTATAGAATCATCACTTTCCAATACAATAGTTTTGCACTGCAAACATAATATTTTGTTCGAATTAATGCTTCTTCGGGTTTTACTAGCCATATTTCAATTTATTTTAAGAGAGTTTTATGTTTTAAACACAAAGAAATACTTCTCCTTATTTATTTTAACTTTTATATGTAATTACAAGTAATTTTAATTTTGGTTAGATTAAGAGCACAAAATTGACGTTTTATAAGCACAAGTGTTGCCAAAGTTATTTTATAAAAAAGTTATTTTATAAAGTTATATTTATAATACAAACATACTATAATATTTTTGAAACATGTAAATGGTTATATGTGACAACCTATGAATATATTTATAAATAACAAAAAATAAATACTCGAATATTTCCATTTAGACTTACAGACATATTTTGATATTTTCTGCTTACCTTTTATGTGTTTGATATTATTTATTTAAAACTATAATTTATAATAAAAAACAAATTTATTTGTTGACAACAAATATGTATTTAATGTTTTTACGGTTTTAGATGAACCGATAGCTTACACACATATTTCTGAACTGAAAAAATGTCAAAACCAAACTATGTATTTTTAAAACCAAACATTGTTTGTTTATTTTTAGTCAAACTTAACATACTATGTTTAATAATAATATATTATGTTTATAATTTATAAATATTAAAAATAATTTGGTTGTGGTTTGAATTTCAATATGTTTCAAGTCAACCATGTTGCTTTTTTGGTCCGTATAACCATTGAATGATTAACTGTTAACAAAAAACTTGTTTATCGTGACCAAAATATTGTTTTAAATAACTATAATTTGTTCACAGCAAACATCTATTGTTACAGAGAACATAGTGTTGTTGCCGTGACCATACAATAACCATGTTTTTTCTTTGCGTGTAGAATCCGTTCACTTTCAATAAATCGAAAAAATACAAAACCACTGTTAATGTGGCAACGTAAGAATGAATGTAGAAAACAATCACCCAAGTTCCATAGCTATATTTCGTTCGGAAGTGGAATTGATTCCGTAATTTGCTTCTATAGAAAACGTAAAACGAAAAAAAATTCGGAATAAAACCACTTTCAATTTGCGGTGGTGGAATTAATATTTTAAGCAATTTACAGCCATTTAGACTATTCAGAACATTTTTTTATTATTAGTAAAGGATATTACTCTGGACCATTTTTTAAAACTCTACAGTGGTCAAAAATCCATAACTTTTGATTGGATTCGATTTTTTATGTGGTTTTTCCTGTTTTGAAGGTTTGACTTTGGTCTTTAATTTTTGCTATAAAATGCAATAATCAACCGATAATAAAGAATGTTTTGGAGGGTTTCAAATTCAAATACATTTTAATTTTCATTAGCAAAAATATTAATGGTCTATTTCTACATGGACTTTCCCTATATCTTAATAAAATGTCCATCCAAAAATCTGAGAGCATATCGGGTTAAAAGTATAACTAATATTTATAATTATTTTTATTTAACACACAATTATTTTTCGATATGATTTTTATATTAATTACTCTAATATTGAGTCACATGTTGTTTTTAGTGGCAGGGTCTGCCAAAAGTAATAGGACCCAGCACCCAAGAAGACGATGACATAAAAAGTTTTTGTCTTTAGATTTGTATTAGGAAAGCAACGTTGCAAATTTGTGCAGAAAATAATTGGTTTTGTAAACCTTGTGTATTCATTAATTTGTGCAGAAAATATCGGACCTTAGGTCAGAAAAATTGTTCTGGTGTCCACGGTCGCAATCCGGCGCATATACAATATAATGGGGTATAGAAGTATAGGGGAGTGTTTGGACTACAAACTGGTGGAAGATGTATTTATTGAATTTTTATTATCTTTCAAGCAAACCGTCTATTTCACACGTCACATCCGTTTTATGTTTCAATATTTAATACATAAAAATTGGTTTTGTATTTTTTCGATTTACTAAAACCGAACGGAATCTATAGAAGCTAAAACCATTTCGATCGAAATGATAACTGCGAATTTACTTCAATTCCGAAAGAAATGTCTGACATGCTTGACAAAATAAAAATTACAAAATTTTTGAAAGGCAGTAAGAATATTTGTGTTGTTAAATCAGCAAAAATATAATAAAAATGCCTAAAAAATCTTTAATTAAGTAGTTAATAAAAAGATGTCTTGAATAGTTTAAACGGCTAAAAAAAACTCCACATAGCAAATTGAAAGTGGTTTCATTCCGTAAAATTTTTTCGTTTTTAGAGAAGCAAATCAATTCCAAACGGAATTTAGCTCTGTGACATGGCTGATAGTGTTCAAAATTGTATTAGTTGTGTGAACATAAAGAAGGGTAAGTAATCTGTAGGAGGCAACCACTTAAAATTTGGACACCGTGATTAAAACTACATATATAAACAAGTATACAAAAGTCACCCTAAAAATTAAAGGGTGTTCCGATAGTGACCGATTATAGGTGACCGATAATAGGTAGTGACATGAAATTTTTAGAGGAGGCCACTATAATAAATAGTAAAAATTAAAGTGTGTACCGATAGTGACGTGATTTTACATGGCCTACTTTTTTACTATAACAGGTAGACTCTTAAAATTTTTAGAGAATTTATATTAATATGGTCTTTATAACAAATAATAAAAATTAAAGGGTATTCCGACAGTATCGTGATTTAATATTATATGTAATATAATGATAAGTTGCCATGGCTGCTATAACAATTACCAAAAATAAAAGGGTGTTGCGGCAGTAATATGTGTTTCACGTATATTGCCTTATTTTTTGAGGCAATATATAGGTAGGCTCCTGATATTTTCATAGAAAGTCCGTATGTAAATTTAAAACTTACACGTAGTATATACAATATCTACTGTAAAGTGTCGCAGTGCCTAAAATTGTTGTCGTCGTTCAAAGAAAAGTAATATTAAAAATATGATTTCATATATATATAGTTTTAGTAAACATATCCAAGGTACGAACTAATCCAAAATGTGGGACTATTTTATGCGATATTTTTAGTTCGAGTTAATATCTTGATACATATATTAACTGTAACAAAACCTTCTATTTCTACTATGTTTACGAGTTCAAAAAAACTTACAGTTGAGCTTCAGTAAATACTTAATTATACTTGAATTCTGGAAAATTTTTTATACTTTTTGACTTGAATACTTACTTATACTGATTTTATACTTATACCTGAATTTGACTTTAAGAAAACTTTTCTATATATTGAAATTATTTACTTCATTTAAGTTATATTTTACTTACTTTGAGTTCAAATAGGTACTCTAATTAAAAATTATTTTTGTTTGTTGCATGGAATACAAAGTATACTAAAATTTTGTTAAACCTTGTTTATTACTTAAGAAAATTCCAGGTAAAATGAAATTTATATCGACTTTAGTTAAGTAATATTTAACTTAAAACCAGAAAAAAAGTTTATTAAAACAATATAAATTCTGATTTTTGTACTTCAAAAGAGTTGTAGGCTTTATAAAAGCTAGAAAAACTTAACTTCATAGTAAGAAAACTTTTACTTATATTCTGTAAAAGTACTTAATTATACTTCCAAATTTACTTATGTATAGGAACTCACGATAACGAAAAATTACAATATAACATTTTCTTAGTAAAGATTTACTAGTTTTAAGTTTATACAAGAACATTTTTTTTTATTTTTTGAAACCTCTGTACTTAATTTAAGTAAAATTTTCCTTGGAGCCAAATCATTTCTGAATTTATTCAAGTTAAGTGAAATTTAGTAAATTTTTTTTTAGTGTAGGAGCAACATATTATGATTAAATTATATGACTGCAGTCAAACCATATTATTATCAAACATTATAATAAATTAAACTTTATATGGGAAATTAAAAACACAAATCAGTAAAACAAATTATCTCAAAACAAACACCATTTGGTTAAAAGATTTTTAGTTTAAAAACAGAATTTTTCATGTTATTTTTAATGCAAAATTTAAAACCGTACTCTTTAATATGATCCTACACACAAATATTGCTATTATAATCAAAAATGTTGAATAATAGTAAGAGTATGTCGAGTTAAAAGTTGAATACTTTTAACTACATTCCTCCATCAATATAAATTTCTATATATTGATTTGGTTCATTTTCAAGATGTTTTTATAAAAGTTTGCCACCTTATTTATAAATACACAATTGGAACATATTTATGTTGCTTATGTACATAAGAAAACATAGCAACGTTTACAAATTTTAACATAAACTTCAGAGGAACAACTTTAAAAAACGATAAGTTAAAAGTCTATGGAAATATTTAACTTTCATATCGTAAAAAATGAAATAAATGACAAAGAAAATTATTTATGTCTAACGAAAGTTTGTCTATTTAAGCATATTTTGTGGCAAAATAGGATGCCAGTATGTAACATATATTGGCTCAGGTTACTACTTTTAAAACAAACAAAAAAAATCATATAACAAAAACTAGCAAATGCTAGAAGCATAATTTATTTGTTGTGGTTTCGATTTCTCATTACTTAGTTAATTTCAGCATATTGACATATTTCCCGTTGTTCAAAACCTATAGAAAAATTTTTTTATATCAAATATTCATATTGGTTTTTATTTAACGAAAAAAATTATTTATTTTTTTTTTTTTTGTTTTGTTTTGTTTTCTAGGTATCTAATGTTTTATGGCAGGCATGTCAATTCTAGGTCAGTGATTTTGTAGCTTTTAAGAAAATATTTCATTAACTTTTACCTTTTTACAATAGACAGAGGATTAAAAAATAATATATATTTTTTTGTGATTCGAAATTTAAAGAAACTTGTATTTAAAGACAGTAAAGAGGAGCTTCAGATCAGTAGCTATAAAAGAGGGTTTGAAGTGCATGCCACAAGCAAGTGAGATATTTGCATAATTTGAATAAACTAACGAAAATTTATGTTGAGAAGTAATAAATCTAGTTCGTCAAACATCGTAATGTATTTTCATTTAGAGATCATCAAAAAGAACTGGTTTCTCTATATATTTATGAGACGTAGCAGCGTTTTTGAACACGAGTGAAAACTAAAATCTGTGAGCATACAAAATTGGATCTGAAAAGTATTAATACTTAAATGACCCCATTCAAACATTGTTACAAAATCAACAATCACGCGTACTACTCTTCTGCAGGTTTGGCCTATAACTAAATGAATACAACTAATGTTACTCTCCCTTGCAAAAGAGTACTTTATCTATTTTTAAATAGTTATAATAAAATCACAAATTATATTCTAATTTAATTTATAGGGCACTAGCTATCCCCGGTGCGCTTCGCTGCACCCATTCACAAAAAATACAATAAACACTTGGAAGAAAAGCATGGCCAACATTTAAGTTGAAAATGCACGGTATTTTCACATCGAAAATGTTTTAGTTTATATGCAACGTACGACACCTGATGTTTTCATCCAATCTGGGTTTTTACTTTTTAGCGAGGTACCACACCCACTATCCTAATCCCGTCTGTATTTTGCTAGACTATGCACATTACTTTGAGGGTTACTTGTGCAAAGCTTCAAGACTCTACCTATTCTAGTTCTCCAGGTACAGGATAATAATTTTTCGCATAATATGGGAGGTACTACGCCCCCAGTCCCAATCCAGTCTGTATTTTGCTATACTGTGCACATTACTCTGAGGGTTACTTGTGTAAAGTTTCAAGACTCTGCCTATTGTAGTTACCCAGGTACCCGATAATAATTTTTCATTTTGTATGGGAGGTACCACTTCCTCTATTCCAATTCAGCCTATGGTTAGCTTGACTATGTACTTTAATATGGGAGTTACTGGTATCGAATTCCTAGGTGGTACCCATCACGATAATAATTTTTTACTTTGTATGGGAGGTACCATGATCACTGTCCCAATCCAGCCTATGTTTTTCTAAAGTATTCCCATGGGTATGAGGGTTTCTTTTACCTACTTTCAAGACCATACCTATTAGAGTTCTCTATGTAAATGATAATAATTTTTCACTTTGTATGAGAGGTACCACACTCACTAATCTATTTCAGCCTAGGTTTAGCTTGAATATGTATGTTATTGTGGGAGTTACTGGTGCGAAATTCTAAGATGCTACCTAATTCAGTTCTCTAGATACATAATAATATTTTTTCACTTTCTATGGGAGGTTACCACGCCCGCTATTCCAATCCAGTCTATCTTTCTCTACACTATGTATGTTAATATAGAGGTTGCAGGTGCAAAATTTCAAGGCGCTACCTAATACTGTTAGCAAGCTATACGATGATAAATATTTACTTTGTATGGGAGGTGGACCAACGTCGAATATCAAAAAATAAGTACCCTATTTTGCCAACAGAATATCTAGTAACAAACTGAATATTTTAGAAAGATCGGTGCACTGGTGTATACAGCTATAGCCTTCCGACAAACAAACACATTTTGTGCCTTATACATATATATATACAAGATAGAAGAAAGAACCGAAGACGGTTAAATGTTGCAGTGCAGCATCCACATTATTGGGTTAGAATTGGGCCCACATGACATTACTATTCAATGTAATGTGTTTTGTAATCGAGTAACACTATTTGGGAACCACAAAGGTAAGGCATTATGTATGGTAATGCCTAATTTCTTGCTGGCTTTTTACTTGTTGTTTATTATAACAATGTTTTACTATTGTAAAAAGACTTGACATACTACTTTGGCAATAGGTTGTGAATTGGACTATGATTCAAGTTATTCTCTTAAGGATTTTTATATTTGTAAATAATGCCAATAATAATAACAATTACATTTACAATTTCTTTATTTAAATTTACACAACAAAATCATATAAAAAAACTTAAAAAAATAGGTTTACTGTTTCCAACCATACCCTGCATACATCTTAAATTTATCAACGCACAGTAGACCATTTTACGAGAAGGCGGTCAAAAATACATAAGTTTTGGTCGGTATATTGCTGAAATCAAAAAAATCTTAGAAAATTTTAATTTTTATATACTGTTTTGAAAGATTTTAGTGCTAAAAAGTAAGACTTTGTACCTTTCAGAAATTATTAAACCTTTTATTATAAAAAGGTCCATTGTGCCCTAAAATCTTCTTCTTAATAGAGCATAGCTCCTTGTTAATAAAATTCAAAAAAAAAGTCCACATAGATCGGGTAAAAACTTGCTATATTTAAAAGTATTTTCGTTTAGCACACATTACCTTTTTACATTTAATTTTTAATTGATTTTTATATTAATCCGCCAAAAGTAGTACAAAACAACACAATTGATAAAAAAGTTTTCATCTTTAGATTTGTACTAAGAAGGCCTAAATACCTCAAAAAGGAACCTTGCAAAGCTGTATAGAAAAAAATGTATTTGTAAAACTTTTGTATTCATAAATTTTGAACAAAATATCTGACCTTGGGTCAGAAATATACCTCTGGTGCAACCGAGAAATATAATAGGGTATATAAGTAAATAAAAAACATGGTTATTGTATGGTCACGGCAACCATACTATGTTCTCTGTAACAATTCATATTTGCTGTGAACAAATTATAGTTATGTTAAACAATACTTTGGTCACGATAAATAAGTTTTTGTTAACTGTTAATGATTCAATGGTTATATGCACCAGCAAAGCAACATGGTTGATTTGAACTATATTATAATTCAAACCACAACCAATTTTTTTTAATATTTAAAAATAAAATTATATTTATAACCATAATATATTATCATTAAATATAGTATGTTAAGTATGACTAAAAATAAGCAAATAAGGGTTGGATTTAAAATAAATATTTTAGTTTTGGCCTTTTTTCAATTAAGAAATATGTATGTGTGTAAGCTATCGGTTCATCTAAAACCGTAAAAACATTAAATATACATGTGTTGTCAACAAATAAATTTGTTTTTTATTATAAATGATAGTTTTAAATTAAAAATATCAGATATATAAAAAGGTAAGCAGAAAATATCAAAATATATATGTAAGTCTTAATAGAAATATATGTGTATTTGCTTGTTGTTACCCTACAAGCAAAATGGTAGTCGACTATGAAAATAACACACTTTAAGTTAATTTTTATGGCCTAACTCTAAGCTAACTACAATGTAAATGCAGAACTTCCCCAAAATCAAAAATAAAATTATTTTTGACAATTTTGTTTTAAATAGTTTTCATTTCTTTTTTAAAATTATAAAATGAAAATTTGTGTAACATCCTTTGCGTTAGTTTGTGTTCTTAAATTATGATCTTAATGTTATTTTTTAGGAAATATCTTACTGACTATAGAGCATTTCATGTATTAACATTTTTAGTTAAGAGGCCTTTAATCAAAAATTAAGGAAATAATAATAAACAGGGAAAAAAAATATTGCGTATTTTTACAAATTCGCTTTATAACTAACTGCTAATTATTATTAAGCTAACTTTTGAGTATTCAGTAAGACAAGTGACTACACCCTAGGACATCACAATGTTAAAAAAGTCAGTTATTTTTAATAAAAATAATCCAAGTATCAACTACTACTGGTTGCAAAATAATTAGCTTAAAGTGCATTAAAAGTTAGTTGAGTTGCTTATAGGATATTTCTAAATATATTGATACGTTGTCACATATAACCATTTACATGTTTCACATTATATTATAGTATGTTTATATTAGAAACCTAATTATGGTTGTATTTTACAATGTTATTTTTTTGTAAAACAATAATATGTTCCAATGACAACAATATTATTATTATGGTTTAAAATAATAAGGTTTGAATATAACCATATAATTCAACCATGACATGTTGTTCTAAGATTATGGTTACCTCAACCATGTTTTTTCTTTGCGTGTATTAGAGTAGAGGTGTTTTCGTACTATAACATGGTGCAAGATTATTTTGTCGGCAAGGAGTTATGCTCTATTAAGTAGAAGTTTTTAAGGCAGGATATTTTAGGATCACCCTGTTCGCTATGATATAGTTGACATAGAATAGTTTTGGCCACCGAGATACACTGTTACTTACTTTCAAATAAGTTATATAACTTGGAAAGCGGTAACAAAAAGAAATGATTTTTTGCCTCATTCTCAAAATATGTGCCACAGTGCAACGTTTGCACGAAAAACATCAATAAAATGTTCTTTAACATAAACGTAAACAGAAGAGGTTGTAATAGCTCAGAAACAAGCCGAAGGGATTTGAAAAATTAACACTTGTAGTCAGCTACAAAAACAAAAAACAAAAATACTTATTTCTACAGCAACAAGAACTTAAAACTTAAATTTCAAAGCACCCTTACTTACATACCAGTAATCACACATACATACATCCACTTATAAACATAAAAGAAAGAAGGATACAATTTTTATTTTTACCAAGATAAACGAAAAAATGTTTGTAGGTTTGTATGAATGTATAAGGATAGCTGTCAAAGCAAATGAATAAACAAAAACATAACGACAGCTACACGACTAATAAATTTCAGTGCTTGAAACTTCAAGTGTAGCTGCATAGTGGTATGTGTTGGTGAACAAAAGAGCATGTCAAATTGTACTTGTTTGGGCTTGTGTACGTTTGATATAAATGATTTCTTTTACATTTTTATGATAAATGTGTCTTTTACATGTCTTTATATAGTAAATAACAAAACAGTGCAAACCTTGATCTAAGTACAGTCAAAAGTGGACACTTATAATTATAAGGACATGACCGGATTTAATAAGCATCACAGCTTATAAATATTCAATAAATAAAATAAGTAGAGATTAGGTATATGCTAAAGTATCAGTTATATTGCAAAGAAACCTAAAAACTATGGTTTAAATACTAAAAGCTAAAAAATAATTAGATGGTTACCATGTACCAGTCACTGTTTTTTCTGCAATCATGTTAAAGGCTTCTTTTTAGTTTTTTGCAGTTTATGTTTTATAGTCGTAATATATTTTATCATTTCCTTCCCGCAAGTAATCGGCATTACAGCGTACGATCGCTCGCTAGAGTTCCAACAGGAGGAAAGACTTTTATACAAAAAGCCATGTACAATCATTGAGCAGAAAACGCTAATATTTTATTTTATTCATTTTATACACCAATGCCACACAGTTCTTCGGGTTACTTTAACATTTTATCTTAACATTGGTAGCGTAGCTAGAGCAACAGAAGTGGGTAAAATTTTATTACAAAATTTTACGCACACAAGATACAACCATTCGTAAATTTAACGATTCAAAAATATAACTATCATATTTAAAATAAAAAAACGAAACTTAAAGCGGTATTTCAAGAGAACTTTGACATATTTTTTTTATAACCGGAAAACGGATATGAGAATGAGAATATTATCAAAAATGATTTATTCATTGTGTCCGTTGCATTCATTATAACGAAATGTCTTAATTTTTCGCAATAGCGAATTTAAATCCAATTTGCAAACCAGATTACCCAACGCGTAACTATAACTGAACAAATAATAATGGAGCAGTACTCTAACATAATCCAACAGGCACGAGAAGAAACTCTTAGCAAAACCTTTTAGAGAAAAAATGCTCATCGCTGGCGGTCTGTGTAGTTTGCGCACCCTTCACCGTTGTCTAAGGGCGAAAGAAATATCGCCGACGGCTTTATGGAATGGAACACGAATATTGAATATTTGACGAAGAATTGGAATGTAATCTATGATTATTAAAGCAAACAACAATAAGTTCTAGAAGAGCACCTATGTATGCTCCACTCGTGGCTTAATGGTTGCCAGGTGTAGAGACCGTTTTTCAAAAATTACGATGAACCGTCCAATGACGTCGGCAAGTGTTCGAAAAGTTAGTATTGGTTCTTTCATTGCCCACAAACAAGTAATAAAGAAGTAAAATACGAAAACAATAATATTATATATGAAATTACAAATTACCATACCATAAACATTCAGTAGGATTATTATGAACTGTATAATTTTTTACCATCATGTTTAAAAAACTGTTGGGAGCACAAAGATTCAATTAGTAAGAGAAGAGGAGGCAACGACTGAAGTGCTTTTTAAGAAGGTCCTAAAGCTCACTTCCTATTTTGCTCCTTCTAGTTCTTCGGCTGCCATCAGTGAACGTGAGTACACTTAATGAAGTTAAAATACTAGTAATACCAGATTCTAATGAAGAAACAAACAACAGCCCTACCTTTTTTATGAAAACTCTGAAGAATCATTCTAATACCTATAATCCCAGTGCGAAATCAGTGACAGTCAGGAACGTAGCAACTATAAGATAAACCACAATAAAGTCATTTTTAACCATTAATATTGATGAATTTATAAAATGGTTATAATTAACCATTTCTATAAGATATATTTTATTTTGGTCATAGCAACCAATTCTTCTAGAATAGTGAGTGTTTTGTGTTTTTGGTAATAAATAACCATTATATCAACCAAAAAATTTTTGGTTGCAGATATCAACCGAAAAGATTTTTTGGTGAAAAATAACCATTACATAAGTTATTTTTTTTTATATAAAATCAAATGTCGTTCATTGGTAATCGCAACACTTCAGATTAAGTGGGTGTCGTTAGTATAGACATTTTTTGTATAAATTTACTGATTTTCTTGAGACAAATTTCGTATCAGTAAATTTTTCTTGCAATTTTTGTATCGTCAATAATAACCAAGCAAAGAAATTACTTTTTATAATTGTTATTTCTAACCCAAAAAATATTTTGTTCACAAAATGATTATTTAAAATAAAAAAATGGGTGGTTGATATAATGATTACTTATAACCAACAAAAAATACATATTTCTTACTTTAATTGGTTACGATAACCAAAATAATATATATGCAATTATAATAGTTAAAAATAACCAATATTAAAAAAAATAATTTTCTCGTAACCTTTTTATCTGAAATAAAAAAATAACAATTATTTCGGGACCTGGGTAAAGTATATTAATCGTACTTATCCCAATACTTGTCAAATTAAATGTGGTACGCGAAGCAATAAATCTTAACTTGTGAATAGAGGTCACTTCATGTTAATGATTAAAGAGTGTTAAAAATTAAATAAATTATCTAGAGGTAGCCTAGTCTTTTAGTAACTGGCTGCACAAGCACGTTTTGATTGGGTCTAAAACCTATCACTTGGTATCGTAACAGTGTCAATTAACCCCCTCCTAGATCATCACCACTTTAAAGTAAAAAGGCAGAAAGTGTTAGAACTCTAACGAATAAAACATTTGTATTGCAAAAAATCGAGCTTTAATAAATAACCAAAATGCTTCGTATTTTATAAGTTAAACATATCGGTTATATCTTGATTAAAGATTAATTAAATTGGATTAGGTTTTAATATCCCATTTTCCATCTCCTTCTTGAAATCAATATGGTATAATGGTATATAAAAATTACGTTGAGAGAGAGATATGGCATTTATTAAACACTCATGCTATCTGTGGGAAAAAGGCTTAAGTCGACTTAAACACAGAAAGTACACAGATGCACAGTTATATTGTAATACATTTTAAAGAAACAAAATTATCTACATTCAGCATTTAAGATTTTGTTGTTGTATTTTTACTAAATTTCTTATTTTTATAACACACAAAAAGAAATCGTCATAGCTAGTTCAGCGTCAATTACCTGCTTTATTAAACATGTAGCAGCTTTTGCATTACATTAAGTAAAAAAACTTAGTTATTCCAATAAGATAAGCTACTCACTGTACATGTTGAAAGAAGTTGTACTCTTTTTAAAATTCTAACACTTCACTAACACTTCTCTTTTCTTTACTTTAACTACAGCTTCTTTGACATTTTTTTTAAACAAAGTATTTTTAACACTTAACCCAGTTTAGTAACGAGATTCTAGTAATGAAGCAGGCAAAGATTATAAATGCGTTTGTGTGATTGCGATTAAGTTGTCTTGCCAAATGTGTATGTTAAAGAAGAAAATATTATTTCAGAAGAAAATGAAAGTTACACTATACAAACACACACACACATACCCACCCAAGTTAAAGGCATGAAGATGTGTGTGTACAGATATCTTAAAGCAGTAATGACATCAACCATAAAATGAACCACAGTTTTTGTTTGTTGATAAAACTAAAGAGCCTTTCGAAATGCAAAAAAAGGCAAAACAGCTGACTTTCACTTTAAAGCAATAAATTACAGAGGCGTGGAGAGAAAATCGTAAATAGATTTTCATAATAGTACTTTCTGCCTACATACTCGTAGAAATTAAAATAAATTACACTGTTCTACAGGGAAGTACTCCTCTCAAAAAATGGGATCAATAGGAAACAATTAACGTGCTTACTAAGAATATGTTTTCAGTGTTTAAAAAGCGTTCACATGAATACGAATAGTACCTTTAAGTTTTTTGGAAATTAGTGAGGAAGAATTTTATTTTTTTTTTTTTTGCTAATTATTAGTTGAAAAACAATTAAAAAAGCAACATTTAATTTTTTCATTCTTCATAAATGTAAATATATTATAAATAAAATAATGTACATATGATAAATAAGTAAATGTACGTACTGTATATGATTATGATTCATAAGATCAAAAAATACAGTCATAAATAAAAATACATTTATAGTAAAGGGTGGTTAAATTTTAAGGGCCGATGCTGATTTTGAATAAGACACAAATTATTTAGGAAATTATTGTAGTTTTATTTTATTTTGATACTATTGGTATGGCTCAATTATGTATGGAATAAAATATCTGTCCGTGACAAATCACATGATTTTGGCGGCCAATTGACATCGCCACCACATGAGTTAACACGGCCATTGAATTTGTCGCGCAAAAGAGCCATTCTTTCGTTAGCTGTGTGGCAAGTACCACCTTCCTGTTGAAACCACAGAACGAGAAAAAATCAATAAACCTCAAAATTTAATTTTTTATTTTACTAACTATACGAAACTCAGAGAAGTTTAGAGCATTACACATCCAAGTAGACCTCTTATTGTGTGCTGAGATCTTGCGGGTAATTCCAGAAATTCTAGTTTATGTATTTAAAAACATTTATAAACAATATATTTGTTTTTGCATTTTGTTTATTATATCTTCAATGTGTATGAACTAAGTTAGAGTTTTTAATATACCAGGGTGCGACTGCTACCATTCGTAGAATTTTATTTTAGCGCCTTTGAATTGTATCTAAGTTTGAAGCTTAGGCCCCCATATCTAAATGCTATAGCACCATATAAATTTAAGGATAGAATTATAAAGTAGAAGGTTGCCTTTCTAAGCATTGACGAAAGTCCTCAAGTGGCATTCTAATAAGGCCATATATTTTCTTTGGAATTGTGGTTGAAAAAATGGAGAATAAAAATAACGAACTGAAATGTACTCACATAACATTAAGATTGCGTAGAGACTCAAAGCCTCATATTCGAATAAATAACCAAACTATACCACAACACCCGAAGGTTAAATACCTTGGTATACACCTTGATCGACGCTTAACCTGAAAAGGTCTAATAGAAGGAAAAATGACACAGACGAAGTTGAAAGCAGTTCAAATAAATTAGCTTATTGTCAGGAACTGAACCTCTACTTTTTTTTTTTTTTTGTTTGAGCCATCCAGAAATAGGAGATTTGGTTGCAGGAAGTAGTAGTTAGTAGTTTGTGGACATTTGACTTCAACTTTCCCATATGAATGTTGGCAGTAAAGACATCAGCAGGAAGTTTATTCCACATACAAACTATTTAAGCAAAAACAAATTTTCCCTATAATTCGTATGGCGATTCATTGGTAAATTGATGAATGTGCTCATAATGTATGGTCGGGAATCGAGCATAACTTTGTTAGAACACATTCCATTGCAGTAGCGATTAAACAGCTAAATACGCTCTGCATTGCGTCGATACTCCAGTGAGTCAATAGAGTTATATATAAAGGGTAGTTAAATTTTTATTTCTGATTTTGAATAAAACACATATTATTTACGAAATTATTCTCATTTCTTTTTATTTTGATAATATTGCTATGGTTAAATTATGTATGGAACAAAATATAGAGTAAATGGCGACCTCGGCGGCACACTTCTATCCGAAGCTCCAAATTTCCGATGACACTGAGAGATAATTGAGGTTCTATGCCGTTAGTGTGCCGAATTATCTCATCCTTTAGGTCATGAATTGTTGCTGGGTTACCGACGTACACCTTTTCTTTCAAATAAACCCAAAGAAAAAAGTCCAACGGTATCAAATCTTGGCGGCCAATTGACATCGCTAACACGTGAGATAACACGGCGATTGAATTTGTCGCGCAAAAGAGCCATTCTTTCGTTAGCTGTGTGGCAAGTGCCACCGTCCTGTTGAAACCACATATCGTCCACATTCATATCTTCCAATTTGGGCCATAAAAAGTTCGTTATCATCTCACGATAGCAAACACCATTCACAGTAACTGCCTGACCGGCCTCATTTTGCAAAAACTACTACCCGATGATGCCGCCAGCCCATAAGCCACACCAAACAGTCAATCTTTTTGGGTGCATTGATCATCCACTGTTGCCATTTGTTGCCACCATTCTGACTATTGACGACATTTGGAATGATCAAGACGCACCTTGTAAGCGTGTAAATGCAAGTCTTTATGCATAATATTAATCAAAAATGAGCGTGAGCGTGCATTTTGAGTTGCACGCCCATTCTCATAATAAGCCTGAAAAACTTTAACGCGTTGCTCGATTGTTCAAATTGAGTTAGTCTGAAATTAAGAAAATGCAGAAAAACACTTGACATTTAGGTGTGGTTTACATTCAAAATCGGGTCTTAAAATGTAACTACTCGATATATGGTACAACCATATACTATAAAGTCCCACGAAAAAAAGTAAAGTGAAAATTAAAGTGATACATACATCACCTCACGTCATCGCACAAATTCCCTCTGGGAAATTTTTGGCAAAAACTTTTACTTAAAACCTCCTAGAATGTTCTATTCTAGAAAAATATTGCAGGCGTAATCTCGTATTTATGCACATACGTGTGTATCAGTGTTGCTAGGGCAAGTCTAAAAAATTTACTCTTTTCTTTCCAAAAAGACAATTTGTTTTTTATAAATATTTACATATTAAAATTTTATTGATAGGTCAGACTATAAACTACAAGCAACTGTCTATAAATTTATAAACCTCATCTACTCATCTACTCACCTTATTATGTTTTTTGAAACTTATTTGATTTTTCATAAATATAAAGTAATATTTCAATATAAATTAATATTTGTATGTATATACTTTGTGATTAATTTGAAATGCATTAAGACTCTTTAAGAGTAAAAATCGTTTTTGATTTTCTTCTTTTTTAGTTATTTATGTTTTTAAATTTGAAATTTTATTAGTCGAACTATTTATATTACACACAATGAAATTTGTAGTCCAGCTTGAGTTCGTTCCATTTCTTCTGAGAAAGAATAAATTAAGCTTACTACAAATTTCACTGTATATAATATAAATAGTACGACTAATAATATTCCAAATTTTCGAAATTTAAAATACTCTTAGCTCTCAGAATTTCTGAGATTAAAAATTCTGCTTCTAAAATTCAAATATTTTCAGCTGTTAAAAATATTAAAAAATGAAATAAAAATGCCTTTTAAAATTGAATGACCTTAAAAGCGAGAATAGATGAAATTTGGTATAAAAAGAAAACAATTATGTACTTGCAAAATGGATCGATGTAATCATAGAAATTAATAAGTATATTTACTCTTTTGAATGTCCTTTTCTTTTTTTTATTATTTCAACACTAAAGCCCCCGAGCAAAGGCACAAATGTTTTAATATTTCTACAGCATTTGAAAATTATTTTCCTACTGAAAAGTTTTTACAACTTAGGCATCAGAAAGAAAATATTAAAATAAAGAAGTGAAATATATTGATTAAATAAAAACAAACAAATTAGATACTGTAATTGAATGTAAATATATGTTTGTTATTGTTGTTTCTCTTGTGTATTTAACCCATTTTGTATACACACAAAACCAAATGCAAAGGCACAGAACAAAACGCATACACTTTAACAATCAGATTCTTACTTATTGTTTGTTTTCACACACATACAAATAATAAGTAAGCTGGAGCAAAAATTTCACAAAACAATAAAAACCGTAAAGAACAGCTTATTGTTAAGATGTGTGTAAAAGAAACTTTTCTTTTGTTTTCAAAAGTTTAAGACAAAGAAAAATGTATATTAATTAAATACTAAAATCAAAGCAAACCGTTTAATGTTTAATAATTTGCATTAAAGAACAATAATCATGTCGTATACTTTTAATAATTTTTGTTAAATTTAACAGTGCTATTCTCGAATAATAATAGTTGTGATACTAAAAACAATTGTAACAAGAACAACAATTTGCTATTCTAGGATTCATAAAAAGCATTTTTGTTCTAAATTACTATTACAGTTATCATATCTACACGCAAAGAAAAAATATGGTTATTTTATGGTCACGGCAACCACACTATGTTATCTGTAACAATACGAGTTTGCTGTGAACAAATTATAGTTATTTTAAGCAATACTTTGGTCAGGATAAATAAGTTTTCCTAACAGTTATTAATTCAATGGCTATACGCACGAAAAAAGCCATATTAAAATTCAAACCACAACCAAAATTTTTTTTAATATTTAAAAAAATATCTACTTATAACCATAATATATTATTATTAAACACAGTATGTTAAGTATGACTAAAAATAAACATATAATGTTTGGTTTTAAAAATACATATTATGGTTTTGGCCTTTTTTCAGTTCAGAAATATGTATCAGTTCATCTAAAACCGTAAAAACATTAAATACACATTTGTTGTCAACAAATAAAAAATATGTATATATATGTATGTTATTTATAAATATATTTATACGTTATCACATATAACTATTTACATGTTTCACATTATATTATAATACGATTATATTATAAACATAATTATGGTTGTATTTTACAATGTTATTTTTATGTTACACAATAATATGTTCCAATGACAACAATGTTATTATTATTAATGTTTAAAATAATATGGTTTGAATATAACCATATTTCTAATATGTTGCTCTTAGATTATGGTTACATCAACCATGTTTTTTTCTATTAGAATTTTTTTTTATATTTGACGAGGGCGTGGCACCTTCTATACAAAGTAAATATTAATCATCGTGTTGCTTGGTAACAGTAATACGTAGCGCTTTGAAATTTCTAACCAGTAACATCTATATTAACATATAGAGCTTAGAGAAACATAGACTAGATATATTTGTTGGACATTTGAAGAAGGTTTTTACTCCAAATATATGTACTGATAAATGTACTGTATTGACTCAATTATAAGATCACTGTCAGGTTAAGGACATAAGATAGGCATTTAAATAAATCTGTATCACATCTGTTACTTCTATATTCGTTTAAACCCCTAACTGACAACATCTGGCCAAATCTTTAGAAATAATATGACATAAGCTAATCGAAGCGTGAAACGATTGCGAACAGCTTGAAAGAAAAACTTAAAAATATTCACAGACATGGTATGGAAAAAACACAACCTACAACATCTGACTAAAACATACAAACTTTTTGGTTTAAACCTTTTTATGTGTAGTTGTTGGTGTGTATACAAAAAAACAGTTAATCGATTATCGCATTCATGTTAAAGAAACATGCTCCATACAAGATTAATTTTTACGCAAAATTGCACCACTGACGTTTTAAGCGGGTTGCCATGTAAATTTAATAACAGAGAAAGAATAAAAAATTCGATTAAACGAAGTCTTGTCCATGTAATTTGTCCGTGTAATTAATGAGGATATTGTTTGGAAATCATGTTCTCATCAATGGCATGATTACATGCTGTCAATCCATCAACCAAGCATTCCAAATTTTCTTACATACCTTTAGAAAAACATCGAGCATATTTTTTATTTTAACACGTTGAAGTTTTTTTGGCATAAAATATTAAATTGATTTTTATGTGTATTGCTTCAGAATCGGATTTTATCGGGTTATTTTATTTGCAAAATTGTTAAAATATATACATTGGTGGACATATAATCAAAAATTCGTTAGAGCAGTAATTTATTCGTTTCATTTTTCATATAATATATATTATTCCTTAAGGCTGACAACTTTTACATACATATGTATATTCCAATGTATTTTTCATATAAATAACAAGCTCTCTTTCCTCTTCCGTACAACTTGGTGCTTTACTCATACCTAAAAATTAAAAACTTAATTTTACATTAAAATACTTTCTTTACAATTACCACCAATTTTTTTGCGAAAAAATTTGAAAATTTGTTATTACTAATTTATTATTAAAGCAAAGTCGAATTTTTTTAATTTTGTGTCCAATTCGCGAAATGTATTATAGTAACAGTAAGAAAATAAATCCACAGACTTGCACAGTATAGGTATTAGAACCCTATACTCGGTGTGTCCAAATTGTTGATCAATTTTAATTTATGGACATCGAGAGGTTGTGAAAATCAGCGGGGCATTCAAAAAAGATGTCATTGTCTAATATCTCATTCTTATTGGTTGATATCGCCTAACGTTTTTCGGTAATAATCTAGCCGAGGATTCATTGAATAAATTCCATAATTTATTGCTGCACTTTTTTTGAAAAAAAAAATGTATTTTGTTCTTTTTTTAAGCATAACTTACAAAGACTGCTAGATTTTCACTAACAATATATCGAAAAATTGTAGCCACGGTTTAACTAAACAACTTTTGTGAACATACCGAGACAATCTGAACGTGTCTAGGCAATCTAAATAGAACATTAAAAGCACTTATTGAAGCAAAGTTTTTGTTATAATTTGAGATTTATTAAGTCTCTCGCTATTAAATGTACTTTGGTAAAGACTTTAGTGAAATCTATTTTAATTTGCCATAACTACATATTCAAGAGTATTTTTATTCAAGTTCAAACAAAATGACGAAATTAAAAAAATATTAAAAATTTATTTTATTGTTTGTTAATAGAAATAATTGGTAAAGCAGAATAATTATGAAAAAAATTAAATCAAATTTCTTTTGTCAGAGTTATACTTTTTATGGCGGGTGCCTACTTCGAAGCTGTAGGTAGGTGAAATTTTTTAAGTAAGGTGAAATTTTTTAGCGGTCGCTTATTTGCCGTGCCCGAACATTACCTTAATAATTTTCCATAGTCTTTCGTATATGAAATACTATGCGGCTATGCTGGATTTATTTGCACTGAAATATTGCAGATTTTATACATTTTCATCCTTTTACAGCTTTTGTTTTTTTAAATAAGGAAATATAGAAGTAGACTACTAGTTTTATGGATCCCTTTTTGACCTTCTTCGATCCTCGACGATTTCAGGCACCTGATTACTAACTAACCACTTTCTTTCACTGAATCTCTTTCTAACAGTAGCCTTTATTCTTCAAGATTTAAAACTGTCGAACTTCTTCGTCATCTTGTAATCTCTTGAAAGTGGTAGTATTTATCCTAGGTTCCCCTAGAGCATGCATCTGGACGTGGTCCCTAGCCTAATGCTAGTGAGTTTTAGATATGTGTGCTACTGTCTCAATCTCTTTCAGGCACAGTCTACAAGTATCGTCTTCAATTTTCATCTTGGCCTTATAATACTAAAATTTTTAATAATCTGTTACTAATGCGATTATCTAGCAATAAATAATATGAACGTAAAAAAAATATGTAACAAAAAACATAAAGATTAAAGATTACATCGTAATAAAAAAAGCTAATTTTGATCTAGAAAAGTATTCTTCTTAATTAACAACTCTCTAAATAGGACGAAAAGATTTGAAATAGTAAGTGTGAGAGAAAGCATCATAGTAAGACTACTAAGTAAGATTAAGAATAATTTATGAAATCGTAGAGGGAAAGTGAGCGTGAAAACAAAAACAACAATAGTAAGCAACGAAACTTGTAAGGAATATTCACGGCTTAGAAGAGAGTAAGTCAAAATTGTTTTGCTCTTTTCTATTCGGGTCTGCCCTCGTACACTAATAGCTACATGTTCTGCAAAGAATTTATATGAAATATTTCTAAAAAAATAGCATAAAAAATACTAAAAACAAAACTAAAGAAAAAAAAACAAAAAAAAAGTTAAGGCTTTTTTGTTTTGCTTTCATTATTAACAAGTAAAACTTCTTTTTAAAAGTAAAATAGAAAAAGAATATATTGATAAATTCCGATACAATAGTTTTAATTTCAAAATATATCCTAAGACATTTATATATTTTCTTTTTAATCTTTAAGTACATAAATATTTTTATGGTAATAAATAACAGAATATTTAGAAAAAGCTATTGCATTTAAGTTTTGTTCCTTGGGCTTAATTAAATATTCATTTTTAAATATAAGATTAAGCACTTAAAAAATTAAACTGATATAGATATATATTTACATTAAAAATTATATGAAAATGTTTATGATTAAAAAATTTGAAAAACAGAATAATTTGTAGTAATTGCATTTTTAAACATAACACGTTTTAAATTATGAAAATAAATTTATTCACAATTTAAGAATTGTTTTTTACCTTAAGCTTCCCTACAACATAAAACATCTGCAAATAAATATTAAATTAAGGTTAAGGTTTAGATGTGTTTAAGAGGAAGTTCCTACATTTAAAACATCAATAACTTGTTAATATATATTTTTTTATATTGTCTTTTGAGTTTGGGTTGGAATATATTTAGGTTGCAAAAAATAATTCAGTTTTCAGTAAATCAAACGGGGGTTCAATAAAAGTTTGTAACTAAAAATACCGACAAATATTGTCATATATGATATGAAAAAAACTTTTATGAAAATATGGTTACGTTTTTCTTCTTCGCTGAATTCTTTTAGTTATAAAGCAAAACAGCAGGGACTAGCTAAGTACGTATACCCCGCTACACGCAAAGAAAAAATATGGTTGAGGTAACCATAACCTAATAGCAACATATTATGGTTGTAGTCAACAATATAATATTATGATTAAATTAACGATTACAGTATGGTTAAAAAATATGAAATGTCATATGAAATGGATATGCCAGTTTTTTTTTACATTTAAATACAGAATTATTTATTATTTTTTATTAAGGATTTTATATAAAAAACAGATGATTTTATTAATATACCCAGTTCTGTTTTTACGTGGTCTTTTTTTACACGGTTTTGATTTAACACGGTTTAAAAATAAAAAAAAATATTTTTTACAGCATTTTATTCCATTTAGCACGATTCAAAACCCTTTGAGCTTAGATTTTATTTGTAAAATTTAAGTTATCCGAAATAGTTTAGAGGAATTCCCTTTTGTGCATACAAGCACTTTAACTTGTTAGAGCAATTGAAATGTGTTAATATTTTATGAAGTATCAATGCAACTCTAAAAGAAGACGTCGAAAATTATAAATAAAAAACTACAACGTAAAGTCATTTCTTTAGAAAACAAAACTGAAATTATAGATCGCCTTCGAAATGGAGAAGGCTCAACATTTCCTAGCAAAATGCTCGGTTTAAACGAAGCTACAGTAAGAACTATACAAATATTAAAATTCAATTAGGCAATCGTTTATTTCTGGAACGAAACTATTAAGTCTTCATCATACACGAAACTGCAAATAAACGGTGCAAATACACATTATATGTACATACATGCATATATTTGTAAAAATAAACATGATTTCTTGTTCTTAAAAAAAAATACTCGTTTTTCACTAATTTTAATAGGTTTTTGAAAGAAGGAACCAATCACCTATTTTTGTCTTTTTTTATACGGATTTTTCTGGAACCAATCTACCGTGTAAAAACAGAATTAGGCGTGCATAGATAAAAAAAAAGTTTAATTAGCATTTTTCTTCTTCCAAACCGTGTTTCAAGGATATAAGGGAGGGGACATTTTGGCCATCGATTTAACGGCATTCGCACATGGCCCATACTATCGCAGTTCATGGATTTACCAGTAAAGAATTGTTCTTGAAGACATCAATTTCGGGGGATTTATTTTCCAATTCAGCCAACACATTTTTAATGTAGTCTTTCAAGTACAAAGTAAAGTCTTTCTTGTCTCCGAAAGCATTCTTGTAAACTGTGATTGAGAACAACATCAACGCCGGTCTCAACGGTTGAGTTTGCATTCTCATCAGCTTCTTCAGCTCAGGTATAGATATCTTCACTTTTAATGTCACCTGGTAAATTACATCACCGACCAATTTCGTTTTTTATCTGCGAACATTTCATCATCATTAATATTATACCTGTTGGTATTCATGATTTCGAGGTTTTATCAATTTTTCTGGTCTACAAATTAAAAATAAATTACAGTCTCACACGAGAGGACTCGAATTGCGGGTATCCAGAGAATATGGTTGCCACGCACTCAATTCAACAGCGAAAGAAAAATAATTAAATATTTAATTTTAAATTGAATTTCCGAAACAATTGTTTATACATTTTTTGTTATTTTTTTAAAACACAAGCCAATAAACTCCGATGACATAAACATACAAATAATTTTTATTTTTAAAAATCTTTTGGTTACCTACGAAAAAAACTTTTGTTTTTGGATTAAACATTAAATAGTTAAAACCAACCATGTTGATTTTTTTTACGTAGTAACCATTTGATGATAAAATTTTAAACAAAACTTTTTTACCGGGACCAAAGTAATGTTACAAACCATATATTATTACAGAATGTTGTTCCTGTGACCATACCATAACCGTGGTTTTTCTTTGCGTGTACAATCTATTGTACATGCATCTGAGTGGCGAATTTAACATGGGCTTGTCATTAGAGGTGGCGACCTTTAGCCAACCAAAGCGTTACCTACAAGTTTCTGTATAAAGCACTAGCCCCAAGTTGCAGGTCTTAGGCTAATCAGTAGTAGCCATCGACATAACTAACCAAAGAGAACTACCACATTCGCCACCCTTTCTCACTGGTGAATTCTGCTACTGCCATTATCCAATCCTTTCGCTATCCACATTAAACCAGTTCAGTTTTGATAAGAGCATATTTCTTTATTTAAGATTTTTAAAAGAACACAATTCATTTCATTGTAACAAAAACCAAAGTGAAAAACAATTCATTAATATAAATATTAAATATTTTAGGTAACTGAAATATTTTTTTGGCGCCCAATGGCTTAAAATAGCTGAATAGCTTTTCTAAGCTGTTTTTCAGAATTATCTGGAATAGAATCTGAAATTAAAAATATAATATAATAAAAAAAAATAAAATATTGTTAGCGAATCTAAAAAAGTAACGGGACATGAAATGCGTCGTACTAAAATATCTGTACTGTGCATTACCTAGCGGTACCGAATTAGCTGTCTAATTGTAGGTAGCAATTGTTACAACTAGTGGTGAATAGGCATAGATGTAATGGCCGAGTACCACGCCCTTTCGTTACTTTTAGTGCATAATGTGTATTTAATACTTTTATTTATGACCTTATATAAGAATTACTCAAGAGAATTCTGCAACAACAAGTAAGACAGCACAGACTTAGGAAAATTTTTTTGATATTTTTCATTTATGTGTGTAAAAGCATAGACGTTTAGACAGAAATTATTTTTTTTAACATAGCCACAATTTTTTCATTTAGCAGTTAGCATTATTTTTAAAATTTTTCGGTTACGTATTTAGCATTATTCAATTTTAGAAAAATCATACAATTGCTTTGGTCTTATTTAAAAATCTACCACAGTTTTTTTGTCCATAATAATGAATTGCTACATGTATTGGACTTTCCAATTATTCCACTAATGGCGTACTGGGAATATAATAATAATCGCTTTTCAAATATTATTTCGAAAGCTATTTTCAGAATACAAAACTTGACATAATTCACATTTTAGGGCGGTTGATACAATTTTGTTTTCTCTCTAGTTTCCTTTGCATCCATGATAGGGCAGCGAAACCCAGTCCAAAATGTGGCGCTTAACTTCTAGTATAGTTCCATATCAAAAAATCATTTTCGAAAAAAGTGTCGCTTAATACATTCTTATCGGAAGGTATCGATATGTATGTATTAATAAAATCATATGTATTTTATATAAAATCATTAATAACAAAATAAAAAATAATTTTGTATTTTAAAATGTAAAAAAAACTGGCATATCCATTTCATATATTTCATATTTTGTAACCATACTATAATCGTTAATTTCACTATAATATTCAACAATAATATTGTTTCACTACTCTAATTTAACCATAGCATATTGCTCTTAGATTATGGTTACCTTAACCAAGTTTTTTCTTTGCGTGCACGAATAACGATGCGTGGATTTTAAATAACAGCCAAGACCAGCGAGCTAAACGCGATGAGCTTGTAGTTTATATAAGCAAGTTGACTAATAACAATGAACATGTGCGAGTTCAAGCAGTTTTATGCTTCAAGTGAAACACGAACAGAGTACGAATGTAAAAACAAAAACCACAGAATTTTGTAACAACATTACTTACGTTGAATTTAAGGTCTTTTTTCTTAAGAATATTCTACACATTTACTAAACAAAACACGCTGAGTGTTTCGAACATAATAAAAGTAAACCTGGCGTTCATTAGTATAGAACGAACTGAGGTTTTCTCACTAATAGTATGGTATGGTACCACTCATGCGCTCATTTAACTGTTTATTAGTTACAATTAAATTGCTTCACTAACACTTACAAAACGCAAATAATCCAAATTTTTTTTAGGGTTTGAGTATTAAAAATATTTTATAATTTTTAAACCTGAGTGAGTTGTAGGCCATTAAGCCACATAAAGAAGGAAATAAAAATAAAATTATTCACATATTAATTATATGGAATTAAAAGTCTTCAGAAATTTAGAGAAGCCACTCAAAGTACAGTTTTGAGGAAAAGATTTACACAATTATACGTTAAAAAAACTACAAATGCTTTATTGTGGGTTGAAAGTGTGTATAAACAAAATATTTTTCCTTTTATAACAATAAAATAAGTTTTTATAGCGAAATTCTGAAAAGCTTTTTGTCTAAGGCTTATTTATTTATTAATTTACATCATTCAATAGATTACAAGCCTGAAGGCCTAGAAGTCTTATGGCTTCAGAACAATTTAAAAATTAAAAAGAAAATTTGATATAATTTATTCTTATTTTTAAGCTATAGGTCGACAATTATTTTCGATATTTTGCAATGGAGTAGCAAAAATAATTAAAGACCTAAAGCTTAAAAAAAAAAATTAATTAATTAAAAATCACTAAAAAAGGTGATATAAACTATTAAAATTAAACTATATAAGTAGTATATCTATATAAATATGTATATAAAGAAATAACCCCCAAAATTATGCAAAAATATTACAGTTTAAACACATTACCAAACATGTCACGATTCATAGAATTCTGATAGATGATAGCACATTTGTATATTATAAATATTTTTTTTTTATATTATAAATATTTCCAAACTTTGCAACTGAAATACTAAAATCTCGCTTGTCATAGGGAATATATTGGTTCCAAAATCGAACTACTCTAACAACAAATGACCTACACAATTATAAGTTTAATAAGCTTTGCCAAATTACACTACTTGTTTTAGAAGACTTACTGAATTTTTATTTTTTTTATAAAATATGGAGGTTTACCATATTTTATTGTCTTAAAAAACTGAAGTATCAAACGTTGATTTGCAAAACTTTGAAAATCAAAAGATAATATATTAATAACATAAGCTCCCTACAATTAAGATTACAAATGAATCTATAACCCGGTTAAACACAATCGTAATTTAGTCATATTTTCATAAATAAAGCCACAAATCCTTTGTTCAGCTTTTTAGGGCCGTTGTTGACCTTTTGTCTTATTCAAACGATATATTATAAAGCAATATTAAAAAATAAATACTTTATAAGGGATAAATTCATTAAAGATATAAATTATAAATTTTAGCATAATTTTTTAGAATTTTGGCATCTAATTAGCAGATTTAGCTGCAAAATATTTTTTGACCTCTGGGCAGAAGTAATGAGGTGTTGTATAATTCAGGAGGGATACCAAAGCAGACAACTAACCTTACGAATTCCTTTGCGACCCGCTTTGGTCACCAATGGTTTCTGGCACCCGATTGGTAATTTACGACTCTCATTATTTCGCTGAGGCTTAAATCCCCAATTGAATCCACTTTTATATGTGTCTGCCTATGGTCCCAAACCTATTTCTATCCAGTACTCTAGACTGACTCTTCCAGGCACAGACTGCACGATACTCGTCTTATTTAAAATTTATGTTGGTCAAATAATATTTGATGTTTCCATAACCTAACATTACCGCAGTCGTTTAGCTTAGTTATACGATTATTCGAGTATTCAATCACCTTTTTGGAATTTTTGTTGAGGGATTATTTGAGCGTCCTTTGAGATTTAAGAATTCACCCATGTAAATTCGTGTCCTCAATAATTCACATCATATCCCCTTATTATTGTCTTCCGCTTCAGTTACAGCGGCGACTGTGTGGCTTTCGATTCACATTAACGTTAGATCATTTTCCAAGACAGGTAACGCCCTCTAGTTTTGGAACGATCTTAATTTCATATCCGGCGTTTTATATCCGGCTCGTTGTAGAGAGCAATGAGAACCTTTATATCCTGCATCGACTTTTCAAAAGATGATTTAAACATGCATCAACCCATCACCTCTGCTATGCTATAGCCTACTCGAACAGAAGGAAATTGCAATTAGTTTTCATTATTGATATAGCGGACATATTTTTACAAACACTGTGTACGTTTCACTTCGTCAATACCATGCATGAGCTCTGTGGGAACACTCCAGGGCTTTAATTTGTTTCTAATAGCTGTTATAGCGTACATATTATTATTATTATTATTTATTTATTTACTATAATTAAAATTATAATAAATCTGAGAAACTAAAGCACTAGCAAAAAATCACACCCCGTCATACTTGATGTATACTTAATAATTAAATAATGGCATGTTACGTATACGCTCCGAGAAACTTAGATGCAAGATGAAAAATTGCATGATTTTAGGCTGCTAAAGGCAAACGTGCGTATATTTAATATTAAATCTCAAAATCTATATTTATTTTATAATACAACTATTTATTTAAATTTGTATAAAAATTAATAATTGTAATAATATTAACAATACAGACAAACAAACTATTGAAACAAAAATCCTAATTAAGAACTTCCCAAATATTATTTATTTATATGGAAATCGGTTTTTAAGATTAGATCCAATATTTTTGCAGTACAATCAATATTATTTTGTACTTTCGCTAAATTATTCAGACTTAGCGGTCAGAAAATGTTTTTGTTCTTACAGAATATTCTTAAATTTATTATAATGTGGGTTAGAATGAAAAAACAATTTTAAAAAAATTAACAAAATTGTTAGCAGTATTGTAGTTAGTAGCAGTGTAGTTAGTAGCAATCGTATAAATCTTCGTACATTGCAACTATTTTCTTAACTTAACGTTTTACTACAAATTTCTTTAATACTACAAGGAAAAATTTTGATTGGATCAATACTTGATCGATAATATTTTTTTTTTTCTGTTTGTTTGTTAGCAAAACTTTTTATTTTCTCTTATTCATATTCAAATACATGTATTTCAAGTTTATAATTTCTTTTTGCTAGGATCAGCAAAACCCAAGTTTTAATACGAGATAAATTAAACATACTTTTTTTATTTTTATTAGTCGAACTATTCATTAATATAAAAATAAGAATTATGAGTTAGGTATGTTGGCCCAACTTCGTATATTCTTTATAAGTACTTTTTATAAATAAAAAGTTAATTAAATAAATTGTAACAAATATTGTTTTCAACCATATAAGCCTGGATAATTCATAATAATTAATTTGTATGTTAAGAAGTGGTTTAACTAATGAACTTAAAATTAAAAAAAAAAACAAAAATCGCAGGGCTCCGCATATATATGTTTATCTCACAAAGTTTTGTTTGATATAAAAACAAGGTTGAAAGAAAAACCTAAGGTTGCTTTTGTTGCTAACTAAAAGTTGAAAACGAGGGCACGTTTAATTAAATAATACTTGTTTTCTTAATTTGTTTGCCTAAATAGATGATGTTTACAACTGAAACATTAGCCAAAGTAGATAAATACGAATATTGCTGAAGAATGATGTAGTTATCCAGAAAATGTACTAGTATTTGAAATAATTTTTCTCCATTTTTTTAAATTAAAGTTTAGACGAACTTATATATTAAAAATTCTACACGGTTATGACCGAACAATTTTTATATCAATAAAAAATTATATAAAATTTTAAAGATATCGAATATCCTAGAATTGCACCAAAACCCAGCTTTTTCATGTTGAGAATGAATAAATAAAGATTTCTTAATTTCACTGTACTTTTACTTTGCTTATTTTACACTTTGAATATTTGTATTAATCTAGTAAACTGAATTTATTATTTCTTGTACAATTTTCCTCAGTCTATTGAATAAATTAAAACTAACATTTCAAAAATAATTGGATAAAATGTTTCCTGTTAAACAATTCCAAAACTTCCACCTCACATGAGGTCTTTTTAAAAATGCTATACAAAAAAGACAATATAATTATTTTACTCATTTATTTTATTTTTTATATCTGGCTGTTTGTCTGTCTCCGTTCACATCACGTAAAAACTGCGGCATACTTTAAGGAGGCATATTTTAGTAGGTTTGAGACCTTTTGTATAAAGTAAATAACTGAAGCACTAAAAAGTAAGGTTATTTGGTGTGGATTGCTTTTAAAGCAAAATCGAACAAAATATTGTAAGGCCGCTGACGAAGTGGCGGCCACAGCTAGTATTTATATAAATTTTTGGTCCAAAGAAAGCTGGAGACACTTCTATGTAAAGTGCAGAAACACAAATTTCTATTCAAATAAGTGCCACTATAATATTTAAACTTATCAATTGGCTTCTGTATTTTCCCCTATAAAATATTTTAACAATATTCGGATTAATATTAATACTTGACTTGCATTTCATTAACAAATTCATTTGGGTATTAATTGAATTTTTGTAATTTTAACCCCAACTTAATCCAATTTAAAGTAATGTTGCATTTTTTTATAACACTTCATTTTAATCTAATTGGTAGTCAAGTTAAGCCTATATTGACATTTTTATTGAATTTTAAGTTCATGAAAAAACATCATCAGCCACATCGTCTATAAAAAAAGTAATAGAAATAATCTGCATAAAAATATAATTTTCAATAATCCTTTAAAACCCAACGTTTGCATATTTTCAGGATGGTTGCACTTACCTTTTTATATGTAGAGTTGTTAACGAAAGCGCATTAGATTAATGGCCAGGGTAAACCGTTTTTGCTTTAGTTGTGGTGGTAAATGTGACACATATAGAAGTGATGCCGTGGTTCCTTAAAGGTGCAGCAAAGTTTAAGTTATACCCTCAATTGCAGTATATAAGAAAATAAAATTGAAATAATGTTTCAAACGATGGCATCTTATATAGAGACAATATGGCCATCAAAAGCCATACGGGTTTTAAGGCTCAATCATCCAAGAAGCCCAAGAATAAACACTGTGTCGAACACTATCATGGATTTAACGACACCGAAACATCTTTGCATATTAAATCAATGCAGCACATATGGTAAAAAGAAGGCTGTCGATAATGGTGGCGATGCTGTTAAAGTCATTACACTTATCTACTCTTATAGATTTAAGCAGCTAAAGGCTTACCAACAGATGAGGCAGCAAATAATACAGACTTTAGCACTTGCTTCTACGTCTTTATTTTTTTAAGGTTTTATATTAAATTGCACTCATACAATTTTTTATAAAGATTCGTAGCTAACACCAAACTCAGTAAACAGACAGAGAGAAGGGAGACAGCACTTGATTACACTTCATGCATATAAATTGTAAAATTTATTTAAGTTTTTTAAAATGTGCTTCATTATTTTTTATTTAATAAATTTAAAATAGTTTTTGCTTTAAATTTGGCTTTTATTGTTTACTCGATTTAAAATTAGATGTTTTCTTAACGTCACTTACAAGTTTATAATTTTAAGAAACAGTGGTTTGGTCTTGTTAATTTTTAAAATTGTGTTTTTTCATTCATAACCTTAAAGTATACTTTGCATTTTTTATCTTAATAAACAAACTAAAAGACTATTTTGGTTTGTTAAATAACGACTTCTCAGCTTCTTTAATTATATTTCAAATTGGTTTAACTGTTGTTTTATTTTCTTCTTACGTTTTACTGTCTTATCATATTTTAAGCTCCTACTTTTTTTCAAAGGGTTTGTGAATTTGCATTTTGTTAGGATTAAATTATGATTTTAATTATCTTACAAATTCTTTTTTGTAAATTTGTTTAAAATAGGCGATTTTTTTTTTATAATCTTTTTATTTTTTGTTGTGAAGTCTTAAATAATTCTTTCCCTTTTAGGTATTTTAACACATTGTTGAAAAACATTCAACAATTTTTTTTCTTGGGTTTTGCTTTGTATTTTTCTTTTCATAACAATTTTCATTCTTTTTTTTATTATTTTTTAAACTTATTTTTATTACCGCCTGCGAAGATTGTTAATTTTTAGATGTGTTTAATGTGAGTTTAGGCGTTTGGAGTATTGTTTTGTAAATAAACCTTTAAATAATTTATAAGGTGAAAATTAAAATGTCCCTTGCGTGTTGTAAAATGTACTTGGAAATATTTTACATTTTCTTCTTTGATTCTGTTCCCAAGTAGTCTCGAGGTTTTGTTATTATTTTTTGTGCAAAATAAACATCTTAAATTATGTTGTATTATTCTTTATTGCTTGACAAATGCTTGCAGTTTATTTAGTGTAAACATTATGTGATATAACATTGTTTCACATTAACACTTCCTTAGTTTATCTATGAAGTTTAAAGTAAATTTGTTTAAATGTTTTCATTTCACATTTAGTTTATTTAATCACGATTTTTTAATATTTTTATTTCAATAATTTTTATCAATAGTTATTTTCATATTTTTTTTTTTTTTTTAATTTCCACTGAGCCTTAAAGTATGCTTGTTATTTTGCTTAACACTTTGTTTAACCGTTTAGTTTTTTATACATTTGTTAGTATCTCAAAGTTTAAAACGTACTCGTATTTAAAATTATCTAAATTATATGATGCGTACTTTATCATCACATAAACTTGTTTACATTAAACACGCATTTCCTTAATAGCTGCAAGCTTCTGCTTGCTTTTATGGCTTTTTTGTAATCACAATTTTTGCTTATCTGCAGTATGAAGGCTTTAGGCTTTTCTTTAGAGACTTTCTTCACTTTTTAAAACAAAGAACATAAATTCTCTATTTTAGCCAAATTAGACACTTTTATTCCATTTTGTTTAAGATAATTTTTACCGATTTTCATTTGATTATATAAAGTATTGATGTTTGTTTTTGAATCGCACTAAAATGTTTCGCCTTAAAAATACACATTAAATAAAAATATTAGAAAAATATATAATACAAATTATAATAAAATACTATGAAATATAATTATTATATTTTATAATTAAGTTTTTACGCTCTAGGTCTTTTTTATAAAAATATTGTAATTAATTTTATTTTTATAATCGATATTTCGCTACACCATTGGGTAGCATCGTCAGGAATTAAAAAATAGTTATATAAAATTTTAATTGAATGAAAAAAAAAAAAAAAAAAAAAAATTAAAATGATTGAAAAAACTTTTTGTCAATCAAATTTAAAAAATTAACATTTCAAAAACATTCAAAAACAAAATTTTTAAAAGCAAATAAAATGTTACTACGAATGATAAAAAACATTTTTAAACCTATTGATATTTACATAAAATTTCTTATATTAAAAATGTTTAAACAGTTTTTAGAAAAACCAAAATAATTTCACATTTATACATATATGTACATAAATTACACCGGAAAAGTTACAAAGAATTAAAAAATTATATTATACTATTATTTTTTATGTACTAAATGTCTATAATTCTGTGCAACATTTTCTGTATCTGCTTTAAAATTTATTCTTTTTTCAATCGGAACTTTAATTATTTGTAACATTTCTAACATATAACGACGTTTATAATTATTTTCCAAATTTAGAATTGATACATTTTCAAAGTTGGGATAGTGATTACTTTTTGAACAGTGGGATGACAATGCTGTTTTTTGTAAACTGATGTTATCCCTGTATCTCTGGTCTGATTTATGTCCAGCTATTCTCGTTTTAAGTTTATTCTTCGTTGTACCTACATATACTTTATTACAGTTCTCTTTGTCATTTCCCTTACAAGGTATTTTATACACTAAATTTGACATATCTAGTTTTTCTATTTTATCTTTTGGCTTGCTAAATAATCTATTTAATGTATTATACGTTCTATATGCCATCTTGTATTTAACTGTATCAAATATTTTTGATTTTTCCAATCGTTCAGATAAAACCGGTACATAAGTTATGGATTTATATATCTTTGGTTCTCTCTCATTTATTGTATTTGGTTTTCTATTACTTTTGTATTGCCTTATTAATCTATTAATTAGCTGAATTGGGAAATTGTTTTCGCTTAATATCTTTTTAATTTCATCTATATTCTTTCTGTGGAATTCTCTGTCACTAATGGTTAACACTCTTTCTATGAAATTTTTTGCTGTATTTATAATTATTCGTTTATTTTGTTTAGAATAATAATTAATAATTCTACCCGAAGCTGTGGGTTTTTGATACCAATCCATAATCAATTTGTTGTTCTTTCTAATTATTAAGGTATCTAAATAAGGAAGTTTTGAATCGCATTCCTTCTCTATTGTAAATTTAATGCAATTATCAAATTCATTAAATGTTTGCAGCATATTGTTAACAGCTGGTTCAGAAATTACACAAAACAAATCATCTACATATTTGGTTATTATACTTGGTTTTATACTTAATTTTTCAACACAAGAATCTAGCAATTTCTCCATAACTATATCCGCTACAATTGGTGAAGCAGGAGATCCCATTGGAAGTCCTTTCTGTTGTTTATAAATTTTCTGATTATATTGGAAATATCTATTATCCTCTATACAAAATTTGAGAATACGTAAAAATAAGGATTTCTCTATTTTTGTAAACTTTTCTATAATATCCCATTTTTCTTCAATTGTATGAATTGCTAAGTCAACAGGTATACTTGGAAATAATGATACTACATCTAATGAAATTAATTTTTCATCATTTTTTATATTTAAATTTCTTATTTTATTTTTAAATTCAAGCGAGTCTTTAACATTTTATTTGCTTTTAAAAATTTTGTTTTTGAATGTTTTTGAAATGTTAATTTTTTAAATTTGATTGACAAAAAGTTTTTTCAATCATTTTAATTTTTTTTTTTTTCATTCAATTAAAATTTTATATAACTATTTTTTAATTCCTGACGATGCTACCCAATGGTGTAGCGAAATATCGATTATAAAAATAAAATTAATTACAATATTTTTATAAAAAAGACCTAGAGCGTAAAAACTTAATTATAAAATTATTAAAAAGGTCAAAAAGTATAATAATTGTTTTATAATTATTATAAAACATTTGTTGATTGTTTTATTTATCTTTTTTATAAAAATTAATTTAACCTTCATTGGGGCTAATGAGGTAAATTAATTATCGATCAAAAATAGAGTCTTATCTATTTTTGTTTTATTTAATAATATTAACTATTTCGAAATTTCGCATACTTTTGGTGCTCTTCGTCAGGAAAAAATTGAGTAAAGCTGTGCACAACTTTTTGCTGATGAAGAAAAGTAATGCCATGTGAGGAATTGCATTACACCAAATAAAAAAATTTCATAGTAAGTATATGCGAAAAAGTAAATTTTGAGATCATGCTTATATTTAGTGTTTATAAAGAAGGGATTTCATCTATTTCTTAGGGATCCTGTGGTTTTACGACCGGAGACACAATCCTTCTCAACCTAACTCGACCTTATAAAATAGAAACAAAAAAGTAAGATACTATTGTGGGCATTTTTCTGCTCACTTTTGTAATCCAATTTTTGTAGTTCAAGATTTTATAAGAATCGGTTAATTTTAAGTATTTTTATTTTGCATGGACGCGGTTTTGCCCACTTTTCATACCAAAACTTGTATCGTCAATTAATTAAGAGCCAACAGGGTAAAAGTTGTGTAACCCCAAATTATTTAATTACTAGATTTTAAAATTGGAAAATATTTTCATGAATTTAATTTCTTTTGTTAACATTATTTTAACTAATTATTTAATATTATGCTAATTACCCATAACATTTTATAACAAAAATGTAATTCTGTTCAGGCCAGATCATTAAAGGAAATACTCTATTAGTAATAATATTCAACAAAAATGAGAAGTGTATATGTTAATAGAATAACATTACAGAATACTAAAGCTTCAAGAAAACACCAACAAACAAACCAAGTTTTTATTTTTCCTTACTGTCCTTCTACAGTTGGATGGTTTTTTTGCCATCGCTTAATTTAGGCGTAAGTTGTAATGAAATGCATTCTCAAGTTAATGTTGTTCTCGCAAGAGAATCGAAAAATAGCAAGAGTTGCCAACAGTTTGCACAAGCAGTCGTATGTTAGTTTAGTATAGGAACTAGCTCTTTTCCCCAACAAATAAATTGCATTTTTATTATAAAAGGTTATGGTTTTATTTTTCATTTATAAAAAGAGCTTCCAAATTTACAATAACTGTTTATTTTTTATTTTTTAAGATAATATTATAGGAAAAAATATGGGTTAAACCACTTTTGCATTTCTGCTATTTTAGCTCAATTTAAAAACAAGTTTCAACATGTTAAGGCAAGTTTATAAAAAAAATCAATCAAAATACATAGTACAAGAGCTATTAATAATAATACTTCACAGCACTGATACTGCAATTGAAGTTATTACAAAAAGTGTGATGCGACGAGGTGAAGTAACACAATTCCTTTTTTAAAATATGGTTGGTTTTTCCAATGAGTATGGTCACTGAGAGCCTCTTTTTAATACTGACTTTAGAGTACACTATCTAAGGAGGACATAACCATTGTTAGAATACTTGTAACAATTCTTGAATTTTACGGAATCTTAGTCACTGAACTCTCAACCACTCCACCGTGGTGTTACCAAACTAAATTTTTTGGTGGTTATATTTTTTCCAGCTATTTGAAGAAAAAAATTATGGTCGGAAAAAAATTATGGTTTTAGTGATCACAATAGTAAAGCAAACAAGCTACAAGGTGTATTCGACTTGCAACAATTTTGCTCTAAAATTTTGTTATATTACATTCTACGCAAAAACGATTTTTCAGCTCCATCTTCTTTTGAATACCAAAAGGTGGCCTATTCGGCTTTTGTATTGGTAGATGGTAATGTAAGGGACGTTTGTAACACCAGAACAGCAACTAACGAAATATGTGGGTTACACCACTTTTGCACTTCAATTAAATGTGGCCAAAATTTGTATAGAATCAGATGAAAAGAAATACTTGTTGAAAGATTACAGAAAGTTTACATAGATCCGCCGACTGTTCTAATATTAATTTTGCAATTTACCTAACGATGAGAAATTTTAGTGGAATCAAAAGCAAGGAAGTGGGTAAAATTTAACATATAAGATTTGTTTGCAAACGCAAAAACAGGTTAAGCCAAAGTAAAAGCTCTTAAGAAATGTTAGACATAACAATTGCGAGATATTGTCCCAAATGAAAAGGCTAAAACATAGATCCGCTTGAAAGATATTTTTTTTACGGAAAATCTATCTAACATTCAAAGCAGGTGATTGGACCACTATAAAAAAATTTATTTCAAATTGTTTTGTCCACATTGATTATTCATATTCTTTGTATGAAATTATCGTTAAAAAGTGCTCAATGTTGATATTATTTACGTATAAAATTACAAAAAAAAAATTTGCACTAACTAAATGTGCTGCCTTTTCCGTCCTATTCTTAAAATTTCAGAAGTCTAGTTGTCGCCGAAAGGATTGAATGTGTTATAAAGCTCTTGCCTTTTTCATTTTTTAACCACAATTTATTTCTTAATCGTAGTTAAAAAATATTATAATGCAGCATATAACGTAGTTTCCAGTAGGATACACTACTACATACATTTTGTTAATAACTATATTATATTGAAAACTAGCTTTGTGTGCGTCCTGAAAATATTTTGTTCGATTTTGCTTTGAAAGGAATTCACACCACATTTTACTCTTAGACTCTTACATATTTACTTTATATAAAGTTACCCATCCCTGAACAAAATTTCAAAATGCTAAAAATTATTGTAAAGCTCTGTAAATGGTGTTTAAAATATTTTAAAAACAATGTAATTCCACAAAGTAGAAATACAAATTGAATACAAATTTTATTCAATTGGCTATTTGGCAGTAAGTAATTCATATTTCGCCATTATTTTAAAACAGCACCATCTGTTGCTCAACCGTGTTTGAAATATCCCGCTTTCAATTCATATTTTTTCATTATTTTAAAACAGCGCCATCTGTTGCGAAATCGCGTTTATCCTGCTTTCAAAAATAAAGGATGCCTTAAGGTATGCAGTAGCTTTAAATGGATACTTTATCTTCTCTTTTTCTCTTGAAATTAACATATTTTTGCGAAAAAAAAGTATCCTGTATGGGAATTAGGATACTAAGATATCTCCTCGCAAATTTTGTTAAAATCCATCCAGTAGTTTTTAAGTGATGCGAATACAAACAAAAAGACTGACAGACAGAAAGACAGGAAATGAGTTACTAATTTCTTATATTTATAGATTACAGTAGATGATATTGTTATAGATACTATAATTTCAGTGGCATCACTTTCAAATATTTCGCTATTATTATTAAAAAAAAATACTTTTATTACTTATTAAAAAATTATTAAAAAATACTTTTATCACGTAAACTGTAAAAAATAGTTTATTTGATTAAAGCATAATGCCTAAGAAAAGTCGAGATTCCTTATCATTTAAAAAACAAAAACTGAGGCGTAAAATAATTTTAAGTTCAATACAACTGTTAATTATATATCATAGTATTATTTTTAAACATTTTTTACTTTAAAATTTATAGGCTGAAATTTTCCTGGATTTCAGACATTCCGTCAAATATTCCACTTCGTTCTAAATTTGTTTAGTAACAAAAGTAATTTTTATATATTTTTGTAAACACAAAGTAAAAAGTCAAAAATATTTTAGCAATTTTTTATAGTGAATTTAAGCTTCTTTATAAATAAAATGAATTAGCCCTTGTACTCGCAGTATATTTTCTTAAGATTAATATCTTGCATCATTTTATGTATTATGATATCACACTCTGATAGAAAAACGTACTAGAAATTTTAAAAATGACTGAGTTCAAACACTCTTAAGCGTAAATATTTGTTTTCCCTTTTCAAGAGTGATTTTTTGTTCACTAACAAAATTGATTAAATAAACATTAAATACTTTTATAAGAAACTGATAGGCACTTGTAGAATGTAAGAGCTCTAGAAGCTTTATTTTCTATTATTGTTTGAAAGAACATTAGCCTTTTCCACAACGTGGAAAGTTGACTTAAAATATATTTGAACTGAGGTGTTAGTTGAATATAAATATAAAACTACACTGGGCCATTTTTATTTATTCAGTTGCTAAATCCATTTCAAAAAAATAGATATTCAAAAAAATGAAAAACTCTAAAAAGAGGCCAAACATTTGAAAGATAGTCGTAGAGAATTTTGTTGTCTATCATTCGGTATAAAAATTTGCAATTCTGAATTAATCCTCATTCTTGGTACCGTTCAACCCTTTGCATAATGTGTAATTGATTTAATTTTTTTTATTTAGAAATTGATTTGTTAAATAACAAAACTTATTTGTTTTTTGTGATTTCTTTGTTGTTTCTATTTGAAATTAACGCGTATTTTTTAAATACAGCAACAATTTTTCTATAACTTTTGTACTTAGATTTATATTGGACACTAAAATATATTTTAATTTATATTTTGGGTATTTATATACATATAATTCTTTTTTGTTGTTTTAGATATGCATTCGTCAAGAACATATATTTGTGGTGAATAAATATTTGAAAAATAACGAAAAATATTTGTGAAAACTGCTTTAAAATGAAATGTGTAATCAGGTTCATCATATTGTATGCCAGAAATATATGGTATGTATGATGAGAACCTGGAAACGACAATGACGTCTGTTACTTCTACGTTGTGAAAATAAACAGAATGAACCCTGGAAATCGTATCAAAGCGTTGAGAGTTGGTACAAGAAATATTATATACTTGCCTATAGTTAACCAGGACCACATCATACTTCCAACACTTCATAAAAAACTCGGCATAATAAAACAGTTTGTGAAGGCGCTTGACTAAATTAGCGAATGTCACAATTTGCTTTCACGCAAGTTTTCAAAATTATGTACAGAAAAATGTAATGGGCCACAGATTAGGAAACTCGTGTTAAAATAATGACTGAAGTCGAATATGGAAAGTTTGGTACTCATTTGTTTTGTTATATCCTAGGCAACAACATGCAAAGAAAAAAACATGGTTATTGTATGATCACGGAAAGTGTGGTTCTCTGTAACAATACATGTTTGCTGTGAACAATTTATAGTTATTCTAAACAATACTTTGGTCACGATAAACAAGTTTTTGTTAACAGTTAATCATGCAATGGTTATACGCACCAAAAAAGCAACATATTAAAATTCAAACCACAACGAAATTTTTTTAATATTTAAAAATAAAATTATATTTATAACCATAATATATTATTATTAAACATAGTATGTTAAGTATGACTAAATATAAACAAATAATGTTTGGTTTTAAAAATATATATTTTGGTTTTGGTCTTTTTTCAGTTCAGAAATATGTATCAGTTCATCTAAAACCGTAAAAACATTAAATAACATTAAATACACATTTGTTGTCAACAAATAAAAAATATGTATATATATGTATGCTATTTATAAATATATTTATACGTTGTCACATATAACTATTTACATGTTTCACATTATATTATAGTATGTTTATATTATAAACATAATTATGGTTGTATATTACAATGTTATTTTTATGTTAGACAATAATATGTTCCAATGACAACAATATTATAATTATGGTTTAAAATAATATGGTTTGAATATAACCATATAATTCAACCATAACATGTTGTTTAGATTGTGGTTACCTCAACCATGTTTTTTCTTTGCGTAAAGACCAAGATGAACAAAATTTTTAGTCAAAATTTATGATGAATGTAAAGTTTTTTTTTTGTAAATTTTTTCATTAATTTTAAATTTTCTCATTCATTTAAAATTTTTAGCTATTATTATTTTTATTTCCTGACGATGCTACTGAATGGTGTAGCGAAATATTGAGGAAATTAAAATTAAATTTTTTTTTAAAAGAGACCTTGTTCTTAAAACAGAATTATTTAAAACTATAAAACGGTAAAAAAAACTACAATAACTATTTAGTAATAAAAAATTAACTGCTTGATTTTAAGGTATTTTACATAAACAAATAAGATAGGTTTTTTACAAATATATATCAATATATTTCATTCCTTTCATAATGAAATTTTAAATTGTACAATGTTACTTTTCAGTGAGACAATAGTATGGTTCTAACAAAACAATATTATTATTATGTTAATAATATGTTTTGATTACAACCATATAATTTAATCATAATATATTACTCTCAGGTTATGGTTACCTAATCTATGTTTTTTCTTTTCGTAAAAAAATAATTTGATTAAATTCCTTATATTGAAGAAATTCCTCTAATATGTGATATAATAATGATATAAATACGATATGATGAAACCAGTTATATTAACTAAAATTATAAATTAATTTTTTCATTCTATAAATTTAAATAATCTTCATCTTTATTAGAAAAGAATCTTTAACATAGTCTGAAAATAAAACTGCATAACATTAAAGCTCTACTCCTTGAACCTTCTCGATTTTGACCAAAATTTACACAACTCTTTATCTCCATATACCAACGGAACATACTAAATTTAATTTTGATTTGTCAAATGGTATGACCTGTACAAACTCCAAAAAAATAGTGGCATACCCACCCACATTTTAATAAAATTTAATAAATTTTTTTTTAAATTTTTGTAATTTTTTTTTTTTTTTTAATTAACAATTTTTATTAAAATTCTGAAAATTTAAAATTTTATTGAAATTCTATTGATTTTAATAAAATTAGTTTATAAGAATAAATCGTATATACAACCTTGTCACATATTGAATATACATATATAAGGCCTTCCACACTCGCTTCTGCTGACAAGCTTTCCAGCAGAATGTCAAAAAATTGTCTGGTAGAAGGCTTTTAACTTAATGCCTTTTGGAACGAACTTCGTAGGAAAAATTAAAGAAAATTCTGACAAAACAATTAGTTTCAAAACTGTTAGACTTATAATCAATCTTTCGAGTCACTGATTAAACTTTCAAGAGACACTAAATTAAATAAAGGAAAATAATATTTTGTTGTTTTGTTTTTTTTTTTTCAAAATAACCTTGATTTTATAACCGTTTTTACATTCTTTGTTGCCATAAAAAAAATAAATTTAAAAGCAGAAAATCAAAAAACTTAATGGCAAAACCATGCCATATAAAATAAGATATAAAAAATAGAATATCCGCTTCCCTTCTAAAAGATTTGAATTAGATTTATGTAGTAAATATTTAAAGAGGGAAAGCCAGGGTCTTCTAAAAGCCCTTTTTTGGAAGAAACGGAAAATTGAGGATCGTAGGGAGAGAAGGTGTAAACATGTCTTAAAGAAAGCCTGAAATGAGGAAGCCATTTCGCTGGGTTATAATGTGCGAAATGCGAATACGATTTAAAGTATCTTAAGGCTGTACATATTTTGCAAATAAAACAATTATCTGAAATGAACCTTTCATAACCACATAAACTGAAAGTAAAAAATAAAATTATAGCTAAAAACAATTCAAAATATGTGCTACTGAATACTCATGTGAACTAAAAATTAAAAATAAATTTGAATTTATTTATGCAATAAAAAGCATATCATGCTTCCTAAATTTTTTCATTGTAATTTTAAATTCAATAGTAAGCGTTTCACACTTTTTAGTACACAAGAGGTAACTTCTTATCAAATGAAATTATAAAAATTACACTACACCGAGTTTGGGGACTAAGGAAAAACGTGTTCCTTAAAATTTTTTATAAAAACTTTTTATGTTATTTTAAACAAGAAAAAACTAATGTATACTTTTAGGCAGTTTTGACATGTTTGTAAATAGATATTTATAATTCCAGTTTATTGTTGACAAATTATTATTAAAATTATTATTATTATTAAATTATTATTAAAAGAATCAACAAACCCAATACATAGTAGGCTCAGAAATTGTATTAATTTCATAATAGCATTTGAATTTATAGTACATTAAGAAACCCTATTGTTTTCGCTACAATGTCTGTCCGTCTGTCCTTCTGTCCGTCTGTCAGCGCCTTTTATCTCTGGAACCGTAATAGGTAGACTTTTGAAATTTTCATAGATAATGTAAAACCGTTGCCGCTACAGCAACAAATACTAAAACTTATAGGGTGTTATTCACGAATATTATTTTTCTTGAACTGTAGGAGGCATACACTAAACATTTACAAACAGTAATTAAAAACTTAGTTCTCTTTATAAACAAGTCTAAAAGAATAAACCTAAAAATTAAAGGGTGTTCCATTAGTGGTGTGATTTGCATGTATAAGGCCTAATTTTGTAACCATAATAGATAGACTCTTGAATTTTTCACAAATTGTGTATTACTATGGCCCCTATAAAAACAGTAAAAATTAAATGGTTTTCCGACAGTGACGTGATTTGCATGTATAACGCCTTATTTTTGGAACCGTAATAAGTTGACTCTTATAATTTGCACAGAAGGTTCGATGTGTTTCCACGGCCGCTATGACGATTACTAAAAATTAAAGGGTGTTCCGACAGTGACATGTTTTTCACGTATAGTGACTTATTTTTTAATCGTGATATATTCATAGAAAGAGAAATGCCATGGACGCTATAAAAAATAACAAAATTAAAGGGTGTTTACAGTATATTTTTTATTATAATATTTACTAATGACTAAAGGGTAGTCCATCAGTGCCTGATATTTTATAGAAAATGTATTACCATGGCCGATATGACGACAATTACTAAAATTTAAAGGGTGTTCCAATAGTGATGCACATTTCGTGAATATGGCTTTAATTTTAAAATTAAAGGTTGTCTTATTAGACATGAAAAAATTAACAACTTGGATTTTTAAAGTTGTACTAAACATAGTACGGAATCCTACATGTGTGAGTCTAACTCGCACTTGACTGATTTATTTATAATACACATCTATTTCTGTAATTTATATTTTAAGTCATATATAGATATAATAAAATATTAACTCATTTCCTGTCTGTCTTTCTTTTTTTTTTGTTTTCATATCATGTAAAAACTTTTGCATGGATTTTAACAATATTTTGTGAGGAGGTGCCTTAATATCCTATTTCCTTAAATTCGTATTTCCATGAGAATGTGCAGAAAAAGCAGTGAAAGTATGCCGATTTTTTACCGATTTTAAGGTACTGCATACTTTAAGGTATCTTTTATTTTTGAAAGCAGAATGTTTTAAGCAATGTTTCGCAACAGATGGCGCTGTTGAAAAAAAATGAGTAACCTCCTGTCTGACTTTTATAGCGCTTAACAATCATTTTTTAAAATTTTATATAAATTCTAAAATTTTATCCAGGGATGGATACCTTTAATAAAGTAAATATATAAGAGTTTTAAAATCTGGAGTGGATTACTTTCAAAGCAACATCGAACAAAATATTATCAGGACACACACAACGTGTTTGGGCACAGCTAGTTCATCAATATAACTTTAAATCGAGATGTTTTACGAGTTGTTTTTCATTACAATATGTTAACATTTATGGAATTTATTAGGAATCTTATATAATAATTTTTATTTCTATTCATGCTTAATCCTTCTTTTTTTAATTTATTAAATATCATGAATATTTATTTTTAAAAATATAATTTTCTGAGTGAAAAATCCGATTTTTGAGCTAAACTAAATTAGAAGTATATTCAGACTATTAGAAAGCGAAATAGCTACATATCTGCTGTTACTCATGAATAGAAATAACTTACATTTTCAGTAATATTTTAAATGCTTATTAATTAATTGTTATTAAATTTTTATTTTTAATAATATTTGGCGATTATGAGCACATTTTTTGTAAAAATGATTATGATTATCATTCTTCGATATTCGGTAAATGCAATATTTTGAACTTAATTAAGGGAATAATACTTTTGTTTATGGCACCTTTAAATTTAATTAAACTCACTCTGTTAATAGCAAACATCTAAGAATTTAATATGAATAAATCTTTGTTTATAAGAGTAATAACGAAGCTTTTTGAAATTTTAAACAAAATGAATTATATTAGAAATATAATTATAAAAACGTTATACTGTAAAAGTATAATTTTAAAATATTCTTCAAATTTTCAAGTAAATTTTTATTACTTTAAGTAATTTTCTCAAAATAAGTTTTGAAGGATTTTAATTCGTTTTTATTTATTTAGTACACATTGATTGCTTTCTTGGGATTTCACGTTGACCGACATAAATAATAACAGCAACAACAATAGAAAAAACATACAAAATTTAAGTTAAATAACCTTTTTTTCTATTTAATATTTAAATTTCACACGACTTCGGAAAATGTATTATTTTGTTGCCTAATAATATGCATTTATCTTGCAAATATTTTACCTTAATATATGCTTTGATTTTTTAGAAATCATTAGATTTTTGTTAAAACGAATTTTTTTTTCTATTGGTCGTTAAGTTGTGGGACAACAAAAAATTTGTTAAACCGTCGCATTTTTTTTTTTTTTTTGGCGATTTATATGACGAATTTCACTTTTTTAATAGACCGTTAACGTTGATATCCTTAACGAAACTAAACGAGCTCATTTGTACAAGAAAAACTCGGCCAATTTCTAATAGCAAATTAACTAGTTCTCTCCTAGCATCCTTTAAGCAGCCAGTCTCTCTATTTCACACACAACAAAGTGTGTATAGTTGTGTTCTGTTCTCAGTGCACTCGTGTGCATTATAATGCTGTGGCTCTCTAGCGAGAAGTAGTCGCTGTTTACCGCTTCTTTAACGAAATTTGACACTTGTAACCTAGTGAGTAAAATATAAACAAAAAAGTCTCCAATTTTTGCCCCAACAAAAAGGGCGTATAAATGCGCATACTCCGATATCATTGTGAAAAATCTCTACACAAGTAGGAACATTATGGAAGTGGAACATAATAACAGTTAAACAATTGCAATCCAATGACTGGGGGGTTTGCAGAAGCAAAACCAAAAGTCAATGGAAAAAGCAAAAGCTTTGTGCTTTCTTCTCATTATTTGCATTGAAAACAAGTTCAAGGTATTTTTTGTTGAACCTCATCATGGTTCTCGTCATTACAAAAAAGATAATGATTTTGTTTTTGCTATTATTATTGTTGTTGAATTTCTTTTATAATCATGAATGAACAAGTCTACTTTTATGTTTTGTTGCTGCATTGTATTTGTTTCATTCACTTTCAATGTGTTTTCTTTTTCAATATAAAGACTCGAATCTATTGCGATTACAACATTTCACTGTGTTACATTTTAGGTACATTTTTTGCTTAAATTACTTTCTAAATATCTATCTTAAATTATTTCTCTTATTTTTAGTATTTTTGACAAAATATTAATAGCAAAGCTAAACCTAGTTCGATTTAAAAAACGCTTCTTAATCATCCGATAAGGTATGGCATGAAGACTTAACATACATACAGTCTGTCAGTGAAATGTTTTTACATAATGAAAAATGTTTTGTTTTTGGGTGTAATTATACAGGCTTAGTGTCTTTTTAATGTTTAAATTATTTTTTATTAATTCCATTTTAGCCATATATTAAATAACAAACAACAAAAAAATAGAAAAAAGCCACAATTATAATTAAAAAAGGAAGAAGATCAAGAGAAGCACAAAAATTTATTTGTCAAGAAGATGTTTTTACAATTTTGGCTCTGATTGTTATTTTGATATTACTGTCAATATTTATTGGCCAACCATAATTTTTTTCTAAAGTTGAGTGACCAATGATATGTTTTACTGGTTATTTTATTTAGATTTCCTAAAAATACGTGCTAATTTAAAATGCCTGGTAAAATAATATCGACTAATCTGATTCAATTGGTTTATTATAATCTAGCGATTGGAGAAACAGAATTGTCTAAAATGTGTTCAACAACAAGGTTGTTAACAATATGTTAGGTCGTAAAAAATCAAAATAGGCTCACATTAGAGCTTTCAACTGGCCAACTTCGTAGGGTTTTGGAGAGAACAGAAGGTGTTTTAAGAAAGAAGGTAGACGAAAACCCTTTGCTATCCACAAGAACACTTTCAACTTAAGTAAGAGATGAATGTAGCGTTACAGTCCCCCACGAAATGGTAAGGCAAGTCTTTCAGTAGAACGGGTATTCGTCAAAAATAGCTCCTTGCTATAAGGAATATTAATAAACCTGTCGATTGCTGTGATGTCGTTATTTTTTACGAAGAGATTGAAATATTGCATTAATATAACGGTGGGTCCAATAGAGTATGTTAGAAAACGACTAAAAGCGTTAGAAAGTCGTAACATAATTCCAGTAGTAAATTTTAGAAATATTCTCTAAGGGTTTGTAGGTCCTTATCTAGTAAGGGAGTTGGATTAATTTATTTCATTGTTTACAGATCTATTTCCATGGCCAATAAATATAGAATTTATACTGATAGAAAGCCGAATTTCAAGTTTTATCAGGATAATGACCCCAAACAAAAGGCTCTTCTGCTAAGGACGTGATTTTCTTAATCTGTGGCAAAGTACTGTATACTCCAGCTCAGAGTCCTGACTTATTTATCCAGTCTGAAAAAAAAAACGTTGTAAGAGGAGTTCCAAAAGCCAGGATGAGTTTAAAGCTGTAATTTTAAAGGAATGAAATAAAATTTTAGCAGATTGTGTGCAAAAATTAGTTTATTCCATCGAAGGGTGTCTGCAAGCCGTGATTGATGCCAATGTTTGCCTACCAAATTACTGATTGTCTTACAATTCCATATCAATCGCAATTTGTTTCATATTATATTTTTTCATATTATCTTAGTTTTAATCTTGTTTTTTATTAAATAGATTGGATTATAAATAAAATAAAATACTGTTGTCATAACTTTCGGTAAAGACCGTTGTCACTGGCTGTTGTTTTGGAAAGTTTGGCGAGCGCTTTCATGATTTTCGAGCCCCGTTTAAAATAGTACTCTTTTAAACGCGGCTATGTTAGAACATTTTCTTGACAGACTGTATGTATAAATTAAATACAAATCGTAAGTTCCTTCTGAAAGTTAGAAGATTTGTTAAGCTCACCTTATCTAATTGAAGCAGAAGTTCCGAAAGTTGTATACTTGGTGTTTACCTCAGAAATGCCAACTATCAGCAGAGTTCACATAGCGACATTTACTGGTGTCACATCAGAAATAGCAAAATAGGCAGCAACGTATATAACGTATAAGATGGTTAATAAACCATCAAAACAAGAGGTGGTCGCAGACTTTATCCACACAAATTGACGATAGATGATTGAATACAATTTTCTCGACTTTTATTATTTGAATTTAAATAGTTAAATAGATGATGCTTGCCAACTAAACACTATCCAAAGAAGATAGATGCGAAAGAAGCTAAAGATGGATGTAGCGAACCAGAAAATTTAAATATTGTCTTTTAAATATTTAAATGCGCATACATTTTATGGGAGGAGGAATTAGACGTTGCCCCTTTGGTTTTGCATTCAACATAATATGCTTTTAAAACACTTTGTATTTTTTACTTTGTATTTTTTAAAGTTTTTATAGCTCTGCAGCAGTTTTGCGAGTATTCGCTAGGTCAGTAATAATACAGCTGCGTAGAATAAAACCTACTTTATTGTAATAATTAGTTTTGATAAATTTGCAAACTGAAGAATCATTTGTTAATTATTTAAAAAGTTACAAGAAAAAAAAACTAATTTGGAGAACCTTAGGAAAGTAACAAATTGTTTGTACCCAATTGAATACAATGGCTTATAAAGTATGCATTTTTTTTAATTTTTCCTCAAACTGAAATGGAATTTCAAGCTATCATAACTTTAAATTTTTTGCAACGAACGTTTTAAAAGTTTGAACAGCGCACTGAATTTTGTGGAAAGAGACCACTACACATTAAACATTGCGATTATTTCAGCAGCTCTAGACTGTAATACGGATGAGGAGGAAGGTGTTGCTATTTCTTTGACATTGACCGAATTCCCCATGATGTACCAGTTTTTTTTTCATATTTTATTTATTATATCATCAATATATTTGAACTAACAATAATTACCCATATCTTAAATCTAAAATAAAAATAAATATCAAAAAATAATTAAATATACGTGTTAAGTCCAGCAGACAAAAAAAATGTATGTTTCACGGTTGCTGCTATCATATCTGACGTTCGGGCGAGAAATAAGCAATGTCCCTCCTTTTTAGACGAATGTACCAGGTGGGGTAGAAATATTTTGAAATATTATGCCAACCGAAGTTGATCGCGGAATATAATTAGGGGATGGGTGGTGTCGACCAGTTATTAAGAGCCTGATTGTGTCAATATCGATAGAATGAAATGAAATAGTGGCCACCGTTATTTGCGAGGAAAGAAATAACGATGGTCAATATTTACTGCAATATTGTGGTTAGTACATGGAAGCTGTATAAAACAGCCGAGTTTAAACGTTTCGCTACTACTTACAAATTTATACTCAAAAATTGTTCACTTCCCAACGCTTACTAGCTTCCTGTGTAGCAACTAATGCTGGAAAACGCTTTCCCAGAACGATAATAAAACCCTTACGATGCCATGAATGCCATAGGAGAATAAGTCGGATATCTGAACAATGTGGTGTACCACTCTGTGAAGAAAAAGATTGATAAAAACATGTTGATACACTAAAAAAAAGCATACTCATTAAGCCATTGTACCCGTTTGGGTACAGGTCCAAAAGCATAGTTCCTGAATTTTTTACTTTTTTTATTTTTTTGTATTTTTCTTATTTTTTGTGTATATTTTAGTTAAGCTAAATAAACGAAATCAAAAATTTTTAGTTAATAATGGTCTTGGTTGTTAATGGGTTAAATGCTGCTAGTATCTAAAATAAATTTTTAAAATTTTTTCTTTAAAATTAATCACCTAATTTGTAATAAAAATATATGCTAACTTAGCGAGAATAAAACGAACTTAAGCCTATCTAAGATTTCATTTCTAATAGAAAAAAAACCGTTTAAAGTTTTGGTTAATTTTTTTAATGATGCTTGTCATTGGTAGCAATAGTGATACCTACTTTATGAATATTTTAAGTGATTGAGTTTAGGGTCCAAAAAATTCAAAATCCGATAATAACTTTCTCTTCTTTTTTAAAATGGGTTAAAAAGAAAATATTTGTTTTTTTTTTTTGGCATAATTAGTGACGAGCATGGAGAGCGCTTCCATCAAGTGACGGCCAGACTTGAACACTGGTACAGTGGTAAAAAATTGGATTCACAGTTAGGCAACATTTGTTGGAACTTACAAGAAGATTTGTTTGAAACAGAAGAATCATAAAGAAATGATTAAACGATGTGACAATAAAGCACATTTGATAAATTAATAGCAAAATAAAAAAAAAAACAATAAAAAAAATTCACAAATTAATTACTTTGCGCAAACAAAAATGACCGTGTTTTTATTATAATTTTGTATTGTTTTTTCGCGAAAAAAAAAATAGATTTTTGGAGAAAAAAATAAGAATGTCATGTAATCTTTTGTTTACTCAACAGAGTTGAATTGATTTAAATTTAAAAATTATCCCAAAAGTATAATAACATTTTTTTTTTTTTTTGTAATTTAGCTTACATATTTTAAATCGCCAATATCGCAAATACGAGTGCTAACTTCTCAAAACAGCTAATGCCATTGAATTAGCTTTACCAGTAGGCAGCCCATACATGCAGCTCATACATCGCTTTTAGAGCAGAAAAAGAAAGCGAAAAAAATTACTATGTGGTTGAAAAAAAGTTTTCTCTGGGAGGAAAAAAATACATTATTCATATCTAAAAAATGGGCAAAAGAAAAAGTCAACAGTTTGTTTCTGCACCCCGTGGAAGCGTGGAAAGATCACTATATGCTCTTAAATTGGTATCAAGTGGCCTGAGTTTAAATCTGTCCACAAAAAAATTATGTAAATAAGCATAATGAGTTTTATTTTCTGACGGAAAAATAAAACTCTATTTATAAGAGTTTCATTTGAACTTTTATTTTTCCATTAATAAAATAAATAAATCTGAACTATGGAGTAGAGATCGATTTTTTGAGATCACCATAGATTCTGGAAAAGCTCGTCAATACAAATCTATTGATATATGCCAGCGTATATCTCTGTTGACTCAAACATAATGAGTTTCTGATTTTAATTTTTTTATAACTGTTATTTACGGTCCCTGATGTAAACAATTCAAAATTAAAAACTATTTATTTTCACAGTACATATTGAAAAAATTATGTTAAAAGGAATCAATATACATATTTTATAAATTCTTTTAAATAAAAAGGAATATATTGTTGTTCGTATGTCTGTTGTTGCAAAAATCCGTCACTCAAAGTAAATTATTAGTTATAGAAACGGTTCTCAAGCTTTAGAGTATAACTTCTTTTGTTTTGAAAGTGCTGCAGATATGGTCTCTGATAATTACAGAGACGTTGCAACTTAGATTTTTTATAAAATTCGATTTTTTTCGACCCAGCACAATAAAATTTAATTATGGGAGGGAGTAGGGTTAAAGAAACCCCCCTGCAGGAACATTATAACACATAAAAACTGTTCGGCCTAAAAACGGCTAATTAACTGACCAATCGATGGATGAGCTCTTAATGAAAAGCAAGATATACATACTCGTAAAACATGCGAGCATATTCCATTATATTAACGATAAAACAGCAAAAACAACTCACATTGCATCGATGTTCAAGAGAGTCAATAAAGGCAATAAATAGGATAACCTACTATTACCTATCAGCTTCTTCGATTTTTGGTGGTCGCGGTCGAGTAGCTCTATAACAGACTTTGGAGCACCGGTAAATACATGGGATGTATTCTTGTAAACCATTTCAGAAAACCGAGGTACTTGAAAGTTTCTTTGGAGTTTTGAAAAATGTGCTTAGACCATCAAATAGTACACTGGATTTTAATCGCAAAAACATCTAGAGCTTCCGATTCCCTAATACTTATACCTTCCAAAACACAGATAAGTCACCATTTTGTCCAACGTCTGTGCCAAAACATAGATACTTGAGTCTTATGAGCATTAAAATCGTATTTATTCGCTTTTCCCAACCACATATACCACATTGATGTTTTGTCTCTTGATCCCAATCTCTAAGATGCTCGGCATATCGCTGATTGAATATGAATTGTCAATGCTGCTGTCATCTGCAAAAGAGCAGTTAAGATTGAAAGTTTGACTCATAAGGTCCTTTAAAAAAATAAGAAATATGGTAGGAGAAAGAAGAGAGCCTTGTGGTAACTCTGAATTAATCTTGAACTCGTTTGATGATGTCGCATCTATAACAACTCGAATAGTGCGATACCTAACAATGCTCGATATAAATCGAGAAAACTTATTATGACAATATAAGCAATAAATTTTACAGAAGTGCAGCATGCTACACTCTATCAATAGCTCCCCCCGGGGGTACCAGTGCCCGACCAATGCCGGTAGGACTAGTACCACGAGAATCGGTAGCCCCACAGAGACCGTCTCGTTTCTGTGGCCGGTTATTGGTGAGGTCCCCTTCGGAGAGCCATCAGCTTACTTTCGTTAGCGTTAGCATCTAGCCGTGTTGGCCCTTATCTGACGTTGTTCTTTCCACCCGGAATGTGTAGACCAGCACCCCCCATTGCATCATATGAATACCGAACACTTATATATGCGCAATAAAACGACAGTAGCACCACTTTTAAATCTCATTGTCCTATCATTAGTGCCCACGGGCAGAACTTTTGCCGAAATGATGTAATCAATGAAAACATTTTTCCGAAATGAAAGCTAGCAATTCTATTCTATCTTATCTATTCTATCTTTGAACCAATGTACTAAGGTACCTCCCACAAAATTCATCCGTTCTAATTAAATTCATCACGTAATGCAAACACGTTGATACAAAAAGTAGGACAGATACACGTGAATTTCAAAAATTGGTGTATTTTATTCCATATCGATTGTTATCTGCAACAACAACAAAATGTTCAAAAAATATTTCATGTACAGGCACGGTACTATTAGAGTTTTATTATAAGTGTAGATATACCTATAGATTGTAGGTGTGGTAAACTTTTATTCTTTACAAAAATAAATAATTTCTCTATTGTAATTTATGGCTGAAAGTATTTTTGAGCAAATGGTATTGTACAAATATATAAACTTGTAGAATTGAAGTAAAACAAACTACGATGTATAAGTACATACTTAACAAAATAATTCTTTTATTTTCTTTTTCTCTACAGTTTACAATAAAAGAGTGTAATGCGAAAAATGCATGTAATATTTCCTAGAAATTGTTCATCTTCAACAACATTCTTTACAAAATATGAAAAAATTCTTTACAAAATAAAACTGCATCTGTACTATTCATAAAATTATTTTTTAATTCTCTCTTTAATAGCCAAGGAAAATCCTTTTTAAATGTTATAACTACAAATGTACAAATACGTAAACAGACAAAGAATTTTACTCAGGCATTCATTTACACCAAAATGAAAGTACTGTCTTGTGAATATGCAATATGTTGTTAGTTTGTTATAACATTTTTATCTTTTAGTAAAAATATATATTGGTTTTGGGTTTTAAGGATCATGAGAAGAATATAAAGCCAAATTGTTTTTATTTTGTATTTACACAAACGCCGTATATTTACTTCTTACGTGGTCGAAAAGGGATCCGTTAAGGAAGTGGTCTGCTTCGTTATACCCCCTGCATTACTTCTTACGTGTAGATTAAAACAATTTTTGTTTAAAAAGCCAATTAACCCGCCTATGAAATTAAGAATATGAAAGTTAAATTTAAATTTAAAACAAAAATTCAGTTCTATAAAAATTAACAGTACTAAATACGACTTTGCGGAATCCTAGAAACCTTTCATCATACCGATTTACGTTTTTACATTTGGCCCTAATGATTTCCAATTTCATTTGTTTAATTGTACAACAAATAAAATAGGCATTTGTAAATCAAAGTATGGCCAAACTTTAACTCGAAACCGAACGTTATTCTAAGAGTAGCCTTGTGCAGTTCTCTAGATATAGGATAATAATTTTATATAGAGATATTCGGTCTGCGATCATTAATAGAGCTTCAATACACCTTATTATGAGAGCTCAAAATTTCAACACTCTAATTCTTTGCTCGATTATGTAAAATGATACATGAATTTCTTGAATATAATTTTAAAATGATACATGACATAGTTCCCAAGCATGGGAGATACCACGTCCCAATCCCGTCAGTTTTTTAATTAATTAAATGTTTTAATTTTTGCTACAACTTCTATCCGTCTATCACGACCGTCTATATCTGGAACCGTAAAATGTAGGCTCTTGAAGTTTTTACACAATTTGATTTACTGTGGCAACAAATACTTAAATAGGGTGTTCTGCGGCCCTTTTTCTTTAAAAAAAATTAAAATCTATCACATCGAGATTTTTTAATGGGCTTGGCAAATATTAATTCATTAAGCAAGCTTTCACATTAGTATGTTTCATCATCATTAGTATGTTAACTCAAGAACGATTCATCTGATTTAGACAAAACAGGCTAGAACTGCCCTAAATCAATTAAATTTATTTATATCAGAAAGTTTTAAGTAGAGAGGATTTTGTTGATGGCCTTGAAGAGGAAGCACTTATAGAATGATAAAGATGACCTTTGAGAAAGAACATCTTTATCGTTCACCACTTCGTTTCTGTTAAAAGACACTTCAAATTATTTTCTTATATTTTCTCATAAATCCTTGCATTAACGTCATGATTGTCAGGTTGTAAAAAAAAAGAAAATAATCATTTTCATAACCATGTAGCGCACTCCAAATCATTGACATAATTAATGATTTTCTTTTTGAGCCAACATGAAAGCTTTTTACTGGGGCTTTTCCAACCACCTCGATAGACCGATTAGTAAGACGCCAGTCTATCAGTCTAGAGGTTGCGGGTTCGATTCCCGTCAAAGATTCTGGGTGTATTCTGTAGAGAAGCAAATACCTTCACATATGTATTGTTGTTTTTTTTTTTTTTTAATAAAAAAAATTATGGCTATTTACGATGTTATTTTTAAATTTAAGAAACATAAAAAAATATTTTCTACATTAAGTGACTTCTTGGATAAAAATTCTCATCATTGGGTGGTTTCAAAGTTGTTTGAGAGAATATTAATAACTAAGCTGAATCCAATTCTTAGCGCGAAAGGATGCATTCCGAACCATCAATTCGGCTTCAGAAAACAACATAGTACGATCCAACAAACACACAGATTAGTAAATGTAATTAAAACGACCTTTGAAGAAAAAAATATTTATTTAACAAAAAAAGCAAAAGAGAATCATTAAAAGAAAAAAAATTAAAACAACGTGAAAAAATATAGGTGGGCGTGGTTTTTTGCCCACCTCCAATGGGATGGTCTGATATTGCTGAATCGCATTCCCAAATTTTTTGAAACTATGTCTGGCAGTTTGGTGGGCTTAAATTTTCTGTACCTTGTTTAGTGCCTTGGCAAATGACATGTGGTCCGAAATTAATATTGTAGAAATAATGCATCGAATGACAAACTTATATATATCCTTTCCACCTGTGGTGAAAGGTATAATAGATCATTATACTAATGTATTTTTAAGTAATGATAATTTACTAACAAGATTTTAAAACTCCAGTAAAGTAAGCGGATCTTAATCCGCTATAGTATTCTGCAGTTTTTTAAATAATAATTAATGATTCATCTCATAGATAGGGTGAAAGAACTAGGAATTTAGAAATCTTTATTAAAGAAAAAAAATTTTTAATAAATTTAATATAAAATTTTACCTAAAAAGATGAAGTATACCAGTGTAATACTGGTGTCCTACTTTTATAAACATACATCTTCCAGATAAATAAATGTCTATGTTTCAAATTGTAATAAAAGCGGTTTAGTCGCACAAAATTGTCCGTTCCCGTTTTTCCCCTATCATATCTTATAAGTTAAAGAACTATCTACGAAATTCTATTAAAAACGATTAAGTTATACACGAGAACATTTTTTTGCCTTTTCTCGCCTCCCATTCATAGTTTTAAAAACCTTATTGCACCTTCTAGATAAGAATCTATGTACCTATTTTTTTAATTTCATTAAAATTGTTTCAGCGGTTTATCCGCAAGAGATTTATGATATAAGACTACATTAAATTTTAAAATTCAGTGTTGGCAACACTGACAGGTACGTTAAATTAAATTATACTACAGAGTCTGTTATGCTGTCGGCGTTCAACATGAATCACTAAAGGGAATTTTGGGGATATTTTTTTTTCAAAGTAAGGTAGCACCACTATCAAAAAATATAATTAGTATTTAAGACGTATATATAGATAAAAAATCATATATATTAAAATAATAAAATATAGCGAAGTCGTATAAAGTTAATATCAAAGCATCACAAAAAAAGTCGTCAAATTATTGCGGTCGCCAAACTCTTGCCAATACCGGATAGAAATATGACGACAGTCGTCATAATGCTAAAAAGTCGTCAAAGTATTGTATATATCGAAATTCGGTCGTCAAATTGCTGCATACATATATATATATATGTATTGTGACACACAATACACACAAATTGCGATTGGTGGCAATCGTAAAGTGTTGTTATACTACACAATGGGGGCGCTAGTCTACGTCTTTATTTCACTCGGTGTTGGGAGCACCGTGGGATAAAGCCACCGTGGCAGGAGCCCACGTTAATCTTGAATACATCTGTTGGGACACCCTTAAGTTTTGAGTTCAATTTTGTACTAATTTTTCTTATTGTAACTTGTAGTAATGCACACTTTATGTCCTTGTGATATATGAGGCACCCTTTAATTTCTAATATAGAAGTATACGTTGAATAGAAAATAATTAAAAGAGTTTATGTGGTTGATGGCAACTGTTTGTGGAAAGGTAGTAAGTATTTTTATTAATACCTTCACTACATTGTAAATGTAAAAAAATTAAAAAGCATATGAATTTTCTCATTTGATTATTTTATTTGCAAATAATTTTAATGAAAAAACACTATTATTTTCTTCAAAACGTTTAAGTCTTGTGGCAGAATCTACTACTAAGAGGAAACTGCCACAATGTATAACCTGTGTTAATAACCACAAACATTTAAAGGAAATATTTTTGTAAATATTTTTATATTATTTTTCTTAAAAGTTTACTTTTACGTAATAAAATCTGGTTGTAGCTTCTGTTGCTGCTAAGTGCGTGTTTTACCAACATTTCAGTTTTGAATTTAAGTTAGTTCATGTTTTTCCTGAACTATGTTTCAACTTTAAATCATAAAATTGTAATATTGTAATAGCTTTAAATCCATTAAGCAGTTGCGTGGGGGGAGAAAGTTCTTAAAAAACCTGAATGTGTTTTTTATTTTTTTTAAATTGTAATTACAGGTAGGCTTTAATGACTTGAATATGGAAAAAATATATGTATATATTCCAAATATAAGAAAATTATACATCGACTTGTATCGATCGAAATGCGTGCTAGAAAATTGTGAAAAAGTGAAATTTTAATTGCATTTATTACAGTAAGAACTATTAAATTTACACTAAAACATAAATTTTAGATTTTTTTAATAACAACAACTTATTTGGAGGTTTTTTATATGAAAAGTTTCGTAATCTGTAGATTATGGTATACATATCTATAAAACTTAAACTTTAGACATTTTAATTTTATTTTCCAAGAAATATATTCTCACGTAAAGCAGTAAAATTTAAGCAGCTTGTTGAAAAATAAGAAAAAACCTATGTACATATCGCACATTAAATTATTAAAAGTCTCTAATATATTTAGAAGACGCAAAAATTTTTTTTAAAAAACGGTTGTAATTTTATTGATTTCTATTGCAGCGGTATTTTCTCATTTAATGAAGAAAATATATAAGTATGTATTTAATATTATTAATGATAAATTTAGACATATGTACATATTTTTAATAAGAGACAAAATACTTTTGATATATAAAAGGTTTATAAAACAAATTTCCGTACACAATTTCCTTAATAAACCGTTTATAAATCAAAAATATTTTTTATGAATTATTATTTTATTATTAAAAAGTATATATAGCGATCTTATCTTAAGTTAATTTTTTATTTTATTAAAAAAAAAAAAAACAAACATAAAAGAACTTAATTATATTCTTCCTTAGAGAGGATAAAAACGAACTTAAGCATGACTACAAATTTTATATGTATGTATCTCAAATATTATGAATAGAACATGGCTTTATTTTAATTTTTTTATGCAGATTATGAAAATCGTAATATTAAATATGAATTATAAATAACGCGTGTTTTTTATATTCGAAAATTCATGCAAATCTATACATATAATAAAATAGTAACTCATTTCCGTCTGTTTATTTGTCTGCTTTCCTTTTGCGAAATTTTGCTAGGAGATACCGATGTATCCTGACCCCTACATAGGATACTTTTTTTTACAAAGATATCTTATTTCCAAGAGCAAGTGAAAAAAACAGTGAAAGTACGGTTTCCGTTATAAAAGTACTGCTTAGTACGGCATCTTTTAATTTTTAAAGGGGAATATTTTAAACATGGTTGCGCAACAGATGGCGCTGTTTAAAAATAATAACAAAATATTAATCACTTACTACCAAATAGCCAATTGAATAAAATTTGTATTTGATTTGTATTTTTGCTTCGTGGAATTACATTGTTGCAAAAACTTAATAGAAACGAGCGGTTGTTTTTCTATAATCGGATACTTTCCCAGTTTGTTAAGTTTACCTTCGTTGTTGTAACAGAATTTTCATAGGTACTTCATATACATATGTACACAGGTTACGAATGAGTATTTATTTGAACCTATACGTTAACGGTCATTTGTAGATGTGATAGAAGGTGTTAAACAGTGTCAATAATAGATATTTGGCGCCCTATGCTGCACTGGGAGTTAGAGGAATAAATATAATAATAGATATTTATTTATAGCTGAATAAAGTGTCTTGAAATTAAAATAATTATTTTCGTGTTTAGTTTTGTAAGATCCCATTGTTGAATAAATAAAACGTAACAACATTTTTAAATCGCGTATGTGTTGTATAATTTGGTTATTTTGTGAAATACATACTTAGGTAATTATGTCATTTCATTATTTTTGTTATTTAGCGTTAATTACTACGACTTGAGTATGTCTATAAAATTCTCTTATTGTTAGTTTCTTCTTAGTTTAGTTGCATTTATCTTTTATAGGAGCTACTCCATAAAAGGAAGAGTCTTACAATTGGTGTGGAATACTTTCAAAGCAAAATCGAGAAAAATATTGTCCGGACGTCCACAACGTGGCGGGCACAACTAGTATAAAATATAAATAAACCACTATATGCTACATAATTCAAATCTTTTAAAAAGTTCATAATTTATTTTAATAAATAAATTACAAATTGCCTTGTGTTTAAGTGTGAATTGAAGCATATTTCAGAATTCCTCTTACTACGAGGATTCCATAAACGTACCAACATAAGTACATTGTACATACATACAAAATGAAACTAATAATATTCGCACTTTTTAAATAAATGTACCTGTTGACTCATGTGTTTTAATAGTAATGTGTTGTAACGTAAATTACCTTATTTTGGAACTCTCATAAGCAGACAGTCTACTATTCCAACAAGTATTAAATATAAAATTAACAAAAATTAATGGTTGGCAGAAGTCACAATATAGATAAATTTGGCGTTATCTTTTAAACGTTTTATGTAGACGTTTAGAAAGGACATCTAGTAGTATGCTCGCTATAATAATGTCTCTGCAAAATTAAATTAAAAGTCAAAGGGTATTCCCATTGAAGGCGTTATTGTAACATCAACAAAAAATTAAAGGGGTCTTGCCTTAATTTATACCTTGCTTAATTCAGAAGTCTAACATAATATTACTATTATAACAAAAAATTCTTTACTTCTCTGTTGAATATATTGGTATCTACAAAACAGTTCGAAAAAAGCCTGAACACTAAGATTTGTGTCAACAGCAATTAAATAATGTCAACAGTAGTTAAGAAATTCAAGAAATTATGAACAATAAACATAATAAAATTTTAAAGAAAAGTAGAATATCATAAAAAGAAAATGTGTTAAGTCCCATGGTTTCATAATTATTTTTATTTTGTTTGTATTTTTTTAAAGAAATAAACATAAAAAGTGTGAAAAAAATTTTTGTTAAATTTAATTTTTTTATTTCTTACATAAATTAGTTTTAAAAAAATTTTGGCCACAGGACATTGATGTTACTGATAGTTTCCCTTGTATCATTTAATGTTCTAGGAATTTATGCAATTGTTTAGAAAAAAAAAAAAAAAATTGTGTATTTTTTGTTTTGTTTTAATTTTTTTTTTTTATGACAAAAAGGGTTTTTTACAGAAACAAAATGCCTGTTGTTGTACTAATGAGTTTACCTTGTATTATTTCACCATGATAAATAGCAATGTATATTTATATCAAGGACATGCATGTCTACAACAAGTACAACATTAGAAAAAGAACAGGCATTTTGTTTGTGTAAAACGCAACTCAGAGATGGCAAAGTAGGTACAATTCCATTTTCTTGCAATAAAAAAAAAAAAAAACTTGACATCAATTCTGCTAAATAAAAAAAGATTATAATACAATGATCTGTTAATGTTAAAATCAATCTGAATTAAAACAAGAATTTATAAAAAGTTTGTTTGGTGCAACTTAAATCAGAAAAACTAAATTTCAAAATTTCGTTTACCATCCTTGATGAAAGGAAAGTGAAAAAATATATATGAAATTTTGGCACTATAAAAAATGTAATTAAATTTTGACACGTAGAAACAAAACGAAACGAAATGAAAAATATCAGCTGAGCTGACGAATGTACTTGATATACATAGATATACTTTGATAAATAGTATATTTTTGATTTTTATTTATTTTTTTTTTTTTTTTTTTTTTTTTTGAAAATAAACAAAAAAACCAAGTTGCTTGAAGAAAATTGTAAAAAAGATAATATTTTATTATGAAATGTAAATACATACATATGTATGTATGTATGCATATGTACATACATATGTAAACCGTTAAGTTTGCATTTCAAACACTTTCAAAAATGTGAACGGACACATACATATGTATGTATGTACATATGTATGTAGAGAAATGTAAGGAATCCTCCTTGTGAGAGGAAATAAATAAATTTCTACAAACTTTGCGTTTTTTTTTAATTATTTTATTATCCAATGTTTCGGCCAATTTTGTTGGTCATCTTCAGAGATAAGTTTTGTAGTGTCGTCACTTGTGACTGACAAGGGTTATAAATGAAAACAAGTGACGATACTAAGTCCACAATGAATACAACAAAACTAAAGCGTGACGTAATTTTACGTTTTTGATCATACCTTTTAAACCGTGTTACAGACAGACGCTTTAATTTTATGCAGAGTCCGCATTGCTATAATCGCAATAATAAAAAGTCTAAAATTAAAAGTAGTCCCCATGCGTCACTTAATTAGACTATAATGCCTTATCTTTTGATATATAGATAGGGACTTGGAAATTGCATGGTATGTTAAAGCTTATGCGGTTATTGCTGTGCTAAAACAGCAAGTATTAAAATTAAATCGTGTCCCCATTCAAGACATATTTTGGTGAAATAGCTTATCTACATTAATATGCATTAAATAAGTCAACCAATATTAAAATCAAAAATAGTAAGTTTTGTTATCTTGTTTATTCACTTATTAAAAAATAAATAAAAAGTAGTATAATTATTTATAACCTTCAATCTGCTGGAATATTAAAATAAAAAAATTGATTTTTTCCGTTCATCTAAAATATAAGTCAGATTTAACTTTATAAGTGAATTTAATCGTTTCTCTTACTCGCTTAGAAATTCCCTTCCAAAATAGTATTTCTCCTTCTAAAAGTATGCACAATTAAATTCTATTATAAAACATCATTTTAATATATCGTCACCAATATTGCAAACCAACCCTATCAATAAAAAAGATATAAAAAATTAAATGTGACGTTGGTATTTTATGCATAGATACATTTATTTCTACATAACTATATCTATCTATACATATAATAAAATAGTAACTCATTTCCGTCTGTCTGTATGTCTGCTTTTATTTTAAGTTCGCATCACGTAAAAACTAGTGGATGGATTGTAATAAAATTTTGTGAGGAGATACCTAAGTATCCTGATCCCAATATAGGATACTTTTTTCTGCAAAAATATTTTACTTTCAAGAGCAAGTGGAGAAAAGGCAGAGAAAGTAGGCAGTTTAACTAACCAGATATGAATACTTTATTTTTTATAAAGTAAAAATACATAAACTGATATGCAGCATATTTTAAAAACGCCTTCGCCGGTATTACCACATAGCACTAAATCGTTGGCGGCCAATTGATATCGCCACCACGGAGATAACACGTCATTGAATTTACCGCGCAAAAGAGCCATTGTTTCGTTAGCTGTGTGGCAAGTGGCACTGTCCTTTTGAAACCACATATCGTCCACATCCATATCTTCCAATTCTGGCCATAAAATTTCGTTATCGTCTCACGATAGCGAACACCATTCACAGTAACTGCCTCACCGGCCTCATTTTGAAAAAAGAACGGCCCGATGATGCCGCCAGCCCATAAACCGCACCAAACAGTCCCTCTTTGTGGGTGCATTGGTTTTTCGACAATCACTCTTGAATTATCATTCCACTGAGTTGAAAATGTGGCTCATCACTGAAGATGATTTTCTTCACAAATTGAACATCCAAATCATAATAAGCCTGAATAACTTTAACGCGTTGCTCGATTGTGTATCTTACCATGGTTCAAATTGAGTTCGTCTGAAATTGAGAAATGTCAAATTAAATATAGAAAAAAATTTGAAGTTTAGGTGTGGTTCACATTCAACATCGACCCTTACAATTTAACCACCTTATATAACCTATTTTACTCATCAATCTGGTAATAAACTGTAAAAATTTCAGGAAGGTAATCCAGTAAAGAAATGGATTGGGTGCCTCGGTGGGCTAGTAGGTATTGTGCAGTCCAGGGTTGTAGGTTCGATTCCCACTAAAGACCCGAATTATTTACTACAAGTTGACAGGAAGACCAAGAAGGAGCTTGAATATATTCTGGATGCCTACAAATAGTTGACAGGTCAGGATTCTCAAGTTTAATCTGGCCCAAGTTAAAATCGAGGTAAGACAATACTTGCATACATAGAAAAGGCCTTGGTACGGGCAGAGACGTATTATATGGAGATGCTGTGGAGACAAATACATTGAAAACTACCGTAGACGGATACCGACTGTCAAGGCAGATTTGACTGTTAAAGCTAGGTGTCCGTTCACGGTATAGTTTATTAAAACAGTCGGGACTATGTGCTATTAGTAGACAAATTTCTACACAACTTATTATAATTATGTATGTATGTTTATTTAATTTTTCGTTCAAACGCACAATCTGTGTTAGTGCTTCATCGAACGATATAATTTGATCGATTTTTTGCTACAGATTCCTCTTCTGAATCACTTGATTTTACTTCTGGAGTTTTTGCATCTTCAAAATTTCTTTCAATGTTACTATTTTCAGTGTATGCTATTTTATCGATGTTTAAGATCTCATCAAAACTAGTCACGTTATTTTCTAAAATTCTTTGAAAATTCGTAAGTGTTGCTAATGGCACATCATCTTCCGGATCAAATTCGTTGACAATTTGCTTTTGATTAATAAATTCACCTTTGCAAAAACAGTTTTTTATTGTAGAATATTCTACTTTATTTCAAGCAGTTTTTATAAATTAAATGCAGCATTCTGATACTCTTTGTAAGTTATCATACTGATTTGGCCGAACTCATTTTTGAGAAGACGTAATTTAAAATCAAACCTCTATAGTTAATTTTAAAACTTTAAATTATGCCTTGGTCCAAAGTTTGACAAACTGAAGTTGTAATTGCTGGCAGAGAAATTACATTAACATGTGTTAGTGACAAGTCCCTAGGTTGAGATGCAGCATTGTCTAAAAATAAAATAATTTGTCTATTGCAAGACCTCATTTTATTATCTAAATCATGCAACCACCCTCATTATTTCTCTTTTAGAAGAATTTTGCCCAGCCATCCTACAATAAAAATTTTTCAATAATTACCACGCAATCAACACACAGTCTCAAATTGACACCTTCACAAAAAATAAAAAAACTACACAACAAACTGTCAATAATACCGTATTCTCACATGATTGTCACATTTTTGGTAACGATTTTGTCCATCTACTAGAGGTATTTTGTAGAAAAAAGCCAGTGGGGTGACCGTCTAGAAGAGAGCAATCTGTTCTAAAAATTCTTGAAAAACAAAGGAACTTGGCAAATGTCCGTTTAAAAGAGGTGTTCGCCTACGGGAGGTGTCCGCTAGTAGAGTTTTCACTGTAATAGCAATTACCGTAGACTCTGTGAGAGGAAGAATCAGTCGCCAGTCTGAAATCACTACAGTCGAGAGTAAAAGTCTAGTAACAGCACGGGACTCAACGAAAGTAAAATATTCGTAAATTTCCAGTCAGATACTAGAAATCATTGATGAACGAAGGAGTCGAAAAGGGACGCATGAAGTAAGTGCTCTCCTTCCGTATTTCCCTACAAAAAAAAAAAGAAAACAAAAAAAAGAAATGGACGATTTACGGTGTAGGCGACGATATCTTATCTTACCTTTTATTCGCCGTTTTTAAGGAAAAAGCGGTTGTCTTTACACTACTAATATTCATTCATGAATTTTTCCCCAACAACGCCAGTGAAATATGCCATTTGTTGTCTAACAAAATATTTTTATTTTCATTTAGTTATTTACCATTTTTTCAGTTGTTTTCGTTACCGCTGTTGACGTTGCTGGTATTGTTGACTCTGTTTTGTTTTGGCTGTTAGGGGAGGGATGTTGTAGGTTTCTCTTGTTTTGGGGATCGTTGGAAGATGGCTAAAATGGTGAGTGTACCGTTTGTCGGTTCATTGTAACTGTTTTTTGTAATATAGTATTTTCTATTTCATTGTTTTGCATGGTTTTTCTCTACAACAATGCACCATAACGATATTATAGCGAATACATTTGATGCTGCATTTAATATTGTTGTAAATCTAGTTGTTTTGTTGTGGGTAAAAAGATAATGAAATAACAACAAAAATAGCAGAACATTTTTTAGCGACTATTCAAAAAAAAAAAAAAAATAATAATAATAATAATAATAATAATGTAATAGTTTTTATGACACGAATTGTTTGCATGTATTTGGAAGAAACCAGTTTCTGTTGTAGTAAAAACAGTGATGGTTTGCATCAAAATTCAAGAGGGTCGTTGACAAAAGCATCTTCAAAACAGTCAGATGGACAGGCATCAAACTAAACATTTAAAAGAGAGCGAACTATCTGTAAGCACTAATTTTCAAAAAATAAAAATAAAAGAAAAACATTGTATGCCTTACCATGACCAAAATTCGTATTTAACGGGGACAACATTTAGTTTCAATCATTGCTGTTATAGTGTACATAGACATACACATACTATGCAAGGGCCTAAGTAAATATAAAATGATAAAGCCATTAAGTTACACATAGGTATACCCTTTAAATTTAAATATTTTGTGTTAGTGCGAATATAGTAATACAGACTTTGAGTAAATTTCAAGTGTCTGCCTATAAAGGTTTAAAAGGTAAGACCATATACTTCAAATTACGTCACGTATGAAAACTCTACTATACTCTACGTCCATTTGTTTTTTGTTAATAAAAGCGTAATTTTTGATCGCAGAAGTGTACAACTTTGTCAAGACTTTTAGTTCAATGACGTTCAAGTTAATCAATCAAAAACTATATTGATTTTTTCAAAAACTCGATATTGAATTTTTTTGTTTGTTACGCCTTTTTGATTTTTACCTAACGATATACAACATCAAATTTCATTAACAGTTTAATTTTCTGTATATATACTTGCTGTTATAGGACACCTATTGTGGAAAAATATGGGTAAAAAAAAGGCCAAATACAGCAATCAACAGCACCTATGGGAATACCCTTTAATTTACAATTATTCATTTTATAGCGCATTTAGAACTACAATTTCCGTGTAAATTTCAACTAAAGATCAAAAAGATTAAAACTATAACATACAATTACGTTCATCATGGATACACCCTTTAAAATTTCTACTAATTATTATAACGGACACATTAATACACATTCTGTGTAATTTTCAAGTGTTTTAGATATATTATTGAAATTTTCACACAAGTTGTATTATAGAGTATTCCGAAAGTGACATGTTATTCGCATATATTTTTGAATTTCTAGAGACGTTAGAGGCAGACTCTTGAAACTTCCAAACAGTAATCAACACGATATAAGCTATGTAAGCAATTAAAATAAAATTAAAATTAAAAGGTGTTCCGACAGTGACATGTTTTTGTGGCATATGAACTCTTCCGTAATAAGTATGTAGGCTATTGATATTTTTTGTAAAAAGTGTATTAGCATGGCCGCTACGCAACCGTTACTAAAATTTAAAGGGTGTACCGATGTTATCGCGATTCTCAAATATAATATAACTTTAAATTTTAAATTTTAAATGGTAACTTTATACAGAGTGTACAAGATTATATTTCCGATTGCATAATATTTAAAAAATATAGGGTGAGGGTATAGCTGGGTAGACACCTTAATTCTACACAGAGTATGTTGAATTTCTAGCCCTACTCGTATAACAAGTAAAAAATAAAACTAATATATAAATATAATTAATTTATAATTTTTCTGATGATGCTACACAAAGAAGTAGCGAAATATTGAAAAAATATAAATAAAAATTTTTAAAGACCTAAAGCTTAAGATAAAATAGTTAAATTAATACTAATATATAAACTTTTATTTCAACAGTAAGAGGCTGATACTTAAAATTATGTTAGTAACGAAAATAACTTTAGTAAAAATGAAAGGGAGTGCCCTAGATGCGGCAAATTTGAGGAATTTGACGTGCTCTTCTAAACTTTATAGGCGGATTACTTTATATTTAAACATGGTATTTATTACTTGTGTAAAAAATAATTAAAAATTAAAGGGTGGCCCTTAAGACATGAAAAATTTAAAACTTGTACTTTTAAAGTTATAGTTTAGAACCCTATCTATGTGTGTGATTCTGACTCTCACCTGACTGCTGTATTTTTACATAAAATTTTAAGAGTGCCCTTCGTATATTAGTGCCTAACATCCTCGCAAACAAAAAAAAATCCAACAACAATATTTGGCTATTACGTTTTACCGTTAGAGAAAATATTAAAAATTATTAAATATTTTTAAAATGTCTATTAGTTACTGTGAATAGACAACACAGAAATAAGTAACATAATTTAAGGTATAACTGTTCTTTCAAAAGAACCTAAAGAACTACATGAAAATGTAACAATAAGTTCAACGATGGAATTTAACAAATCAATGTTCTTTTATGTAAGGACTTACGTTAAAAAATTATCTTATCTACGGTCTCCAAATAGGTACCACAAATGAATTCCCTTCTGAAAATTATGTCAACGACTAAATAAACGTGGCAGTTAATCAGCAGTCACCCCTCTTGTTTCATATTGTCCTAAATGTTTGTAATGAAAACTGATGATACAACTGACCAACAGCATAACGTGGTTATTATCTAGACAATTTGGTGACTAGGAGAGTGTCAGCCAATGCCAGAACAACTAAGATTAATTAGAGCCAACGGCGTTAAAAGTAGGAATTAAAATTCACAAAAGGTAAAGCTACACTCTAAAATATTGCTTAAAATTTAGATTCACATAGTGTCTAAATTTTTGTTAAAAAAATGGTGTCTCATATTATATCGATTTTGTAGTTATTTGTAACAAAAAAAAACATAAATTGTTTAATTCTACACAGAAAAATAAAAATGCTGTTAAAAGTGTTTCATGTTAAACAAAGCGTGCTTAAAATCAGCCACATATTATTAAATAACAAAGCTGTCAAAGAAGGAAAAATCATAAACGCACTCAAGTCATATTAATCAGGTAGCCTAACTACTGAGGGGAAATATTAAGGCGAAAATTATTTTCGCCTTAATATTTTCTTCGTAGTGAGGTTACCTGATGAATGTACCTTCGAACGTACTGATACAGTTTTTTGTTTGTAGATAAACTTTTTGTATTTTTTATTAAATTAATTAACTTGTTAAATCATAAAAGCTATTAAAAATAACAAAATGAGAACTCATAAGTAAATGCCAAGGATAAAAAAATATAATTTCTTGTTTCAACTAAAAAATGATAAATGTAGAACCAAATGGCAAGATGTAGAAAATAGTTCCCTCAAATCAACACCAACTGCTGACGCACACATGATTGTGCGCAAAATTAAGATAAAAGGCGATACTACTACGTCTGATAAATTATGTAGTCATTTGCCAAAGTTACATACATACTCGTATGTATCTAAAGGACGACGTCCCTGCCACATTTGCACGGCACCAATGATGAACGATTTGAATTTAAATCCAGACCGCGAAAATTGTTGAAATATGTATTTTGTGGAACAAGATTAACGTGAGTACCTGCCATACTCGGCCTAACCTAACGGTGGTCTTACCACCGAGTGAAACTTAGGCGTAGACTAGCGCCCCCATTGTGTAGTATAACAACACTTTACGATTGCCACCAATCGCTTTTTGTGTGTGATACAGTCACAATGAGTGGCAATTTATATAATATGGCAAGCCTTTCTAAGGCAAGCCTAGATCCATATTATAACCTCTTTCTTAGGGGTTTGGAGACTATCCAAACTCCGTCTGTTGAGAGTGCAACAGCACACTTGATCGACCTTGTACCTTACCTACTTAATCGATCTTAAACCACAACCACCACGCGTACCCCCGAAGGGGACCTCACCAATAACCGGTCACAGAGAGGATAGGCTCTCTGTGGGGCCACCGATTCCCGTGGTACCAGTCCTTTGGGCACTGGTCGGGCCTCGAAGAGAACCCGTATGTTTTCACACACAGACCTTTTCTTTCAGATTTAGGCTCTAGGAACCCTAGCGTCTGGTGCCCCAATTTTCCCCGAGTGAACCGCGTCAAAGCATTTGCCATTACTGCAGTGACAATTGGAACCCCCGGGGGTTTAAAATATGTATATCGGTGATTGTGATAGCATTAATGACGTAAAACAATTGAGTAGCGATAACCTAAGTGATGAGACTTGTAATGCTTTTAGTGCCGCTAAAGCTCAATGTGCTCAAAAAGCTCAAAAATGTGACACAAATAAGGTAACGTTTAGAACCACTTTTAATTTCGATTGAACAACTACAAGCTAGCCATACAGGACTCTGCGATTTTCTTCTAGCTGTGTGTGACAAAAGTAGTTCAGACATTAATACTGGTGTTGCTTCATCAGTAGCAACATCAGCGGAAGCTGCTATACATTTGCTTTTAATACTATTGTGATTTCATTTTTAAAATGTTGATCAATCAAGACTACATTCAATTCTTAAGTTTATTTGACTTTCCTGTTTTTTACAATTTTATTTTATTCAATTGCATAAATGATTATAAAAAAATGTATAAGTATACATACGTATTACGTTCCGTGTTGAAATATTCACCGTTTAAAATAACACACATATTAAATGTATTTTTATTCAACCAAAAATTTAGCTATAGGAAATTAATCAAAGGCAAACAAATTGAACACAATTTGTGTAATATAATTAAACACATATTGTTTAAAATTCAACAAAAGTTGTAAAAATATAGTTGTCTAATTTTATGTCGAAAATATTCGGCAGTGTTGCCTATTACTATCGATCTAATTTTAAAGTGTAGTACAGTGGCGGAAAAGAAAAATATTGGTAAAATATTTTAACTTTAATTGGTAAATTTTTAATTTAAAAATTTTAAAATTTAATAAAGCTTTCTCTTTCTACTTAACATTGACCAAATTAACTTGAAACTCCGACGAACAAAGTTGTTTTGTACATAATAATTCTTGCAAAAAAAACCCAACTTCAAAACCGACAGATGGGCATCAAATCTAAACTAAAATTTTGAAGGAAAGTAATCTTTAAGCACTTCATAGCTTTTAAACAAAATAAAAAATATACCCCTAAATTAAGTATAGTATGTTTTGTTTACTTTTTATTATATCGGGCATAGAAGTAAGGACTATGTAAAATACGCTATTTGCATCGAAATATATGTAATTTTCGAGTACCTATCTTTATATCAAAAGAGCACACCCTTTAAGTAAATTGTACTTGTTATTATAAAACCAGTAATAGACATACATATATTTTATTAATTATAGGGACATGCTTTAATTTATAACTTGTTACTTGTTAGAGCTGTCACAGTAATATTCGTTCTGTATAAATATCAAGTGTCCTCTTATAACATTTCAAAAGATAACGCCTGTTCACGTCTGAACAATGATGATTTTCCATCCCTGGTTCATGGTTGAGAGTGATGCCAAAGCTAGTGGAAGTTTTTGACGTCTGTCATCAATTGCCGCTTATTCATCATCCTTGGCTTTATAATTTTTTATCGTAGTGGATAATTAATTAAATTGTATTTTTCAAATAATTTTTTGCGCCATATCGTTGGCCGAATTTGATTAACTTTATTAAAATTCTTAGCGCCATATCGTTGGCATTCATTTTTCATTTAAGATCGTTTTTTTATTGCTTTCGGATCGTTGTTGTTCGCGCCATAGAAATTCGTAATATTAGAATCTTTAATCAAATTGTAAAATTGTGGAAATATAGTCTAGGACATTTTGTAAAACTAATAAATTAAAGGAAAGTTAATTTGTAACTTTGCCTTTTTTTGGATTGAAAAAGCTAAACTTTTTGTGTTTATTTTTTTTATTGCGAGACTTCTTGTGTCGTACCTAGTGCTTGTGGTTCCTTTCTGGTGAAGATGGCCGTTTGGAAGCCATCATCATCATCCCCACATTTTTACGCAAAATGCGTGGAATTACGACTGCTGTGTGGACACCCTTTAATTATTTTTTACACTTATTTTTTCTAAAAAAGCAAAACCAAATTTGTCTTAATTTCAAGCGTCTGTCAAATGACACCACCCATTGGGACATACTTCCATATTTTATACTTGTTATAGAGGAATACAGATTCATTGTGAATTTTTGTACATAAATGCCTCTAACGCACAGTGGTAGAAATGGCAAATTTAGCGGCGCTTTGTTAATAACTTCGAAACAATAAAAAATTTTGAATGATTTTGTTTATTTCTTCAATTTATGTAGATTTTAACACAACCAATCCATCAAGTTTTTTGGTTTTTTTAAAGCTTTTCTTGAATTAAGTTTTAGTTCTATGTAATTTACATATAAATTAAAAAATGTTAGAAAAAAATTTTTGTTATAACATGAGTAAATTTTAAAAAAATACGTTTTTACTTTATGTTTTTTACGGTTTACAAAAAAATAAAATAAAAGAAAAATGTACAGATTCGGAGTTTATAGAATTGAGGCTGTCATTTATATAGAATATATTGATAGGTGATTTATATTTTAAAAATCTCTATTTGCAATACTGGTATCGTGTTTAAAGTTTGAAAGATTAACTGCTTCAATACAGTTTACGGCCTTAACATTGGCTCTTGTATACTTATAATAAAAAAATAGAAATGCCATCATTGTTTTGAATGCTACTTACAAAAGGCGAAAACTAAGAAACTTAAATGGCTAAGTGCATTAGCTATTATAATATTTTTTTCTTTTTAACTCCTTGACCATAACACAGTACACCAGCATTTTTGAGGTGATTAATTTGCGACTCAATTCTGATAATTGTTTATGAAAATAGCCCCAAAAAGAAGAACTTTTTTATTTTTAATTCATAAAAAATCCAAAACGGTAAAAAAGTGTCATAAAAACTTGTCAGTAAAATGTTGCAGAAGTAAAATATTGCAAAATGTTGGCAGGTGTTAAAATTATAATATAAATGCAATGTTTAAAAAAAATTTCTTACATTTAAATAAAAAAAACTATATATTTGTCATTTGAAGTACGTATTTTAATGTATTTTTTATTTGATAGCTCGTTTCTGGGACTATATATTTATCTATATACATATGTATGTATCAGACTTGGGGGATCTCAATTACATTTTGTAATTAATTACTCATGCAATTACTAATTATATGTAATTGTAATTGAAAATTTTCAATTACAAGTAATTGTAATTGAATTTTTTCAATTTTTTTTTTTCAATTTTCAATTACTAATTACAAGTAATTGTAATTGAATTTTTTCAATTACAATTGAATTGAACTTCGTTCAATTGGAAGTAATAATTACTGCCTAATTACAATTACTTGTAGTCTGTAATTGAACTTTTTCAATTACAATTACATGTAATTAGTAATTAAAAATTTCCAATAACTAATTACAAGTAATTGTAATTGAAATTTTTCAATTACAAATTACAAGTAATTGTAATTGATTTTAGTCCCTGATTTCAATTACAATTACTTATAATTAGTAATTAGAAATTTTCTATTACATATTGCCTGTAATTGTAATTGAAATTGAAATGTAATTGAATCCCCCATGTCTGGTATGTATATGCATATTGTTAACTATTGTTTATTATAGTTTAAATTTTAAACCTGTAACTTTCTCTCCATTTTTCTACAATTGTTCTTGTTCTGTTTTTGTTTTTGTTTTGTTTATATTATATAAAGAATAAAATTTCAAAGCATAATCTAGTTAAAAAAATATTATTTTCGGATTGGGGTGTCAAGTACATCAGCCTTTGCTTCTTCCCGATTATGCACATACCGCTCTTCATCACCATATAACAAAGGCACATGCTGAATTTCATTTTGATACGTAAAACGGTTTGACCTGTAGAGCGTTCACAAAATTTTGGTGTCAAGTAAACTGTACCTTTCCCACTTCCGATTATCATCAAATACTATAGAATTCTTCAACTCCATATACCAAAGAAACATAATTAATTTCATTTTGATATGTCAATCGGTATGACCTGTAGAGTGTTCACAAAAATAGTGGCATATATATAGCGAAAATAGCAAAGGCTGCATGCATAATATCGTTATGAAAAATCTCCCAAAAGCATAAATGAAAAATATCCCAAGAAATCTTTATACAAAATTGGATAATATGTAGTTGAACTTCTAGAACATATATGAAGGAAACCTCAAATAAAATTTAAGGTATAAGCGCTTTTTATTAGTTATTACACATTTGCAGTGGGGTTGTGCTTGTTAGTTCCTTAAACTGAGCGATCCTTTCAGTTCAAATCAGTTTACTGAACTAGGTCGGTCTTTTAGTTCTTTTAGTTAATTTGTTCAGAAGTTCAGTTATAGTTGCGATAGTAGTACACCTCTCTGAAAACTTCAAGAGTATACCTATTGTGGTTCGAAAATAAGGCCATATACATATACATTCAAGTCATGTCACTGTAGGAATCCCTATAATTTTTAGTTTTATTTGTTATACTTTTTTATGTGTCGAACACGGTTATGGATCAAAAAATAACATCCTTTAGTATTTTTAGTATTTGTTGTTATAGCCGTCACAGCAATAAAACTTTTGTGAGAATATCAAGAGTCAACCTATTAGGATTTCATAGATAGAAGGCGCTGACAGACGGGCAGCGATTGTACCGAAAACAAATCAACTAATGAGCTGAAGTGAACTAAGGAGCTGATATGAGCACAATGTGGTGATCAGCTCACTTAGCTCAGTTGAATGATTAGTTCAACTGAACACAACACTGATGTCATAACTACACTTTTATCGTTGCCTGTATAAATTGATATTAATGTTGTTTTATTTTCTTTAAATTTTTTTCTAATCAATTAAAATGGGGTTTTAGTTTGCCTTAACTGTGTTTTTAGTTCCTAATTCTGTCAACATTTGCAGTCACGTCTCTTTATTGAATTTAACAATTTTAGTTTAGCTACATGTACATTGAAAAGTGTGGTTAAGTTTTTAAGTTTTTCAATTGCAGTTGACTTTGGGAGATTTTTCGTATGGGTTTTTGGTTTTTAATGCAAAATGTTTAGTTTTGTTGATTAAATTTTAAGTTATTTAAACTAGTTTCGTGACTTTTTGAAACAAAAAATTGACATTTGATTTAAAATGGAATTTAAGGTAATAAAAGTTTTAAATTACAAAATAAAAGTTAGGATGATAAGGAGAATTCCTTTATTAACAAATTTGAAAAAAATGTCAAACTTACTGCTCAACATGTTCGCCGATAATAATAGATTATAATAGATTTCTTTCTGAAGATTTTGATCAGCTCTTTACTAAGAGAGGAAAAGTGTGTTAAGAAACATTCTTCCTGCAACTTAAAATTAAATTTAAAAAAAGCACAAACGAGTATTAAACCTTAAAAAAACTTTAAAACTATTTGCAAGATCTCGACGCAACTCTACAGTCGGATTATTTATTATGATGTGCAGCTAGTAATCCAAAAACACTTTCACGTGTAAGTCTGCCTTTCATAAAGAAAAAGACACGATAAAAGGGAGAAGGAAGGGTAATAAGCTCCCAGTGTTAAAAAAATTAGTACATAAATACTTTTGATTATAAGGGTACACTATCAAAAACGTTCACGCAAACGTAGCATTTTGACATATAAGCCTATTGTCCAACCTCTTCGCGATACGAAATGATAACTATTTGATAAAACGTAAACGTGGAAAAAACACTAGAAATGCCTTTAAATATAGTAATGCTGTTCTGCCCTCCCCATCAGTATTTCTCCTGATTACGAAAAAATATGTAACGCTATTGCACATAAGTTATCCCAAAGCTCTATTCTGATCAAAAACTTATGTATCGATAAAATCCAAAGACCTCCACTTAGGGAATAATGGTGAGAAACAGGATACTGCGATCAAAAGTATTGTCTCCTATGCTACATGCGAAAGCACCTTATGTACCACCTATTCTCCTAAGGAATCTAAGGTTTTATGTGCCCTATGGGACGTATAGGATATTTATATATGAACAAATGTTGTCATTATTAAGGTTATGGTAAATGATCATAATATGATTAAAAAAATTTATACGGATTAGGCCCATTGGTATTAACATGCTGTATAATAAAAAAATTATTTTTTATTTCATTTAATATTAACAATTCGATATAGGTTAGGTTAGGTTAGGTTAGGTTAGGTTAGGTTAGGTTAAGCAGGCAGCTGTAGTACACAGCTCACTTGGGTCCACGTATTGGTCCCTTTGTGTTACCTGGAAAGAGAATAGGAAATAAAAGTAAGAAGGGAGGAAGAAAAAGAAAGCGAAAAAGAGAGTTAAGAAGATAAAAGAATCATAAGGTCACCATAGAGGGCCGAGACAGCAAACAAGCGTATTCATGCCTCGCCGAGTGGGAGCGGTTTGGAAAACCAACCGCAGCTCCTCAGGAAAGAACTAATTCTTTTTGGTTCCAGTAGTCAAACACAAGACATGCTCCCAGAATACCGTTGTCCAAGATATTGAAGTCGTTGGTATTCCAGTGCAGGGCATAGGCAGAGGAGATGTACGACCGTTTCCTGCTCTTCCTCATCTTGGCAGCTTCTGCAAAAGTCATTGTAGGGGAGGCCCATTCTTTTTGCATGGGTTCCGAATAGCCAATGCCCAGTGACCGCTGATATTAAGTCTCGCAGTTGTATTTTCGACATCCGAAGTAATGAATGCGTCCTCTTCTGATCTAGTAAGGGCCAGATCGTATTTGCCGTCAAACAAGTTGACTCATCGGACCATCTGACCTGGGCCAGGTCATAAAGAGCACGGTTTATTCGTTGCCCGCATGCAGAGAGGGGAATGCCACAATAGACGTCAGTGGCGCCATCATGAAGCAGAGTCCCCTTCTTTGCTAGTTCATAAGCAATACTGTTGCCTAAGATAGTGTCCCCGCACCCATTTAAGGGTGACTGTTGAATTTTCCGCTATCGCATTTAAGGATGTCCGGCATTCCAGGACGAGATGTGATGTGCTGAACACACCTTTTAGGGACATAATGGCAGCTTTACTGTCGGTACATAACCAGATATCCCTATTCGATATTCTGTAATACCTTAGCCAGTTTTCCGCATTTTTGATAGCAGATATTTCTGCTTGTAGAATATTACATTCATGTGGGAGTCTGAAACACATCTTAATTCAAAATTCCTCAATATAGACAACACCTCCAACCCCCACACCACTTTTGGAGTCATCCGTGAACACGCAGAGTGAGCCAGGGGGTGGTGAGTGACCCTCCGTCAGGTCGAAATAGAAGTTGCGCATGAAGAAGGGTTTTGGGATGCAGTAGTCTATAAGTCCAGGGATAACATTCGTGATTCCTAGAATACTGTCATGTCCCCATAGTCGGTGGTTCCATGCACCTGTGCTCACTGAGCCAAATGTAGACGTTATCGTCCTGTTACTTAGCAGGTTCGTTATGAGCCTGATGATCGATTGGTCAATCCCCAATTCTCTTAGAGGTTGAGTTATAGCCATCGGGTCAATGTTATTGACGAATTCCCTCAATATCCATGACGGCTACCATAGTGTAGTTTTTATGCTCTAGCGACTTCTCAATATGTCCCACGAGTGAGTGTAATGCTGTCTCAAAAGATTTGCCCTTCGTATAAGCGTGTTGAGATGGCGAAAGGAGATGCCTATCGATTGTGATTCCCATGTGCATATCAATATGTCTCTCCAGCGTTTTGAGCAAAAAGGATGTTAGACTGATTGGCCAAAAATCCTTTGCTTTCGTGTATGATGATTTCCCTCCTTTGGGAATAAATATCACATTGCATTTAGTCCATTGATCCTTAATATAGGACAATGAAAAACAGGCTCTATATATCGGTAGGAGCCAAGGTGTCAACAGATCTATGTTGTTTTGTAGATCAGCAGGAATTATACCATCTGAGTCCGAAGACTTATAAGGATGAAAGCTTTTGATCGCCCAGTGCAACCTATCCGTGTCTATGTTCACGGCGCACAGAGGGGTATTTTGCCAATCTAGCCGGACATTAGGCAAAAAATTTATTTTGAGAAATGTAAAAATTTAAGTATGCAACTCGACAGACAACAAAATTCTGCATCGTATAGTGAATTTTCAAGGCTTTTGCTTGAGATTTGTCGTTTTGGGACACTGTTAAATTCAGGAAAGTTGAGATTTTGAGAGGTTTGCAATATATTTTTTGGTGGCTAAACGAATAAAGATTTTGTATTGATTTTTTTTCTGTGAAATGGTTTATTAGTAGCTACTTATGTTAATTTTTATAATTTTTTTTTTTAAATTTTAATGATAAAAAATTTCATTCAAAATTAAAAAAAAAGTTTTTTTTTTTTTGTAAAATTTATTGTAAAAAAAAAACTGAAAAGCTTTTTAAGAGTGATCTCCATCGCGGCCCTAAAAATGTTATATATCACTATAAAATTTGCGATCTCTACTTTTATACTGTAAAAAAACAGCTTGCGCATAGGTGCGCCATTTTTTGGTGATTTTTTAAAAATTACACCTTTTTCGGTTGCTTCTTATCTTACATAGGTAAATACGAGTAAGAAACCTTTTTATATTGTTAAAACATTTTTGGTTTTCAATAACCGAAGGTAGATGTTTTTTATTTAAATCATTGCATCTAACACTGTTATTACTTGTAAAAAAATGAGCAAAAAGGTAAAACAGTAATTTTACCCACCCCCATAGCTTACATATATACATAGATACCTGTGCAGCTACGAAAATAAGTGTTATCCTCGAAAAGAACCATTTAACATAACGGAAACATGTTCTCAAATAAATATTCAAGATTTGCTTAACCATACTGCAAGTAGATTAATAACATATTTAAAAGATGTTGTATGTGACTCAAGAATAAAAGTATGTACCTCCTTGGAACTAATAAGCAAATGGGGCTGCGATGGATCACATCAGGCTCAATTTAAGCAAAAGATTGAAAATGTTGCCTTAGATTCACATATATTTCAGAGCAGTTTCGTACCACTTCGACTGATGTATGGTACAAAAGGAACAAATATATTATGGCAAAATCCAACCCCCGACCTATTCGCATCAGATTTGTTAAAGAAGCTGTGGATGTAATCCAAGAAGAAATTGACTATGTACAAGAGGCCATTAGTACATTACAAAACACAAATTTTTCACTAGAAGGAAAGTTGTATGTCATAAAGCATACAATGGTATTTACAATGATAGATGCAAAAGTATGTAATGCCGCTTCACAAAACACGTCCACAATGAAGTGCTATATTTGTGGAGGTACTTCAAAAGAGTTTAACAATTTAAATATAAAAAGAGATATAGATGTAGATGCCCTTTCTTTCGGACTATCTACTTTGCACGCCAGAATTCGCCTATTTGAGAGCATATTACACATGTCATATAAAATGACTGTGAAAAAATGGCAAATAAAGTCTGATGCGGAGAAAGCCATTGTTAAAGCGAGAAAAAAAATATACAAGAAAAATTTAGAAGTGAACTAGGGCTAATAGTGGATGTACCGAAAGCTGGATTTGGAAACACCAATGATGGTAACACTAGCAGAAGATTTTTTTCCAATCCTAAATTAGCTGCAGAAATAACTGGAATTGAATTTGATTTCATATACCAAATCAAGGTTATTATTGAAGTAATATCAAGTGGTCACAAAATCCAATTACACGAGTTTGCCGATTATTGCTTAGATACTGCAAAACTTTACGTTTCTCTATATGAGTGGCATCCTATGACTCCTACAATGCACAAGATTTTAATACATGGTGCAACTGTTATGAATGAGGCATTGTTGCCTATTGGGCTATTATCAGAAGAAGCGGCTGAGGCACGAAACAAGCATTTCCGGCTTTACAGGCAGAATTTCGCTAGAAAGTTTTCAAGTGTTCAGTGTAACTTACATATTATTAATAGGCTTTTGATTAAAATGATTATTTTTAGAAAATTGGCAAAAAAAATTTTTTTTCACTGGGACGTTTTGGGGGTGGGATTGGAGAAAGACCTCCCCCTGCCCATAAAAATAAATTTTTATGGTTTTAAGAAGTATAAAATCTATTTCTTTGAATAATTGCATTATTTTTTTAAATAATATTTTATTTAACCGCCCACAAAAGGGGCGGGGCTAAAAATGGCACTTAAGAATCACTTAAGTCCAACTTTACGTTTTTGAACATTCTTTGACCTTAAAAGTTGTAATTGCTAAACAAAATACCGGGAAAATTAAAAAAAAACTTGCATTTTTCAGAGGTAGGATTAGTTCTTCTGTGCACAGCGCAGTTTGATCCAAAAGTGCTAAGTTTTGAGCAATAGCAACGGCAATAGTATCACTTAGGATTTGTTGAATGTCATCAACGACGATCCAGGTTAACACAAAAGGGTCATAAGGACGTCGAACACAAGACCCAATCATCCCAATGGAAGCGTCCAGAAGTGAAAAGTAAAAAATCGAAGAACACACTTAAATGTGACTAACCTTTTCAGTTGTCAAAAGCAAAAAAATATTCCAAATTGGCTGATAATGCCAACATATGACTGGCACATGGGTACCAACATAACGAAAACAAATTTCGATAATCGAATGTACACAGCCCACGAAAATTCATAATTCACATTTTGTGTTGAACAGAATTTTTCATCATTTGGGCTGAGCAACCATTTCATGATCAAGTTGTATTCAAAACTTGTTTATCGTGACCAAATTAATGTTTAAAACACCTAAAGATTCTCCAACGCAACCATATATTGTTACAGAGAACATAATATGGTTCTTGTCAATATGCCACAATCATGTTTTTTCAATGCTCATATACATTTACTTATCTATCACTAAAAATAATTCTGTGGTTTACTTGAATTATTCACACATACATATGAATATCTCCACACTAACAGACATTTAACCAATATGAACTTTTTGAATCAATTTTTGGCCATAACACAAACATTTATAAAAATAAATGCACAAAAATCATATGTATACAAACATACAAACATTAAAAGAGGTGTAAGCATTCAAATAAAAAAAATTAATTGAAAAATATTTTGCATTCTGAAATTATTTTCAAATATGTGTGTTCGCATTAATAAGTATTTTTGTACAAAAGCACAAATCGAAATACAATTTCATGAAATACCCATGTGCATTTGCAAAAATGAAAATATGATGCATATTTTCAAACACATTTATGAGTACATTTTCTTTTCATTTATGTATGTGTGCATGTAAAGGTTTTTTTTGTTTAATTGTGAACATTCATTCATTTATTTTGTCCATCAGTCACAGCTATTGAATCGATATTGCTCTTACTTTGGTTAATTTGTGTCATTGTAACGTTTATTACATTTGAAATTAGTTCCTAAAATGGTTGCTGTGTCATTTTCTATTCAGTTATTACAGTGAGGAAGATTGCAAATATTTTGGAAACAAAACTGTTATTTATTTCTTTACAAATCTATGCATATAATAAAATAGTAACTCATTTCCATTTGTCTGTCTGTCTGCTTTTCTTTTGAGTTCGCATCACGTAAAAACTACTGGATGGATTAAAAAATTTTGTGGGAAGCTACCTTAGCATCCTGATTCCAATACAGGATACTATTTTTCCGCAAAGATATCTAATTTTCAAGAGAAAGTGGAGAAAAAGCAGTAAAAAACGCAATTTCCGGTTTAAAGGTACTGAAGTTTTCGTTTAAAACTGGGATATTTTAAACACATTCTATTTTTGAAAGCGCGATATTTTAAACAAAATTGCGACACAGATGGAGCCAACTGAATAAAATTTTTATTTTTACTTTGTGGAATTACATTGTTTTAAACACCTCTTAGAATTTTTTATAAATTTTAGAATTTTATCCGGGGATGGGTACCTTTATATAAAGTAAATACATAAACTATAACTGAAGCACTATAAAAGTAAGAGTCTTACAATTGGTGTGGAATACTTTCAAGACAAAATCGAGCAAAATATTGGCAGGACGCTAACGACGCACATTGGGTTAAAATGGCTAAAAACGGCTCTGTGTCATTACTACTTTAAAAAAATCATTTTTGAAAAAAAAAACTTTTAAACGCCAGGTGTGTTCGTTTGTCAGCTCGTATAAATATTTAAATTGCTTTGGAAGCTCGATTTTAAAAATAAATGAAAAAAATTTGGACAATTTGAATTTTTAAATTAGGTTAGTAACTCAACACACAAAAATTCAACGAAATCGGTAAATGATGTCGTATATTTCCCCCATACAAAATTTTCCCGGAAATAGGCCATACTAATCTTTATTTATTAAAAAATTTTTATTAATATAAATTTACATTTTATGTTTAATACTATTAACGTATGGTGAATAAAATACGAACAATTCCAATACTGTTGTTAAAAATGTAACCATGATGCTTACAACAAAAATATATAATTGAAGTTGAACTGCACTATCTCACTATCTACTTATAGAAAAAAAAACTTATAATCCGCTGGTCAGTTAACATTAGTTTTGAAAAATTCACTAAACGAGTTGAATCGTCGCAAATTAATTTGTAAATTTTGTGAAGAAATTTTCGATAAAAAGAAATGTAAAATTTTTAAACATTTTCATGGGTTTAAAAAAACGTTTATTTATAGTGCAATATATATATTGATAAATAATAAATCAAATTAAAAAAAAAATGTAAATGTGGTAGGAAATTTAGACACCTGAGATCGAGCTTAATTAAAGGCTGAAACAGTGGTTGTGTAAAAAATATGGCTGTGAGATAAACACATTACAGAAATATTTAGAATCGATGGGAATTCGAAATAGGAAGAAAAAACAACAAGCGAACGTGGCATCAAAGAACAGTTTTTAAAGTTGGTTTAGCTGTGAATGCCCAAATTTATAATGAAAAATGTGTGCCAGTTCTTAGCAACTATATCCAAAAATATAAATCTTTAATTAAAATAATTTATATTACACATATAAAGGGTGTTTTTTATAGAACTTTAAGTTGGCATTACTTTTCAAGATGACGTTCGATTTAACAGCTGTCAGGTGATTTATTCTCAGTTTCGTTTGGCAATTCATGAACAACGCTTGCAAATAGTCGTCGAATGGGCCCAAAACGAGATTACCGTTCTTCCCGATTTTCATAAGCGAATTTTGTTTAGCGATGAAGTGCACTTCTGGTTGAATGGCTACGTCAACAAACAAAACTGCCGCATTTGGAGTGAAGGTAATCCTCAAGTGTATGTCGAAACACCGTTACATCCAGAAAAACTGACTGTTTGGTGCGCTTTATGGGCTGGTGGAATCATTGGTCCGTACTTTTTCAAAAACGATGGTGGCCAGAAAGTTACAGTCAATGGTGATCGGTATAGAACCATGATTACTAACTGGTTCATTCCTGAATTGAATAACCATGATGTCCAGGAGATGTGGTTTCAACAAGACGGCGCAACATGTCACACAGCTCGTGCCACAATAGTTTTATTGAAAGACACATTTGGTGACCGCCTAATTTCAAATTTTGGATCTGTGAATTGGCCTCCAAGATCTTGTGATTTAACACCGCTAGATTACTTTCTAGGGGGCTATGTAAAGTCATTGGTCTATGCGGATAAGCCACAAACGCTTGACCCTTTGAAAAACAACATTCGCCGTGTTATTGCCGATATATGGCCACAAATGTTGGAAAAAGTCATCGAAAATTGGATGTCCAGATTGGATGTCCAGATTGGACATCCAACATATGACCGCGCCAGCCGTGGCGGTCATATGCCATAAATCATATTTAAAATGTAATGTCACAAGATTATCTTTCGGACAAATAAAATTCATGTCAATCGAATAATCCATCGTTGTTTTATTGCAACTTAAAGTTCTATACCTCTATAAAAAACACCCTTTATTTGTTACTTTTAAGCTTGTTCGGATTTCGTTAGTCTTCATATTCGCTGTCACAAAAATAAATATCATCGGAGTTATTTTCTTCTGAAATTTCAGGTAATAATATAAGGTCCACGACAATTTTCTTTTTGTAATGTTTGCTCATATTAGTAATAATAAGATAAAAACTTATTAAAAATCGATTGAAAATATATTCGTAGGACTTTTCACGACTGCATTTCCGTGAAAAATGCTCTCTGTATGATTTAAAATCTTTATTACGAGCTTCCTGTGCTTCCTCCGATAATTGGCCAATAGGTAACAGTGCGTGAGTAATAATCTGCGGACCATGTATTAAAAATTTAATTTATTTTTCAACAAAGTATTTTGCAGTCGACAAAGTAAATTTTCTAAATTTTGCAACATTAATCTGATGACCGCACGATACAGCAATTAAATAGTATGTAACTTTTTGATTAGTTCGTCGATTTTTGTAATTTCCGCAGAAATTTCGGGATTTTGAAAAAAAAAACGTCTGGCTGTATTCCCGTCATTTGAGTTTCCAAATCCTGGTTTTGGTTGGTCAACTATAAGTCTGGTTTTTTGTCTGAACTCGATCTGTATTTTTGGTCTGGTTTCATTCACTACTTCAAAACTACATGTATACACGATTAATGCAGTGAGTGCGTTGCTAAACATACACGCATTTTTCTTTGATGTTGAAATAGAAACAATTTTTTCCCTTCTTATCGCAAAAAAACCGCAAAATGTTTTTATATGATTTGTAAGTACACATATCATAGAAAATTGCAAAATTTTTTTTTTACCCAAGCTTCCCAAGCTTTGTTTAACACCAATTTACAAAAAAATATTTAACTGAGATACATATTTGAGTTTCCAAATACCTGAAGTTAAAGGTTCCATTGAAAAAATATTACTTTTTTGCTAGGAAAATACTAAACTTTAATTAAAAAAAAAAAATTCAGTTTTTACCACTGTTTTCAAAAACTTAAAAAAATCCCAATTTTGACAATGCACAACTCGAAAAGTAGATACCATAGAAAAATGAAAAAGTTAATTAGTGATGCACAATTTTGTTTATTATAACCTGAAATAGATTACTTTTTAAAAATATAAATTTTTAATTTTTAATTAAGAGCCATTATTGGGAATTTCTACTCAACGTGCGACGTGGCGAGCACAGCTAGTTTGTAATAAAGCCATTATATATCAACGAAATAAAGTTTATTTCAAAATATACTTGTGCTTGGACCACCCGGTATTTATCTATCGTGCGAAATACCGGCTTGAAAAAGCACTGCATTCTTTTCTCAAATGATTTTTTCACTACATTTGATATCTGTGTGTTTATTTAATTGTACTGCGTTGATTTGTAATACATTCTTTCTTGCTTAAAATTAAGTTCAAATTCAGTCAGTTTGGTGCTGTAGCTCAAATGGTTAGTACGTTGTCTACAAAGCATGGTCACGAGTTCAATAATTAGTCGTGGCAACATTAGTTTTATAATACAGCATATCACAGCGCCCTTTATCGCTGGTATTACCACATAGGACTAAATCGCAGGCGAAGTAAACAAATTATAAACAGAGGCTCTGCAACACTGTTCTAAAAATAATCGTAATGTGCGATTGCAGTGGTGCCATAAAAGAAGCTTTACTATTACACTAACCATCTATGTCGTCTACTTCTATCCCATTCCAATGGAAGTAACACAGTTAATATAGGGATTAATTGGCTGAGTGTTACTTCTCTTTAAAAAAAAATAAAAAAAGAATATGATTTTTTTTAACACAAGACTTAAGCCCCAATTTACCTAATAAGAAACTCTAGATTTTTGTGTTACATATGTAAATTGCAAATAAAAATGCCAACTAACAAACTTTTTAAATTGGCAATTATTTACACTTGAATGTGTTTGAACTATTCGCACAGCTATCTATTTCTAGGAAGTTTTTATCTATACATACAATAACACTGTAAGAGAGGAAAATTTGGATAATATAAGCAACAAAGTTAAATATTGTACAATGAAAAGTGATACTTCTTGTTTGAATCGACTCGGTCGCACTTGGCTGGTTTATTTTAATATTCATATTAATGTAAAATCTAAAATATAAATTAAACTTTGATCCAAACGAGATCAGGTTTAATTCGTCGTATGATCAATCGCATTGGATAGCTCGACAGTAATTCTATACGAAATATTTGTATTTACCTCCACTGTATGCATCGCGCACATAACTTTATTAATGCTAGCAGACATTGAACTTCCAGCTATATTTAACGTCACCGTGTGCACCACGCACATAACTTTGTTAATACTAGCAGACATATAACTGCCAACTGCTGCGGCATGAACGAGTCAATGAGTTTGTAAGTGTATGATCATCAACATTTATATGTTCATTTAAGTATTATAGCCGCAATATTGTACATTCATTTTATTGGCCAGACTTTATAGAATGACGATGGTTGCCAAAAGTGTTAACTATTTAAATGATCAGTGAAGTAAAAATATAAATAATTTCAAATTATTTCTAAAAAATTTTAGAATATTCTTAATACATGAATTTATCACTAATTTAAAACTAAAACATTTATAAAGAGGATTTTTTTAAATTAATATTAATCATACGCTCGCGGTCATACAACGATAAAAAACAATATGTACATACTTGTTTAAAACTACATACGTATAAAACATAAACCAAACCGTCTCGCTAATTAGCAATTTAAAAGTCATGAAGACCCAAGCTGAAAACAGATGTAGCGATTCTCCCTAAGATACAATAGAAGTTATATAAAATTAATCTAATTTGTAAAAATTATTCTTACGACGATATTTTTTATTACTATTTTTTATTTCTTTGGACCAGAATCCAGAGTAGCGCTGGGTAATGGCAAAATGCAAGCCATGGTCCTACAATGGGTGGACTCACTAAACCTGAAAAGGTGGAGGGAGACCACTACGAATGGTACTCAAAGAGCCCATGGGCAGGAAGGCCCATGGTACTAAGATACAATGGAAGTTATCTAAGCTGGATAACTGCATTGGTGACAGGTCATGAAAACTTCAAGTATCATCTAGCCAAGATGAAAATCAAAGAATATGATACTTGCAGACTGTGCCTGGAGTAGGCTGAGACGGTACGCACATTGTGTGTGAATGCCCGGCACTGGGTAGCATAAGACTTAGGACCACTGATAGAAGCTTGTTAAATGTAGATGCCATGGGGGACCTGAGCCTTGAACATATGCTAGCATTTACCGGAGACTGCATGATGAGAAAGAAGGCCGACAGTTACCAGTCGATAGTCTGAAATCAAAAAAATCAAGATTAAGGTTGTAGCGCGTGACTCTATGAGGGTAAGGTTGCAGTAATTACTTTTGGGTTATATATAATCATAGAGGACGGAAAGGAGTCGAAAAGGGGTCGAAAAGGGACCCGCTAAGAAAGTGGTCTGCCTCATTATTCCCCCACATTAAAAAAATTATCCAATATTTTTTACTCAAACTCCCACTTACGTTGAATCTGCCTTGAATGTCATAAAAAATTCCAACACTTAATGATTATTGACAACACTGCAATTTTAGATTGCCTGTTTAAGGTTTATTGTGATAATGTTTGAATACAGCAAAAGGTTGAATTATGTAAAGTGAGATACAGAAGAAGGTGTATAGGCACGAATTTATTAAATTTTAATTTTTAAACATTTAAAAATAGAATCAGTCAATATATTTCTTTTTTTATTTTGAAATCTTATAACTTTAAGCTTTACTTCAATGTACCATAAACCATAAATTTGTTGGTTCTGTTCTTTTAACACTTACTGTACTTATATATATAATCTATGTTCTGCCGTAAAAACCTCGCAGCAGTCATTGTATGAAATTTGAATATTTGACAAATTACTCATTACAAGTCATGGACAATTAGCTGTTATATGGTCAATATGATATGCTTTTACCAGCGAATAACACCAACACTTCTATTAAAGCAACAAAAATATAATGCAATCAACTTGCTAACATGGCTTCAGAGAGAAAATTCTATTTGAATAATATTGAAATTTAAATACTTCAAAAATTCAGTTATTTAATGACACCAAAGCTCCAATTGCTTAAATTTTTCTATACATGTAGAAAACCTTTAAAACTACATGAGTATGTGCTCTTTATTATACAACTCCAGTTTAAGTAAATTAAATTACATGAAAAATAAGAATTGTAATTTTCTCATTATTTTCAAAATAATAAAATGAAAATAAAAATATAAAAATTTCCTGCTAACAGCACCCCTGCTCGTGCTAAAACTTCTGTTTTTGAAACTCTTTTTCCTCTGCATAGTTTTCTATTATTTCATATTCTTCTGTTGAATTTTCTTCGTTATAAGTTTTTTGGTACTGGCCTGTAATCTGTGTTTAAATCGACCAGGTATTTACCAAAAACGATTTCATACTCATACATTGCCAAGTATTCAAGTGAGTGTAGCAGCCATTAAAATGCTATTGAATAAACAGTGAAAGAAATTTTACTAAGTATCAGACATAACTTAAAAATACGCTAACCAAAACTTTTTCTAAACGGCTTCAAAATTCGGAGCACTCCGAATTTAGTAATTTCTGAACCGATTTTGTTTTTTTGTTAGAAAGGTTACGCTTAAATTTTATAATCTAAAGGGTGTCCCCATATAACATACATGATTTTTACTTGTATTTTGAACCGTAAAGAGCACGAATTTAAAACTTTTATAATAAAAACTGGGTGAAACTTAAAAGTTATAAAAAAATTATCTTTTAAACCTTTATAGACAAACCCTCGAAAATTATAATTACAAGCCTGTTATAATAACAAGCATAAGTTGTTGATATTATAAATTAAAGGTTGTCCCAATAGTTGACGTAATTGTATGTAAATATGTGGCCTAAATCCTGAACCGTTTTAGACAGACAGTTGAAATTTGCAAAGCACTTCTATTGCCAAGCCAGCTATACCATAAACTATACAATTTGAAATTGGAAATTAAAGGGTGAACCCACATTGATGTCATATGGCCTATATAGCGCTATATATTAGTATAATTTGACCTATATAGCCCTTTCATTATACACAAACACTTGAAAATTACATAGAATATTTATTACTATGGCCATTATAATACCAAGCATAAATATTAAAAATTAGAAATTAAAGGGTGTCGCAATAGTTTATGTAATTAGATGTCCAAACTTTTGAACCACGATATACAGACTGTCCTTTAGCATTGGGTTGACCTGAAAAAAAAAACAGAAGCCCGGGGTTTTGTGTCTCTATATACTCCGGAAGCACTGCTCTCGCGGTAGAAAATCGACTGATATTTGCTTTAGATTATTGAATTACAAAATTACTTTTTTTATCTAAATTGACATCTTGTGCTACGACATTTCAAAATCCCGCTACAATCTTCCTCGAATATAATATAATCATTGTATAATTACCGTCCTAAAGAAACATGTTTTTAAGTTTGTATGTTTTAAAGTCGGTTTTTTTTTGCAAGAATTATTTTAAAGAATTTAAAAAAGAATTTATTTTTAGCACAAATAGTTTAAAAGTTACATAAATATGCAAAATTTATTTTGCTTGATGCAAAAAAGATTTAGTTGTTTAGAAATTAAAATTTCCTAAGAATTTTTTAATTTTAGAAAAATACCGGAAAAGTCTTTTTTGAATAACCCTGTTCGCCGTGATATTGTTGAAAAAGAGTAGTCAGTTTTTGTCTCCCGATGTACACTAGTATTTACTTTGAAATGAGTAATATACACAACTATCCCGCTTTCAAAAACAAAAGTTGCCTTAAAGTATGCAGTACCTTTAAATAGGAAAAAAATCGGCGTACTTTTACTGCTTTTTCTCTTTATTATCTCTTGGGGGAAAAAGTATCCTTTATTGGAATCAGGATGCTAAAGTACCTCCTCACAAAATTTTGTTAAAATCCATCTAATAGTTTTTACGTGATGCGAACACAAATGAAAAGCAGACAGACAGACGGAAATGAGTTACTATTTTATCATATGTATAGAAGATATCGAAATAAGAATAACTTAAAACTATTAGCGTTGCTACTTGCATATTTGTTGAAGAAGTGGACTGTTTAATGGACGGGTGGCATATAATTCACTTATGTTACTGCAATTTGTTCGTCAAAATATAAATATGGAGGTGCGTATGTGTCAGCAAAGCCGTGTTGTTCGTGTTCATAAGTGACTTACAAGCAAACAAAACAAGCCGCAGCACATTTTTGTGCATCACATTGTACCAAAGACTAATACGTATAATCACATATGACATGGGTTACGAAATCTCAAAAGTCACATGACACTAAGTGGCAATGTTATGTGACATGTACTTTACATTTCAATACAATAATTGCTCTAACACTACTGCTGTTTTTTTTTTGGGACACCCTGTATACAAGTTTATTTTTCCGTTTGTAATTTCTAGGGTGTTCATTGTAGACACCATAAAATATACTTTATCTTGCCTCTTTATCTGCATGCTTCTTGCAGAGACAGCAGTGGTAATTTATGAGATTATGTGTTGAATTTGTGTGAAGTGATATAAAAATATTTGTCCTTTAACCACCAATTTCTTTCCATGTAAAACGTAAAAATTTCGTGCATAATCGTTTGCATAGAAAATAGTTCTACCCTCTTTAATGGGTGGGGGTAAATAAGAATATGCGTTACTGTTACTGCATGTTTAGTAACCATTTAGACGCGTTTGACTGAGTTTCTATTGGGTCTTTGGGCAAATAATCGGTCTTATAGCTACAGTCATGTGAGAAATCAATTTAAATGGATGTGATAGTAAACGCTTGAGCATAAATAGCATTTGGGGATTTTAGCTACAGATAAAGAATATAAAGAAGATTTTGGAATGCAGGAAGATAAAAAGTAGTTAACTTCAAAACAATTGAGGCGATAGCAATGGATTTTTTATTTTGCTTGATTACAGAATTTGGTGTCGTTTTAAGTCAATATAAAAATGGTGTCATATTTAAACACATAAAAGCTGTTCATTAGGTCGGTTAGAAAGCTTTATTTATTTTGACTATTCACTAAAAAATTTACTAAACTATTTATTTAATTATATTATTATTTATTTCTCTATTTTACTGGTTACAATTAAAAATTTTATAAGCTAAATAATTCACTGACATTTTTCTTTTATACTACAGTTGTCTAAGATAACTGCCTCCTGCATTTCATCGAGCAGATACACGTTCACATCATTACTGATATAGGTGTTTTTCGTATGAGTGTTGTTGTAGATTATATTATAGTAACTACTTTTGTAGACTCAAGATTTCATTGTGTTTTAAATTGCTTCATGAGAGCTGCTGGTATTTATTAATTTTGTAAATTAGGCTTCTTATGCTCCACAGTTTGATCTGTTATCAAAGTTCCATCGCAGTATAGTGTTATGTCTCCATTGTCGACGGCACTGAATTTTTTACGAGGTCGCAGAATTTAATCTCTCTGTATAAAATTCTTCCGACGTTATCGTGAATTAACTTGTACCCATTTTGAAGCAATACTGGGCAAACAGAGATAGATGTCGAATAGTTTCTGCTTCGGAATTGCATTTTCTACAGCGATCGTCATTTATTGTTGTATCTTTAATTGTATATTTTTTATACGGCATCATAGAAATAACTAAATCTTGTATCGCAATTAAAAAGCCTTCTGTCTCGGGACTTACAAAATGCCGTTTGAAAAACACTGGTTAGAAAACCGAAATTTATTGCTGAATTTCCTGCTGCTAGATAACTTTTAATTTGCATTATTCATACAGATTTGGTGTATTTAAATGTTGGAAGTGTTTTATGTTTATTGGAGTTAATTGGTCATCTGATGATTTTTGATGATTTTTCAATTAAGTATGAATAGATTTTAGATTATTGATTAGAGATTAGATTATTGAACTGCTTAACGAGTGTACAAAATAAATATTTCTCAGAATATCGCCTTTCTATTAAACTCTGTGGGTTATGAAACCTGTGCTTAGTGAATTCATTCCGAATAAGGGATATAGCTCTTCTAATTCGGTTGCAATCCATTTCACTTTTTACATTTTTCCAGGCTAAACTCCATTTTAAAATTAACTAAGATATATTATTATTTCTAATATAATTATTGTTATTGTTATTAATTTTATTTTATAGCTTTCCCTTTCTGACTCTCGATTGTAGTGTTTTTGGACTGGCGACTGTTTAAGTAACTGCGACTATTTTTACTCATTTTTCTTTCCTTTCAACTTACAACTCTAGATTTATAGACTATCATATGGCCCACTAGTCCACCGGGGAACACTTTAAATCTAACGGTCTTATATTAACATAAATTATTGCTGTAATTTTTAAAGCTTTTTTGACTAATAACGCAATATATAAAAAAAACTGTTATTTTAAGTTTGAAGTTTTAAATTTAAGAAATTTATCTTCAGTCACCATTTTGTCCTTTTTTGTTACAATAGAGAAACACATAATTTTTTGTAACGAATTTTAATTCTATCTAAACTCTAATTACACCTTTTTGTACACATTTGCATTTCAATTGAATGAAGAAGTAGATGAATTGAAAAAAAAACAAAAAATACGGCGAACAGTCTTAATCCAATGTTTGTAAATCAATTTTGTCCAATTAAGCAAATGCAGAAAGCTGCCTTCGTTAACATGATTGCAAATGCAAGTTTTCATGATTTTCTTTATTGAAGGAACAAAAAAACTCTCTTAATGTCAGCTTACTATGGATGAAGTTGTGCATTGTAGAAGATAGTGCCAATGAAGAGAAAGTCGAATTTGTAACAACACACTCAGTCATTACCGATTGACAATCAACTTTTACAGAATATTCATACAATGAATGAACAACTGAGAGTGTGCTGGAGTAAACTTTTTTGATGACAACTATTAGACACCTTTTAACTCCGAAGACAAGCAACTAGAGGTTGTATATAAAACATGAATACAATTTCGACTACAATATGCTAATTAAATATTTTGCATATATTTATGTAACAAAATAAAACAAAAATTTTTATTTTGTTAAATGCATATTTATTCCTATGGAGATACACAGTAGTTAGAGGTGCAAATTCCATTAACTGATAGATTTTTATAGAAAATGTCATGTCCAAGTAATGCGTTTTTTAAGAATTACCTTGTTAAGAAATTTGCATATTAACAATGTTGTTAACGAACATAAAACTTAACGCTGATCAAATAAAAATTCAATCAATACTAATACCAGCAGCATGTGATTCAGTTTTAATATTTTGCAGAATCACTTTTTTAAGAATTTTGAAACATACAGTGGCACAGAAAACTCTATATACCCCCCTATTTATTTCAATTTTAGGAAATAAAAGCAAGATGTAGAAATTTATTTTTAACCAAATAAACTGACATTAGGAACAGGTAATAATAGCGGATAAAAAAATCAAGGTTCATTAATTTATTTAAAAAATCAGCAAATAATCAATTTTAAGGCACAGAAAAGTCTACATACTGCTAGGTTAGAAATGCTAATAATCATCAATCATGCAAAATAAATAGTGCTACCAACTTTTGTCAGCTCTTAAGAAATTCATAGTTACTATTTTAATCTTATTTTGTACTAGCTGTGCCCCCCACGTGGTGGACGTCCTGGCAATATTTTGCTCGGTTTTGCTTTGAAAGCATTCCACACCAATTTTAAGACTCTTACTTTTATAGAACTTCAATTATGGTTTATATATTTAAATTATATAAAGGTACTTATCCCTGGATAAAATTCTAAAATTTATAATAAAATCTAAAGTTTATAAAAAATTCTAAAATTCTAAAAAATATTGTAAACCACTGTAAGTGGTGTTTAAAATATTTTAATAACAATGTAAATCCACAAAGTAAAAATACAAAAAAAATATGTTTGGAGTTGCGGAAGCTTATTGTTAAGTACCAGGAAGGTGGAAGATTTCATCGGGAAAGTGGTGAGTTAGTTGTATGTTCCAAGGCAATTGTACAAACTATAATTAAAAACTGTAAAGAAATAAAATGCTTTGAAAGTAAGGCCCGGTGTGGCCGTCCACCTAAAATAACTATTCATATAAAACGCCAGAATATTGGGAAGATAAAACAAAATCAAAGAAACACAGCAGTGGAAATCACAAAATACCTTGAATTTAATAATATTATGTCAATTCACCCAGAAACAGTTTGAAGGGTACTTAGAAATTATGAATCTCATAGTCGTATACCCAGGAAGAAGCCGTACATCAGCGATATTAATTAAACAAAACACGTAGTATTTGCAAAAGCCCACGTTCACAAATAAAACAATTTCTGAGCTGGTGTTAAGCGACGTCAGTAAATTCAGTTCTAATAGGAGACAGAGAATTTGGCTTAAAAAATTATGAACTCTTGCCTATATAATTTACTTCCAGTTACTACAATATTTACTTTCAACTGTGAAACATGGTTGTGGTAATATCATGTTCTGGGGTCGCATATCAGCTGCTGGTGTGGGCAATTTTGTATTGATTACAATCACGATGGGCCTATTTATTAATTTAAATCTTCTTAAAGAAATGGTTAAACAAATTGAGACTAAGTACTGGCTGGTATTTTTGGCAAGACAGCGATACCAAGCACAATGAGGGCATTGTAAAAGAATATCTTATACAGATATAGAGCCACCTTTTACGACATATTTCGAAAAAGAAAAAAGAATACTAAATCTTCATAAAAAATTTCAAGGTTTTGATTTTTGTGTGACCAACTAAAATACTATAGACCTGTTTTGATTAAGAACTTAAAATTAAATATATACGTAAAAACTTTAGAAATTCAAGATTTTAGGTGTGAAAAATAATAGAGCCTATCAAACGGGTCGAAGAAGGAATGAATGCAATTTTTTACACAAACCAGTTATGTGATGCCTTACGCAGAATATAAAATGCCGTTTCAATTTGTGTTTTAGCAAGACAATGACCCGAAACACACATCGAAGTGGGCAAAAGATTGGTTTGAAAAAAACGGGGTTCATGTTTTAAGCTGGCCTGCGCAGTTGCCAGTATTAAACCCATTGAAAACTTGTAGCGAATAGTTAAATTAGCTCTTAAGGCAAAACATGCAACTAATAAAGATCACCTGTAGGCATTAGTAAACGGAACATAGAGTAATATCCCGATTGAGACATGACAACAACTTTTTGACTCTATGCGAAAACGGTGCTCAGCCGTTATCAATACTGAATTATATTCCACTAAGTACTGAATAATTTGAAAATAATTAAAGTATATTATTTTACTCATCTCTTGGAATTTTGTGTTTTTCAGATAATTGAAGTGGATGGCCCTATTATTTTTCACACCTAAAATCTTGAATTTCTAATGGTTTGACGTATATTTTTCATTTTAAGTTTTTTTTTTCAAAACAGGTCTATAGTATTTTAGTAGGTCAGTTGTTAGGTCACACAAAAATAAAAACCTTAAAATTTTTTATGAAGATTTAGTATACTTTTTTCTTTTTCGAAATATGTAGTAAAAAGTGTCTCTATTCTATGCAACACCACTATATATAATGTACCTCACCAACTGCATTATTCACCTTAGTCGCCTGATTTAAATCCCATTGAGCACTTTTGGGAAGAACTAGATCGCAGGATTAAAAGAAAATTATAAAAAATAACCATAATCTAAAGAATTCCTTAACTGAAGAATGGAATCACATTTTAGTATAAGTTTTGGAATTTTTCATGAAAAGTAAGTAGGCTGGAGACGGTTTAACGCATATTTGTGTACCCATAAAGTATTAATTAGAACTTTGGAAATATTTAATATACATAGGACAGGTCGACAAAGCTAAGGCGATAGGATATTCAACTCTATAAACTTACAAAATTATTGTTGCTACAATGGAATACGCTTCAATGAAACGAGGAGACTTGTACGTTTCTGCATATAGCACGTACTCTTTAGGGGACCGGTAGTTATTGGCAAGTAAATGGGCACTAAGGCATACTATGCACTACACTACATGTAGAATTCATTTTTACCCGAACAGTTCATATTATTCTACATACTTTCCTGACACCTTCAAAAATACAAATACTTCTTCTTTAAATAAAAATAATATTAATCTTTTTATATCTCAAAGGTTGATTCAACCTTATTACGGTTCTCGAAGTGGAACTCGAATTTAACACTTTAGTAATAGATTAAAGAAAATTATTAGCTTTTATCTTTAATCTATTACAAAAGTTTCGAATTCGAGTGCGACTTCGACAACCGTAATAAGGCTGAATATTTTTATCGTAAATAACTCGTCAATTGGTATTTTGAAACAATTTGACAAACAAATTGACCATAATAGTTGAGCCCTACTTCAAAAGACTTTAGAGCACTCATGCGGCGGCCTGAAGCTGATTCGATCGGAGATCTGAGATCAAATCCCATAAAGCGCTAAAACTAAGTTCTGTATACTAACCATAGACCATAATTAAATTAATCTTATATCAGTACGTTAAACAAAAGTTGATTTATTCACAACATTATATCAGAAGTGAGCAAATATAAATAAATAAATAAATCACCCAAGTTCGAGTAAGGCTCACACAATATACAACTTTAAAAGTAAAAGATTGTAATTTTTGCACATATTTTAAGGGGCCTCTTTATTTTTCTAAAAGAAAAAAACAAATAAACTTGTCCAGCCAGTGGTAGACAAAAAATTGTATGTTTCGCGGTTGCTGTTATAATATCAAGGTCATCCCTGTTATATTCGGCCAAGAGAAGCAAAATCCCTTTTCTTTATATATTGTAACTAGATCATTTAGGAAGTTACTGTCCAGCGGATTTGAATAAAATTTAAGCTGCTACTGTGCAACTATGATCATTCGTAGAATATTATAACTAAATTCCAATCTTTTTATGGATCGAGTTTCTGCCCATAACCAGGTTTAGATGAACTGCTTTTTATTTTATTTGTGTTATCTTTGATTCTATGTGACTCTCCCAAGTAAGGCGCCATTGCACTCGACAACCAGTCGGTTACAAAACTTAGGTGAACGTGTACTCCAAGCTAGTGCTGTAATGTGTTTTAAAACTTTACAGATGCGTTTCTTCAATGAAGTCACATTAATGTGGGTTAAAGGACACATAGGCACAGCTGGGAATGAAGCGGCGAACCAACTTGCAAAAGGGGGAACTGTTGTGAATTTCTCTGGTCCAGAAGCCAGAGTAGCGCTGGGGAAACTCAGTAAACCTGAAAAGGTGGATGGCAGGCTCGAATGGTGCTTAAAGAGCCCATGGGCAGGAAGGCCAGTAAAGTACGATAAAGTATAAGTACCTTAAGCTGGATAACTGCGTCAGGTCATGAAAACTTTAAGTATCACCTAGCTAAGATGAAAAGACTCAGGACAACATTACTAAATGTAGATGCCATGGGGGACCTGAACCTTGAACAAATGCTAGCGATCACAAGAGACTGCGTGATAAAGGCCGACAGTTAATAGTCGACAGTGTTAAATCACTTGTCAAGATTAAAGACTGGTTGTAGCACGTGACTCAATGAAAGTAGGTAGCCGTAAATAACATTTCAGTTGCCTGTAATCATAGAGGTCGGAAAGGGGTTGAAAAGGAACGCATTATAGAAGTGGACCCCTACATTAATAATAAGGCGCCAATAATGATGTATAGCCAGGTATTTGACTTCTGAAAGTTAAGATATCATTTATTTAATTTAAATATTCAATACTAATATAATTCACTTTTTTTGAAGTGAAAACTTCTTTAGGCGCCTTGAGCACATTTTGGATCAATAAAAATCATTGAACTTTCATAATTTTTCACCCAACGCTGGTTTCTATTGATAGGTGGTTTGTGCCCGCCGAACTCAGCTACAGAATGTTCCTGAGTTTAAAAAAAAAATTTCTTAATTTTAAAAATTAAAGGGTGCCCTCATACAACATACAGTTTTTTTCGTGTATTATAAAGGGATGCAAATTAAAAAATTTAATAAAAGTGCATATCACTATAGTTCCCAATAATAAGAGGTAATACAAAACTAAAATTAAAAATTAAAGGGTGTCTCCATAGGTTACATTATTTGACCTATTTTTTGAACCGTTATAGACAAACGCTTGAAAATTGGCAGAAAGTCCGTTACTGAGGGCCTCAATAGACCGATTGGTAGCGCGCTAGTCTATCAGTCTGGGGGTTGGGGGTTCGATTCCTGCCAAAGACTCTGGGTGTTTTCTGCAGACAAGCAAAAAGCTTCGCAGGTTGTGTTTTCTTTAAAAAAAAAAATTAAAAAAACAGTAAAATATTTAGAATTAAAAAATAAAGGATATCACAACAATTGCTGTAATTTGATGTGTATGGCTAAACTTTTGAACTGTTATAGACTGAGAGTTAAAACTTACAAAGAATCTGGTTGGCTAAGTCCTCTATAACAAGCGTTTCATTTAAAATTAAAATTTAAAGGGTGTCCCAATAGGTGATGTTTTTTTAACTATATGGCCATATCTTTGGGACCATTAGAGACAGATGCTTAAAATTTACAAATTCACACAATGTATATTACTATAGCAATAGATATAAAGTTGGAAATTAAAGAGTGTCCCTGTTGTCAATTATATTTGATCTATATGACAGTAATACGAGTAGTATACTGGGTACTAACATCTGTCTCTAGTTATCTACTCTGTGTATGTATGTACTTTTTCTACAGTAAATACATAAATAAATGCATTCACAAAGTACAACCATATGTTCTAGACCATATATTTATTCTTCTTTTTGCTTACAATAAAAATGTTGTTAATTTGGGTAGCTACAAATATTGTGCCGATCATTAATACTCTGTACTTGTGCAGGAGAGTGTACACGCCACAAAAATAGAGAAGGTCAGTAAAATATAAATATAATTTGATTAACTACAAATATGTTGTGACATAAAATTAAATTAGCAATGTGAAGTGTCAACTATTATATTGTAGACTAGCTCTGTCCACCATTTCCTCAGCGTTCTTACAAAAGTTTGTTCGATTTGCCTTGAAAGCAATCCACACTAAATACCCTTACTTTTTAGTGCTTCAGTTATGGTTTATGTATTTATTTTATATAAAGTAAAATATGCCGCCTTAAAGTATGCATATCGGTAAAATTGCGTACGTTCACTGCTTTTTCTCCACTTTCTCTTGGAAATAAGATATTTTGTATCCTATATTTGAATCAGGATATTAAGGTACCTCTTCACAAAATCTTGTTAAAATCCATCCAGTAGGTTTTGCGTGATGCGAATACAGGAAATAATTTACTGTTTTATTTTAAGTATAGATTATTTAGACTAGAATTGTTATTGGTTTTCCTGTCGGCTGTCCCAGAGACTGCCCCGCATTTTATATTTTTCAAACATTCTTGTTGCCAACCATTAAAATCTCTTATTAGAAATTAAGTTTAATTAAAATTTAAAACCAAATTATTATAAATATACAAATTGTTTAATGTGCGGTAAGCTGGCTTCTATGGTCATTTCGCTAAGTGCTTTATTTAGCTCATCAGGAAAACTTTAACCAAATTTTAGATAAACTAAGGACACCTTTAAATTGAACATTTTCTTAACTAAATAAGAATTAAATCATAGCGATTAAACACAAAGTGTCAAAGATTTTCAAAAACAACAATCAACAATAAATTTATATTTACTTTAATTTTGTTGTTATTCTTTCGATTCTTGTTAAAAAGCTATGAGTTATGCCTGTGTAAATTCCGTTTGTGAAATTTGACTTACTTTCTACAGCAGCAATTAATGTTTCAAATTGGTTAGCGGTCGTTATATTGAGTTTTTTTTTTCATTTTAATTTTTGTTAAATACATATACGCTTTTCCGTCAATCGTTGTAAATCGTCTGAGTGTCTGTCAAAAACAACGCCATTTTAATACGACGGCGGCTTGAAGGCGCCTTTCATAATTCTAAGTAATAGTCGATAGTATCGACTGCTTTTAACGGCCATTATAGCGCCAACGATTCCACTTCTTGTAGACGACATACATGTGTACATAATAGGGGTGAATGTGCGACTGGATGCTTTGACGCAGTTTGACTCGGTTCTACTGAGCATTTGTATATAATTTTTTATTCCATAATATAAAGCTAAACTTTTAGTGGAGTTAATAGCAAATAGAGTTTTAAAATAATTTTTCAATATTTAAATGGTTTGCTAAACAAATGTTGTATTGAAATGTTTTATTAAACTTTTAAAACTGAAAAATACAAAACAATATGTATTTTAAAATGTATATGACTAAACTGTATTTCATATTACATACATACATATGTTTAGTTCGTCTGCAATTTATTGTCAATATTTGTCTATACATGTATGTAGATATTTTAAAATGACATTAAGGAAGGAATAGATTTTTTACTTTTTTTCAAATGTTGCACAAATGCCAAGAGAAGCATCAAACAAAACGACCTTTTGGAGTAATTAGTCTTGATCCCCAAAACGTATGTTTGTAGTCGCTTAATGCTATGAAACAAGGACCTTGTGATTTATAAAAGTCGCTGTATTGATTCCCTGATATTTAAAATCTAGGAGGTGAATAAATCGAAGTCGTCACAGAAATGATACAGTAAATAATGTTTAATTCGGGCCTTTATTAGTATTGCTGAACCACCACATGCTCTACCACGGAAGACTTTAATGTCATATAATATACCCATTTATTTTAAAATAGCTATTTTCTGTTTAATGTTTCTCTGAAATCACCATGACATCAACTTTTTGATTCCTAATGAAGTACTCGAGTTTATTTTGAGTTGAGGTATGCCGTTTGTGTTCCAGAAATGTGTTTTTAAACAGTTCATGGTTTCTTCAGCACTGACTGCAAAATCATAGATTGCATTTTAAGCATTTCTTGCATCATATTACCCATAGAACTCATAAAGCTGTTTAACACCTGCAATAAAGTCTCAATAATCAGACGACTTAAGTTATCAGATGAAATTTGTTGTTTAGATATGCTTCGGGCTCCAAATTTTATATTTTCTAAGCCTTTTGATTTTGTTAGCTGAGTTTTGTAGCTACTGAAACAACTAGATGCCTTGGCAAGAACCACCCCAAGACGGCGAGTCCTAGCCGGTACTTAATGCCGGCCAAAAGTCTAGTAACACAAATTTTTATTTTTATTTCATTTTTATACAGCAGCCGCTACAAAAATCTCGGAAAGGAGACATCGGATCTGTTCGTAATAAAAGAACACATGCATGTCACATATGTATACAACATATCTTTTTTATGGGCAAGTCAATATCCAAATGTTTTTCATAACATCTTTTAATTTTTTCAAGTTAAATAATGTCCAAGAATATTAAATATTTTATGTGAGCGGTCAGAAAAACAAATAAAAAATAAACAAAATAAATAAACTGTTGCATGGCTGCATGTATATATGTATTTAATATTGGTTTGGAAACCTTCACATAAATAAAACTGGAATATTTAAAAATATTAAATATTTTTTGAAAATGTTGTCAATATTATAGGGCACTTCCTCTTTAGGTAGAGTACTGAAGTTTGATATGCAAGTAGATCTCAGGGAAAAGTTAAAAAATCCAGTCACTTCCAACCGTAAATTTTAACTTAGAAGATAAGCCCAAAAACATTAAAGTAAAAATTATACCAATACCTGTCACTTTAATTATTTTGTACACACACGATCAGATTTTTAGTTGGAAACACTAAAATTTTTAAATTATAAATAAAACTTTACAATCATCGGAGAGTTATTTTTTAATATTACAAAAATAACAATAATAACACAAAAAAATACAAAAGTAAAATAAATTTTTTTGTTCAAATGACTAGAACCATTTTGCATTTTTAAATTTTTTGCATTTGGTTTTAACATTATACTATTAGTACAAGAAAAATATTACTTTCTAGCAAACATTACACGCAAAGAAAAAACATGTTATGGTTGAATTATATGGTTATATTCAAACCATATTGTTTTAAACCATAATAATATTGTTGCAATTGGAACATAATATTTTCTTACATAAAAATAACATTGTAAAATACAACTATAATTATGTTCATAATATAAACATACTATAATATAATGTGAAACATGTAAATGTTTATATGTGACAAACAAATACATCTTGCTATTGAGACTTACATGCATATTTTGATAGTTTATGGTTACCTTTTGATATTTTTAATTTAAAACTATCATTTATAATAAAAAACTAATTTATTTGATGACAACAAATGTGTATTTAATATTTTTACGGTTTTAAATAAACCGATAGCATACGCACATATTTGTGAACTGAAAAAAGCCAAACTATGACTTTTTAAAACCAAATATTTGTTTATTTTTAGTCATACTTAACATACTATGTTTATATTATGATTATAAATATAATTTTATTTTTAAATATTAAAAATAATTTGGTTGTGGTTTGAATTTTAATATGGTTCAAATCAACCATGTTGCTTTTTTGGTGCGTATAACCATTGAATGGTTAACTGTTAACAAAAACTTGTTTATCGTGACCAAAGTATTGTTTAAAATAACTATAATTTGTTCACAGCAAACATGTATTGTTAGAGAGAACATTGTGTGGTTGCCGTGGTAATACAACAACCATGTTTTTTCTTTGCGTGTAGTGAAAAATGGGTAATAAAATTATGTCAAATATACTATAAAGTCAAAGGTCGTCGTGCACAGGCATATGCATATCGCTACATTTTATTTTCACGATACATGAAAAAAGGTTATAATGTCTGAGGTAGTATAAAGCATAACATGTACAACGACACAATCGCTTTATACTTTCAAAGTGCAAAAATGAATATAGAAACTTACAAGTCTCTATTACAGTCCGCTATCCCTAAAGTAAATGGATTCTACAACAAAATAATGCGCCTATAAATAGTTCCAGTTTTGTAAAAGCATTTATTTTAAACCAGAAATATGTTCGTCCTCTTAATTGGCTACCATATTTACGAAAAAATTTTAATTTTTTTATCTTTTTCTGAAAAGAAGACTAGAATATTTTTGTGGAACAAAAAGCAGTGCAGACTTATTTTACTTTTAATTTATATATATTAACCTAAAACCTGTCTTGCTTATTATCTGTACATATAATAAAACAATAACTTATTTCCTGTCTGTCTGTATTCGCATTACGTAAAAACTACTGAATAGATTTTAACAAAATTTTGTATCTTAATATCTTATTTCCAAGAGAATGTCGAGAAAAAGCAGCAAAAGTACGCAGGTAGTTTAGTAAGGATGGGACCCTTTATATAAATATAAAGTAAATACATAAACCATAACTGAAGCACTAACCCATATGCATAGTTTAAGGCGGCAGTTTAGTTATATTTTTAATAAGCTGACACCTTCACAGTATTCTAATTAAAAGATGAGAAATATTTTCAATTATTTATAGTGTTTTGTCTGCTTTTATAAAATAAAGCTCATGGCGTAAGTTTGGTTGGTTTAAAGCCTGAAGCACACCTCATCCGTGTCAAATATTATTAATTTCATTGTAAGAAATTTGTTTGAAACGATTTATTTTATTTTATAATTTTTTCACGAATTATAATTTTTTTAGCAAAATTTCTGCCACCACTAATTCATTTATTTAACATTTTAATAATTTTTGCGTTCTATTTTTACAAATTGACAAATAATTTTTATTTACATCTAGCAGCCTTTACGTGACATTAAATGTATTTAAATATTTTTTTGTTACTTATTTAAATAGTAAAAACAACATTCTATTAAAAATGTTAATAATAATTTGAACAGTATGCAGACATGCACTCAGTGTAAATTTACACGTGCTAACATGAACATTAGAAGTGTCATTAGCATTTAATTTACTCACAAAAACAGACTCATTTAAACACAAACACACGATGAATGTGGCATTTAATTCGTTTCATTAATCGATAAAACACAACAAGTTGTACGGAATTGTGGTGACAAATAGTTTTTAATAAAATATTTAATTGACACAAATACAGTTTAATTGGAGAAATTATTTACAACATTTAATCATGAATGATTAAGGGTATTCATCTTGTTGTAGTTTGCCATTATATTTATTTTGCCGGCTTACCGAAATAAGAACCTGTTGAAAAACAATTAATGTTTCATATACGAGTAGTTACATAATAATTTACATAATTAATAGCACAAGTATTTACTATTTTTAAGTATTGTTGATCATCTTTGCGTTGCTGAATTTTTCATTCCAATAGCTGGAGATGAAACGATACGAGTAAACAAACACATACTCGATACTTTTCCTTCGATTCTGAGTACTTTTAGCACCGATACTTTGCCAACGGTCAAAACTACTCATTTTATATTGACGTACAGTAACATCATCTATTTAACCAACCAACCGAACTCAGATAAAGGAATACGAGAAAACTGTATTCAATCCTTAATCGTCAGTATACATCTATATACATATATATATATATAGCGCTAGACTAAAACTGTATGATGACACGGTTCTTGTTATCAATTGTTGGTCACCTTTCTGATGTTAGACCAAGAGAAGCAATATTCCTCCTTCTTAGTCGAACGTAACCGCTATCATTCCTGATGTTGCGGGCCAGCGGATTTTGATGCGTTTCAAGCTTCTTTAGATACGTTGCTGAATCCTTCGCTATAAATGCCTTAACTAGTGGCACGTTTAGGTCTTTGTGAATGTTTAATTTTTTAATATACCAAATTTAATAATCTTATTTTGGCGCCTTTAAAATTTTTTCTAACATCAATCGCAAATCAATCTTTCACACATGACATTTAAACAGAGACCATAAACGAAAATGGGTTTTATAAATAACCATAATAACCATTTTATAAAAATGCTTTACTAAGGGCAACATTGCCACCAGAGAACTGCTGTACATAAAGCACTATACAAACTAGCAAAAGGAGAATATGATGAGACCAGAGCTTAGAGTTTGACTGGGGACTAGCTTACTGCGATCAAAATTCATATAATGCGTAGGCTTTTTAAATCTGAAGAGGTAGAGAAAGACTACCACATATATACAGGCTTGAATGGAGATTAAAAATTCCCTCGGCAGGAAGGTCAGAAAGGTGCTTAGATATTATAGGATATAGTACCTTAAACTGAATAACTGCGTTAGTGACAGTTAAAACTGAAGAACACGATAGAGTAAATAGAGAAATGAGTTTCACTTTGTATATAAATCTTCGCTAGCATAACTCTTAGGATCACAGGTACACTCATGTTAAATGTGAAAGATATAAGAAATCAAAGCCTTCTTCAAAATGCGAGCAGTAATAAAAGAATCCGTAATGAGGAACAGGCTCAACAATTATCAGTCGACAGTAGAAATCACCGCCTTTGAGTGTAAAGGCTAGTGTTAGCATGGATGGAACTCAGTAAAAATTAAATTTTATTATAATTAAATTATTTGTTCAATTCACAAGACGTAAAAATGTAAAATTTTTATATATTCCTTAAAAAAAAATTTCTATAAAAAAAAACGTAACGGCCTTTTTTGGGCTAAAGTACACAAAAATGCAATAATTTTGGATTTTTTAAATTGAAAATCGTCTAGTTTTTAACTTAGTAAAGATACAATATTGAAATTAATCAAAAATATTTAGAATTTGGCTCGCTAACTACGATGAAAAATTTGGTAAAAATTGTACCCAATATGTTGGAAAAACTGGACCAGGGTAGCGAAAAATCAAAAATTTGGATAGTAGGGTGCCAGTTATTTTTCAAAGTTGGAATTTGTTTCACGGCACCCCCCAGATTGGTTCGAATTGCTAAAAAAAAATACTCTCTTCTAAATTTGAGCTCAGTCGGATAAGGGGAAATGGTGCCCTTGAGCCGCCAAAAATTTGCAATTTTTGACTTTGATTGGCAATAACTTCGTTAATGTTTATTTTAAAAAAAAATTGTAAGCAGAAGTTATACATCAAACTCAGAGGAACAACTTTTGCTCACAAATCTTTGTCGTATCTTAATATCTACTGAATTAGAAAAAAAATAAACAAAAAACCATAGATTTATTCATATGTTTATATGGGTGATTTCATATAGCTAAGTTTAGTCGTTACTTGAAATAAAAATTAATGCATTGATATTTTAATTTTATATGTAGCAATTATTTTTTTTTTCTTTTTCTAATATTTTTTATTGTTAAAAAAGTTAGCTTCATTGATTTAGAGTAAATGCTTGCAAAATAAGTGATAGAAATGCAGTTCATATCATTGCCGCAACAGCTGAATCGTTGGGGCATGATATTACAAATATTATTTTGAACAAAGAATCCGTTCTTGCTGCTAGACAAAAACTACGTTCAAAAAGAGTATCTGAATTGAAAAATAAATTTAATGCCAAAGATTTAGATGCAGTTTGCCTCCACTGGGACGGGAAATTACTGCCTGCCTTAGAAGGAAAGGAAAAAGTCGACCGACTTCCAATTATTTTATCGGACGGAAACGTTGAGCAACTGCTGGAAGTACCTGCTTTGAAGAGCGGTACTGAAGAGCACAAGCACAGGCTATTTGCAAATCGCTTTTTGAATGGGGTCTACAAGATTATGTAAAAGCTTTGGTGTTCGATACAACAGCAGTTAATACTGGACGATTCAATGGAACTTGTTCCATAATTGAAAAAACACTAGAGAGGGATCTGTTATTTTTGGCTTGTAGACATCACTGTTTAAACTTATTCTCAAAAGCTTTTTTGTTGTTAAATTTTGTAAGAGAGGTGGTCCTAATGTTCAAATATTTCAACGATTTCATTTCAGTTAACATTAACAATTTCAGCTTCGGTATCGAAAATGAGAAAGTTAAAAATGCTATTAGTTTATGTGATATGGAGAGAATTACAAATTTTCTTAATAATGTTCTTCAGGAGGTGACTATAGGGAATTTATCGAACTTGCCCTTATATTTCTCGGAAAAACACCAACCCGATCAGGTATAAAATTTCGAGCCCCAGGCGCTATGCATCACGCAATATGGATTGCAAAGGCAATATATTCTTTAAAAATATTTTTGTTTAGAGACGAGTTGGCTTTAACAGAGATTAAACTAAATGCTCTTTGCGATGTTTGTATTTTTATTGTCAAAGTGTACGTTGAGGCTTGGTTTTGCGCTCCTTCCAATATCAAAGTGTTGAAAGTAAAATTGCTACCGTAGCATTGGAAAAATTTTGCAGTCACCTGTGGTATCTAGGCACAGAAAGTGTTGCTTTGGCATTTTTTGATGAAAATGTGCCAGTCGAAACCAAAACAAATATGGTAAAAGCTTTGAAGAGTGAATCTGATGTAAACAGCAAAAAGGCCCAAATATACACTTTGAACGTAGATGACGTTATCAAAAATGGTATTGCGCAGTTTGTGAATGAAAACACTGAAAAAATTACAAAAAAGTAGCCGAGTAACAAAAAGTTTATGGAAGCTAAAAAAACTCCTTCAGGCTTAAAGGTAGTGAACGATACTTCTGAGAGAGGAGTCAAATTAATGCAGGATTATAATGGCATTTTCTCAAGAAGTGAAGAACAAAAACAATATATTTTACAAATTGTTAAGGATTACCGTTTACGTTTTCCAAACTGCAATAAGAAAATTCTTTCTTAACTATACAAATAATAACAAAAAACAAAGCCATAAAAAACCACTTGCCACAAATAACATTAAAATATCAACTTATCCATGATTTTTCCATGTAACGCCTATACTTAAGTATGTAAATAAAATCATCAATAAAAACATATGAATAAATCTATGGTTTTTTGTTTATTTTTTTTTTTTTTTTCTAATTCAGTAGATATTAGAGATACGAAAAAGATTTGTGAGCAAAAGTTGTTCCTCTCAGTTTGATCTACAACTCCTACTTACAACTTTTTTTTGTATAATAAACATTAAAGAAGTTATTGACAGTCAAAGTCAAAAATGAGGTATTTTGCAAATTTTGGGCGGCTGAGGGGCACCATGTCCCCTTATCCGATTGCGCTTAAATTTAGAAGGTAAAGGCACCGACCTGTTGAAACCACATATAGTCCAAACCATATCTTCCATTTCAGGACATAAAAAGTTCGTTATCATTTTACGATAGCGAATCGGCCACATTTTGGAAAAAATACGGCTAGATTATGTCGCCAGCCCATAATCCGCTCCAAACAATCACTCTTTGTGGGTGCATTAGTTTTTCGACAATCACTCTTGGATTATCATTCGCCCAAATGCGGCAATTCTGCTTATTGACAAATCCATTGCAATGCATTCAGGTGAAATTTATCATCCAACGTTGCCATTTCTTGCCACCCTTCTGACCATTGCTCTATTGTGTATTTTTCCACTCTTCAAATGGAGTTAGTCTGAAGTTCAGAAATGTCAAATTAAATGTTCACATTTGACATAGGCCCTTAAAATTTAACCACGATATATGAGGGGAACAGATTTTGAATGTGCATTCGACCGAATTGGTTACTTAATTGAAAAGTTGACAGCCAAATATTTAATGTGAAAATCGTTCAGTGCCATGCTGTCATTAGATGAATGATGGTTATTATATATTTATAGTAAACTGAAATCCACCAAGTCTCAACCATAACCCATTTAAAAGTTACACTGATTCTGACCAAAACTGATTACGGCATCCAAATTTATATGTCCTAAATTATATTTTAAGTACCTTCGTTGTTATTTAACGATAAAACTTATTAAAAATAATATCACCCAAAAAAATTAATGTAAAACATAATCTTTAATTCATAGATCTATAGATTTGTTTCCATCATTATTGTCTAAATAAAAAAAACTCTAATCTTAAGCTGTAGTGGCATCTGAAACCATCTTCATATTAAAATGGAAATTGACATATACGCATGACGAAATCGGTAAGACCTATTATCTTCGCACTTTTATGAGTATCAAATACGAGCATAATTTTTTATCCAGTTTCAGAGAAGGATTCCAATTTTTTTTTATTAAGTTTTCAAGACTCCAACCAATATTATTAATTATTATATTTTCAACCATCAAAAAATGTTTATTTACTCTGATGGAATAAAGTATCCATATAATTTTTTCTTATTTAACTTGGATTGTTTTCAAGAACTAATTTAGAAAAAAAAATTTAATTTATTTAAGAAACATTAAAAAAATAGCACATAGTTATTGTTTTTCTTTTTTGTAAAATAAACAATTTTTAAAAATTTTATCAAATTATAATGGGTGGTTAAATTTTAAGGGCCGATGTTGAATGTGAATCATACCAAAGCGTCAAGTTTTTTTCTGCATTTAATTTGACATTTTTCAATTTCTAAAAGCCCAACTCAATTTAAACCATTAAAAGATACACAATCGAGCAATGGTCAGAATGGTGGCAAGAAATGGCAACGTTGGATGATCAATTTTCGAAGAAAATCATCTTCAGTGATTAGGCACATTTTCACCTCAGTGGATTCGTCAATAAGCAGAATTGCCGCATTTGGGCAAATGAAAATCCAAGAGTGATTGTCGAATAACCAATCTGTTTGGTGCGGATTATGGGCTGGCGGCATCATCTGTCCGTATTTTTTCCAAAATGGGGCCGGTTCGGCAGTTACTGCGAATGGTGCTCGCTATCGTGAGATGATAACGAACTTTTTATGGCCCGAATTTAAAGATGAATGTAGACGATATGTGGTTTCAACAGGACGGTGCTACTTGCCACACAGCTAACGAAACAATGGCTCTTTTTCGCGACAAATTCATTGGTTGTGTTATCTCAAGTGGTGTTAATTTGTGTTTTATTCAAAATCAACATCGGCCCTTACAAATTTAACCACCCTTTACTATACTGATGAATCGTTTTGTTGAATCAATGTAGATTTTAATTGAAAATGGCATAATGTCCATCAAAGAATAGTTGGTTTGATAAAAATTGTAAACAAATTTTGTTCCTAGTCAACAATTTACATTAATATTATTAAATACTAGCTGTGCCCTAGCTGTGTGCGTCCTGACAATATTTTGTTCAATTATGCCTTGAAAGTAATCCACACCAAATTTGAAGACTCTTACGCATTTACTTTATATACAATTCTAAAATTTATATAAAATTCTAAAATTTTAAAAACTATTGTAAAGCTCTGTAAAAGGTGTTTAAAATAGCGCCATCTATTGCACAACCGTGTTTAAACTAAAAGGTGCCTTTAGTTCAGAGCCGAAGACCACAAATAAAATTTTTCTCAGATGCTGAAATCTATCGGATAACCTGACCATTTCCTAGCTGATTTAATAAAAAGTACTCGTAAAAATTGAGTTTACAAAGGGTATAAGTTCAACGTTTTGTATTTATATAAATTTAATAAAATAATGGTTTTGTTACAAAAATTGTTCGCCTTGTCACCAAATAAATTTCATATAGAGGTTCCTATTTTAAGTTTCTTAAAACGGAAAAGTTTAAATTTATAAAATAACTTTTTTTCCATTATATATTATTTTTTTGTTTTGTTTTGTAATTTCAACCCAAAATACGCTTTTTATTCTGTTCTAAAGTTCTAAAAATTTAAATTACCCTTTCCATTACAAGGGTAAAAACTAAACTTCATTTTAACCATGACACATCAAATTCTTTGTCACTGATTAAATTCTTTTTCCATTTACGATAAAGCTCTACAATAATCATTTTAACTTTTTTTCCAAAAATTAAACAAAACACAATTTGGTTCTGTTTTTCTTGTACTGCAGAAAAACCACAATAATGAACATTGCGGTTAAATGCCAAGCAAATTTTCAAGCAATTCCATAAAAGACAAAAAAATCTATATACCGAGCAAAAAACCAAAATTATAGAACAAGTTCAACACTAAATTCTATACGTAATGTTTGTTACCAACTTTTAAATACCCAGCAAAAAATTTACTTCTAAGTCGATTTCATTAATTTACTTTCAGGCGATTTCACTCTATAGTATGTATAATATAAGTATGTATTGGTATATATGAGGAAAATGAGACCCTGACATGATTGTGTTTAGAACAATTTTAAACAGCGATTAGAATATTTTTTTTACAGATTTTTTACTTCTTAATTATTCGTTTAAGAATAATTTCGAACTAGGTGTGTTTAGTAAACACATACAGAGAAAAAATAACCCATGTATTTTTTCATTAATCGCATACGACTTTTTTCCAGGGACTGTAAATAACAGTTATCATTTACAAAAAATTATTTTATAACAGTTATTTTAAGAATTAAATAAAAAATACATCTAAGGCCCATTATTATAACTTGCCTCTAGCTAAAGTTAGGATTTTGCTAGAGCGATAAATAGTTTTTCGTTATTAAAAGTAAGCTAAAAACCACTTTTAACTATCACGTACTATAAGGACAAGTTAAAGCAATGAGCATTATCCTTATTATTATAACGAAAAACTACTTATCGCTTCATCAAAATCCTAACTTTAGCTAAAGGCAAGTTATAATAATGGGCCTAAAACAGTGATTTTTATTTAAAAAAAAAGGAATTTTATTTTGCCGTCCTAAAAAAAATTTTTTTAGGAGTTTTATTTTTTTCGTCAAAAAATAAAACTTATTTTATATTAATTGATTCATTAAAATAATGTAGGTTTTGTTTGATTAACGATTTTTTCCATGTTCGCCGGATTTTTGTGATACATTTCATACATCGCTTTTAAAGCTGAACAAGAAAGCGAAGAAAATAACTATGAGGTTGAAAAAATGTTTTCATAAAAATTTAAAATTGTTTCTCTAGGAGAAAATAACTACATTATCCATATCCAGAAATTGACAAAAAAAGAGCATTTTATGCGCTTAAATTGGTATTAAGCGGCCTCATTTTAAACAAAGTAAGTTTTATTTTCTGACGAAAAAAATAAAACTCCTCAAAAATATTTTATTTTATATAACGGCAAAATAAATTTTTTTTTTTAAAACTTTGATTTGAGTTTTTATTTTTACGTTGAAAAATAACTGTTAAAAATGGAGTTGATATCGATTTTTTAAGATCATCATAAATTCTGAAGGAGCTTGTAAATACAAGTCCATTGATATATGACAGTATAGATCTCCGTTGACTTTATGATAAAGAGTTTTTGAATTTAATTTTTTTGATAACTATTATTTACGGTCTCTGCTTTTTTCCTTCAGTTTATGAACATTGTAATAAAAAATGTGAACATTATATGCCGCATAATTCAAATCTTTTTAGTAGTTTATAGTTTATCCTAATATATAAACTGTAAGCTGACCTCTGGCTAAGTATCAGTTAAATCAATAAAACATTTTTAAAAATCAACTACAAGTTGTATTAATAAAATAAATTATTAATCAATTTTGTCCTTGGATATATTTTTTTTAATATTTGCGATTAACTCGAGTAATTTAAAAACCTTAATCGATTAATCGACAAAAATTTAAATTGCAAAATCGATTAATTGTTTGCTCAAATAAAATCAAAACCCGATTAAATGGATACTCCAGTTATTAGCGAGTAAAAAACAGAATTGTTTTTGAATACCATTTGAAAAAAAAATAGATTAAACCAAAATCAAAACCAACACCCAAAAACTAAATGGCCGCAATAGAAATTTGAAAGTCTTCTTCCTTTTATTCCTCTTATAAGAGGAATAAAGTTAAAAAGGCATTAAAGATATGTAATTTTGCTCTCCGATTACGTTAAAGATTTTTAGCTAATATTAAAAAAATTTCTACGAAAACCATTTGTAGATTTGATTAAAAAGTTTTTTAGTTTTTTCTATAATAACCTACTTTTTTTATCCAATTCTATACCATTTCACAGTATTTAAGTAAACATTTGGTTTAGTGTAGTTTGGTTTCAGAAACGATTCTTAATTAAGACTAAGTTCCTACCTGTTACATTTTTATAGTTAATTTGTACGCAATATGCCGCAGCAGGCGCAGTCAGAGCATTATATCTCCTGTTAATCATTGTCAATATTAGTTTCTGATTTCTTAGAATTTAGTAATGAGTTCAAATCTTTAAAGATTGTAATTTAAATAAATACAAAATAATAAAATTAGTATATATTACCATTAATTTTTCAAAAAAAATGAAAATTGTACTGTTTATTAATAAATCTTTTTAAGCAAATAAACCAATGGAAACTAAAAATATTATCTCAGTTTAAAATGTTTTCACCATCCTTGATGTTATTGTTCACTGGCTATCTTTGAAAGTTCTATATAAGCCTGCTTCAGTCAGTCTATAAATATAATGACGTTGACATTGTATACAGATACATTTAATGATCTTTAACGTTAAAATGGAGAAGAAAAAAAAGCAGCACAGTATCAAGAAAAATATAACAGTGGCAAGAGTTACAAAAATATACCTACAAAATCCAAAAGTATGTTATTTATACACATAAACACTCGCTCCTAGATTTGTTTACTTTATAACAGAGTTTGCGATAGTATGTGTATGTGTATGTGTATGTGTGTGTGTTTATGTGTATTTAACTCTGTTCTGACCTACAAACAGCAGACAATATCAATAGAGAATACTTTGCATACTTTAAGGAAAAAGTTTGTTGTATATACTCGTACATATCCCTGCTTTAATGCAACAAAGTCATATCTCCAACAAAAAAAATCAAACTTGCAAAATGTTGTTGAAGTTTTCAAAATATACGCTTTATGGTATGAGTGAAAAAAGATTATTTTTATATCACGGATTATCTTGAGTTCTAATTCTGAAAAGTGCTTAACAGATAAAGATGGTAGAAATCAAGACTTTTACTTCAAGATCCTAAAAATATTTGACTTCTTGAGATATGACTATGTTGCATTTACGGAGCGTTATATCTGCTGTAACAACAGTATAAATAGGTGAAAAAGTAGAGGCAAAAGGCAACGACAACAAAACAAAGAACACAAAACTGTTAAACATTAAAAGCGACAATGATAGACAACAAAATATAAAGATGAGGCAGCACAGTGTGATCAAGTGCATTCAAATGGGTTATGAAAAAAATCATAAACGAATGTTTCTAAATTATAAAAAGACCTATCAAAAAGTAACTTTCTTTAATTATGTATTGTCCTATAACAGAAACGAATAGATTTTTAGGGTAAATAGCGGTAATGTAGTTTTATCTCCTCCTATTGTTCAATCAGCTTGCCAACGTGTTATTTTGAGAAAATTTAAGTCGAACTCATGATAATATCAACGAAATGCAAGATCCGTCTAAAATTATACATAAGAAACAAATTTATTAAACCCTGCAAAGCCTGCAAAAACAAAATCTTTAGGAAATAAATTTTAAGACTGTTACTATTATAGTGCTTCATATATGGGTTATGTATTCGCCTCATATCAGGCTACCCATCCCTGCGTAGTTAATCAGGAACATAGGCTTTGTATAAAATTATATAAATTATAGAAAAATTCTAATATTATTGTAGAGTTCTGTAAACAGTGTTGAAAAATAACAAAAATAAAAGGAGCTGCCAAGTTTGCAATACCATCGAAATGGTAAAATTGCTTACTTTTACTACTTTTTCTCATACTCTTAGAAATGAGATATTTTTACGGGAAAGTAGTATTCTATGTTTGAACTGACTTACTAAGGTACCTCCTCACAAAATTTTATTTAAATTCATCTAGTAGTTTTTATGTGAAGCGAACACAGACAGACAAGTATTCAAAAATTTGTGTTTTATATTCCATTTCGGTTACTATCTGCAGCAGCAATAAATTATCAAAAAAATTATTTCATGTACAGAAATGGTCCTGTTAGAAAGAGATAAAAATAGCGCAAATTTTGGCACTTCAGTTATTACCGCCAGAATTAATAGCTGTTTCCTCTCTATACATATAATAAAATAGTAACTCACTTCCGTCTGTCTGTCTGTCTGCTTTTCATTGACGTTCGCATCACGTAAAAACTACTGGATGGATTTGAAAAAAATTTTGTGAGGAGGTACCTAAGTATCCTGGTCCCAATATAGGATACTTTTTTTCGCAAAAATATCTTAGAAAGTGGAGAAAAAGCAGTGAAAGTACGCAGTTGAACTAACCGGATATGAATACTTTACTGTTTATAAAGTAAAAAAATAAATAAACTGATAGCATATCTTAAGGCGGAACTAAAACGCCGGTATTACCACATAGCACCATACCAAATAGCACTAAATCTCCAGCGAAGTAAAATAATTATTAATTGGCTATGCTAGCTTCAAACTAATTTGCCTAAAGAACACCAGAAGCGCTTGCACTAACCATCTGTCTTATCTACTACTATTCCTTTTTAAAGGAAGTAACACAGTTAATGTAGGCATTAATTACCTGAGTGTTACTTCTCTTAAAAAAACTAAAATCGTAAGGGTCTTTGGTGTGGATTGCTTTCAAAGCAAAATCGAACAAAATATTGAATGACGCTGACGAAGTGGCGGGCCCAACTAGTCATAATATGAAATCCAAAATATTTTTGATGGATTCCAAAAATTTATTTCTGTCTTTTATAAAATATTTCGAAACCCAATGGATTACCAAGGCAACCGTAAATATAACTAAGTTTTGGTAAAATTAACTTTTTTGGTTTTATTCTCATTAAAAATTACTATAATATTGCAAAAACTTCTCGGCAAACAAACAGCGGTGGAATCGTTACATTCGTGAACGTATCGACAATCGTACGAAAAAAAATTACGTTCTACGAATATCGTGTGAACTGAATGGCATTATGACGTACGATTGCTAACGGATCGTAATCTTTGGTTTGATTCACAATTGTTTTCAAATTGAAAACTCTTGTGAATGAATATTTAATTAACGATAGACGTAAAACTGTTAATATAAATCAAAATTAAAAAAAAAATGATTAAAACTTACAAAAATTAAAAATGGACCCGAATTTATTTTGTTATGTTAATTCAAGTGATAGCGAAGAGGATGAAAAAATAGTACGTAGGCAGCTGCGTGATCGCCGTAATCCACAGGCCTTATTGAGTACGGCGTCAGTAATAAAGAAATGGGTTCTCAAAAAATGTATGCATGTACAGACATCCTTCAATGCAGATTTTTAAAGCGATTTCGTTTAAGTAAAGAAGCTTTTTCTATATATTAGCTGAATTAAATTTATACCACTTAGATACCAAAGCTAGGCACAAATGTTACAACTGGCAGTAACTCTGTCCATTTTGGCAACTGGTGGTTACTAACACTCAAACGAGAGTTACTATCTGTTCGGAATGTGTCAGACTACAGTTTCTAAAGTTACTTCGGCCGTACTGAACAAAATGTGTGCGAAGCATATATAATTATATATAATTTGCACCTAATGAGTCGTCTGCGTCTAAGGAAAGAATTTTTTTGATCTGATTGTGATCTGATGTTGAGGCTTACAACGGCATTTTTGGCAGATACGACGAGAAAAATGGTCACTAAATGCAGCTACATTCCTTTCCAGAATAGTATATGTAAAAAATGCGATACGTTTTAATATTGTACCCGAAGAAAATATTTTTGAAGATGAATCTTCAGACGAAGATGTACCAGAAATCCTCGAAAAAAATAGCCATCACAAAATAATAAAAGCGAATTCATAGTATGTAGGAAGAAAAGTCCAAACATAGTTCTACTACCATGCAAGGACTTAAACGTTTGCAACTAATGCAACCTTAGGTTGCAGGCTGATGCTATTTGTAAGAAAATGTGCATTCCACTCGTTGCTGGTGTCTAAAAATTAAATTTTCCCAATTTTTCTTTAATATTATCACCTAATTTGTAATTTAATTAATTCTTTCTTAGAGAGAATAAAAACGAACTTAAGCTTGATTATAAATTTCATTCTATGTAATACATAAACAGTTCGACTAATAATAATTAAAATTTTCAAAATTAAAAATCGCAAAGCACCGCGCAATCTTGTTTTCTCAACAAAGTTTGGTTTGATACTAGATTAGTGTTAACTAAAAACGAATGTTGGAAGTAAAACAAATAAACAAAAAGTAACTTCATTGCTAACCGAAGGTTCGCTGAAGGAACAACAAAATATATGTAGGTGGTAAATATTAAAGTAAAAATATTCAACAAGAGGGAAGCTTAAGGTAGTGGTAGACTTCGTTCTCACCAACTGACGATTGATAATTGAATACAAGTTTTCTCGTATTCCTTTATCTGGGTTTGGTTGGTTAAATAGATGATGCTTACAACTAAACACTACCCTAAGTAGATTAGATACAAGTAGTGCTGATGACGGACGTGGCTGTCTAGAAAATGTGCATTCCACTCGTTGCTGGTGTCTAAAAATTAAATTTTCCCAATTTTTCTTTAATATTATCACCTAATTTGTAATTTAATTAATTCTTTCTTAGAGAGAATAAAAACGAACTTAAGCTTGATTTAAATTTCATTCTATGTAATACATAAACAGTTCGACTAATAATAATTAAAATTTTTAAAATTAAACATTTTCGCAATCTGGCGAAACATCGATGAAGAGGAAAGAACAGCATTTCTCTACTTAAAGGCTATTTTAATGATTTTTACACGTTCATGTTTTGTCCAATAGTTACCATTTAGTATTTCGAAGAGGTTGAACATTAGGCCTATATATCAAAATGATACTACGTTTGCGTTATCGTTATCCATTTTTTGTATTAATTTTATTAACGCTGGGAGCTTATGACGGCAGTATCCTTCCTTCTCCATTTTTTCGTGTTTTTTCTTTATGAAAGGCAGGCTTACACGTGAAAGTGTTTTTGGATTAATAGTTGCACATCAAAATAAATAATCCGACTGTAGAGTTGCGTCGAGATCTTGCAAGCATTTTTAAATCTTTTCTACGGTTTTTTAATTTAATTTTAAGTTGCAGTAACCTGTTTCTTAATACACTTTTCCTCTCTTAGTACAGAGCTGATCGAAATCTTCAGAAAGAAATCTATTATATCGGGTGGGTCGGCAAACATGTTGAGCAGTAAGTTTGAAATTTTTGTCAAATTTGATAATAAAGGAATTCTTCTTATCATCCTAACTTTTAATTTGTAATTTAAAACTTTTATTACCTTAAATTCCATTTTAAATCAAATGTCAATTTTTGTTTCAAAAAGTCACGAAACTAGTATAAATAACTTAAAATTTAATCAACAAAACTAAACGTTTTGCATTAAAAACCAAAAACCCATACGAAAAATCTTCCAAAGTCAACTTTAAAAATCATTTTCAACAACAACTTAACCACACTTTTTAATGTACATTTCTTTCGGTTTGGTAGCAGCTAAATTAAAATTGTTAAATTTAATAAAGAGTCGTGACTACAAATGTTGACAGAATTAGGAACTAAAAACACAGTTAAGGCAATCTAAAACCCCAACTCAAACAACTCCAGATCTAAGTACTAGCCGTGACTGACTCTGCTTTATTTCGGTTGTCGAACGAGAATCGACGTAGTCATCGTGGTATGGTCGTTGGCAAAAACTTTTAGCCAATTTGGCCGATAAAAGTTTTAATTTTTTTCAGAGAAAAAAAGTAGTTTATTTTTCTTTTATTTTATTTAAAGAAATTATATCTCGTTAGCAATCGATTATATGAGAAGTGCTAATGATGCCAGATTTTGTTGTATGCCTGTGAAAAATATTTGTGACTTTTGTTTTGTAGGTTGTTATTCATTTTTGTTTGTTCTTTTTGTAAACTTGGTACAATTAAAGCTGAAAATCATAAGATTAAAAACCGTAAATATGTATACAGTTGTGAATTCGGGAATTTAACAATATAAAAAGTCATCTTACATCACTGTGGTTAAACTCAACCAAAACTGTAACTAAATACTGTAAAATGGAGTGTAGAATTAAAGAAAAGTGGGATGTTATACAGCTAACAAACTTTTTAGTCAAATCTACGAACGATTTTGGCAAAAAAAAATATTTTTTTTAAATTCCTTATATTGAAGAAATTTCTTCAATATGATTATTTCTTTTCGTTTTTTAATAGGGTGTAAATATGATAAAAAATAAGTTAAATTAACAAAAAATTTTAGTTAGTTTTTTTATAAATTTTTATTCTTTATAATATCTTTTCCTCATTAGATAAAAATATGGAAAATAATCTGAAAACAAAATTGCATATCATTAATGCCTGTTTAGCTTTTTTCCACCTTTTAAGACGAATAAACGAATAAAGCTTTTAGTTTCTGTTGCGGGCATCTGATTTTTGAAATGTTTAAAATAAAAAATATGAAATTAAAATATTATATGTATTTTATATGTCAACTCAAATAATTTTTCTAAAGTTAGGCTTATCGAAATTTCTTCTATTTTACAGTTTTTAATCATTAATATATGAGCCGTTTTCTAAAAAAGTGGTGTAAGTGGATTTTATTTAATATAGAGATATTTACGGTTTTGCACTTGAATAATTTTAAAAACATGGATATATGTTATTACACTAATTAAATATTAAATTGATTTAAATTTATAACATAATAATTTTTTAAGTAAGATTAACAAAAATTTGTGTTTTTAATGACTTCAATAGGACTTACACCACTTTCAAGGTCAGCAAAAAGTAACTAAGGGATCTCAGTTGAAATAATCAGATTTCTTTTTATGCAATTTTTTTTAAATACTTCAATAACAAAAAAATTAAAAATAATAAAATAAAAACGCTTTATTTAAACATTTACCATTCAACCATCATTATTTATACTCTTGTTATTCATTATGACGTTATAAACGTATTATTACAATATTTTCAAAGTTTTGTGGTCTTCCCGGTAAGGGCAATAAATTTAGTGATTTAAAATCCTCATTCTCACCAAATGAAGTTTTATGGAACATTGCACTCGGTTTACTTTTAAAAACCTTTATCCAATATATCTTCAACCAATTTACTTCCTTACCATTGATATTTTCCTGCCGCACATGTAAAAACGCAATTGTGAACTGAATACTAGTATGTCTTTCCAGATACTGGACTTACACCATTTTCAAAGTAATGATATTTGTAACTTCATTAACTACGAAAATTTTTAATGATAATAACAATGAAAATTTTAACAGTTTTTTTTTTTGGAAAAAGTCTATAAATAAAAAGTTCATTGCAAATTCTATTCATTTTTATCATTAACTAATTTTTGGTCAAAATGGACTTACACCACTGTCACAGAAAACGGCTCATATATTAAATTTTCTTAAAAAAACATAGTAAAATAAACGAAAATGTTGTCATATCAACGGATAAATTATTCCCATTAACCTCTTTTAGGGATGTAAACTTAACTATTTTTATGGCTTGTTTCTCTTAGAATGTTTTACTACTGTTTTAGCTTAATTGTTGTTAATTGAATAGAATTTTATTTGAATTTTTATAAGTTTTTTTCAATTTTTATTGAAATATGTTTTTAACAAAATAAATTCTGTTGATTTAAATAACATTAGTTTATATGAATAAATCCTATATAGATTTGAATAAAAATGAAATTGATGAAACTATTTTTGTCGTTAAGGTTCTACTATTTTTTTTTTTTTTTTTTCGTTAATATTACCTACGATGTTTGGTTTAGTGTAAGGAAATACATATAATATTCAACACAATCGAAGCACTCTTTCTATGTTTACTTCATTTTTAATTTTATACACCACTGTCTCATTTTGTCAGTTCATCCAGCAGCGAAATATGCAAGGTCTTGCTTAAAGTATACAAATACATACATCCATCCATTCACGATAAAATATTTTAAAGGTAAAAATATCACATTGCATTTAAATACAAACGGTGGAAAGTCAAAAAATAAAAATCGAACACTTGCATATGCAGGCTGTATTAATCTTCTTTTATTTCTAGTATTTACGTCACGTAAATTATCTATAGAAATGGTAGAAAAACAAGCAAAAATAAGACAATCCTCTTTTCAAAAAAAAAAGAGCAGCAAAATAAAAACATAACAAATCCTAGGATACAGCAGTTAAAATTTCAAAGTAAATTTAAAAACGTATGTGATTGCGTCGAGTGATTTCAGTAATAGACATTAAATCAGAATATAAACTAATTTTCAATTTTGTTGCAATGTCATCATTATCATCATCATCATCATTATTACTATCAGCAACGCATCAAACTGCAGACCTCTAAGCGCTAAAAACAAGACTTCAAACCTCATCATCAGTATTGGAAATGTAATAGAAGGTTTTTTGAATATTTTCATACTATTGCATTTCCCTATACACATACACGTACTTAGGAACATACTTCCCAGAGCAATACGCTGCTATGTCTCTCTTCTTCTCTTCTTCTTTCCTTTCTGCCTCTCACTTCACCCACACAATTGTGTTTCCAAGTTGCTGCAAATTGTTTTATAACAAAATAGCAAAAACAGCAACATCAACTGCAACGACAACGACAACATAAATATTGTATTGAATAAAATGCAAAATATGCAGAATGAACAAAATCACAGCGTAATCAAAATTTACTTTTTCCCTTTTACATTTTAACATAAGTATTTTTGATGTTCCAACTGATTTAATGTTTCTAGAAAATCCAATGAAATTTAAATAAATAACTTTTCTACTTGGCATGAAAGTAAAAAAAAAAGTTTTAAATCGAATAAGAAGAAGAAATGGAGTGGGAACAGTGGCATAAGATCTGCCTGACATAAATTTTCCAGGCATAAAAGAAGAATGTAAAAATTGTAATGCATTTTTGCAGCAAATAAAATGAATAAGAAACCGAAGAAGAAGAAGAAAATAAGATGATGTAAATTTAACATTTACAAGCAGTTCTTATATTCTTACATTCTTTCTTTAAAAACAATTTTAAAAGAAATATTTCTTACTGATGACTTACTTTAATAAATATTTCATTTCGCATATACTGTACACACAAAGATATTTTATTAGTTAGGAGTTTAAGTAATCCAGTTTTCTTTTATTATTAATGTAGGGGGAGTAGACCGAAGGGTCTCTTTACAACCCTTTTACGCCCTTAATGATTAATTTCATTGAGTCACGTGCGACCACCAGCCTTTACTCTTGACTTTGGTCATTTCAGACTGGCGACTCGTAGCGATCGGTCCTTCTTTCACATCACGTAGTCGCTAGTAGTTGCAAGCACTTATTCAAGGCTCTGGTCCATATTTCACAAGCCACCAGTGGTCATATGTCGCACACACAATGTGCGTTGCTGTCTCAACCTTTTTCAGGCACAGTCTGCAAGTATCATCTTCTTCGATTTACACCTTCGCTAGATGATACTTGAATTTTCTATGACCAGAGATCTAAGTCACGCAAAGTCGGCTGTCCTTATTTTTAGGTTTGTGAGCGGCTTATTACGGCTAATATTTGTCAGCCGACTTCATCATCCTAAGTGTTATATTTTTATTAAAATTTACTTTTTAGGACCATATTTGTAAAATTTATTATTGATTCAAAAAGGTTTAAAAACTAAATTCCGGAACCTTTTTTAAATCCAAAAATATTTTTATAAAATTTGGGAATAATACTTTGCGATACACAATTTTATAAAATAATCGTGAAGAGCTATTTTGTTTCATAACTCAATGATTCTGGTGAAGGACACAATTTAAATAAATTGGTCCTTCCATCTTCTAGGGATATTTTATATTACGATGATCTTCTGAAAAGAACAGAATTTGAAAAATCTTAAAATATTATACGTGAAAGTGGCGTGTGTTGCAACCTTTTTGAAGATTTTTACATAGATGACAGTATAGAGTAAGAAAAGATTAAAAATGAAGACATGATATCTTATTCGTAAGTAATTTGTAATGTTCATGTTGTTATCTTAAGTAGGTTGCATATGAAATTTTGAATTAAGATTTGAAAACGTAATTCAACGACAGACAAAACTCTAAAAGACTTGTGAGCTGTCCACAATATTGATATAAAATCACTTTGCTTTTTATTGTTTTTGTTTTTATGATAATTAGTCTATAAAATAAATTTCTTTGCATAGCGACGACGAATTGGACCTCTATCTATGATCTGTCACCAACGCAGTTATCCAGTTTAAGGTACTTCTATTATATCTGAGCTGGCTGGCTTATTGAGCACCTGCCTACACGCAGTGGGCTCCCTCCATTTTTTTGGATTTAATGAGTTCACCCTTTAGATAGTGAAGTTGGGTGCAATTTTTGTGTAGCTTTTTTCTTTTAGCTATTTTCTGCTCTATCTAGCGACTTTATCTCTATTTTGCGCTTAAATTTATTAGATTTCACTAAACAAAATATTTTAGCGTAACTGCATATTACAAACGTTTCGCTCTTATTTAGGTTTGTTCACAGCTAGGTTCTAGAAATCGTTACGCATTACGCGCTTGTTTAGGTTCAACTCATGTTGATGTAATGTCTTATCAAAAATGTAATGTCTTGTCAAAAATACATTGTTTTATATCTGCTAGGAGAATGTTGTTCTTTTGTTGTAGTTGTTGCCGTACTGCTCACACCTGGTGTAAATTCGCCTTAGTTCATCGGATGGCACAATATTATTAGTTAATCGCATTACTACAACAAAAACCACATGTATTTTGTTGATAACAATTTAATTTTCAGATGTCAAAAATAGCTGACTAAAATAACAAATTACAAAGAAAATTGTACATTTTTTTCTTTCAGTTCTTTTACTTCTATCCAATAAAAAGCAAACATTTTTTAAAGCTCAATTTTTATCCTTTTTTCCAAAACAATTTTGTTTTTGTTTTAATTTAATTTAAAAAATTTTAAGTTAAGTTCTTTTTGTTTAGTAACAATAATAAATAGGCCTTAGGGTGCGTACAGAGCGGCCGCTTGTTGCCGAGACGAGCAGACTGACTCTTATTGCGAGAACCAGAACTGGTCCTATACAAATTAGTACAAATAAGCGGAAACAGGTCATAGTGGGCGCCGAGCTGGTCAGAGCGCAAAGCTGATTGAATTCGAGAAAACAGTTCCAAAGCGTATTTCAGCGCCGAAAACATTGATAATGTTATGTTGTTATGATTTCAACTTGTTTGGAACAAATTTAAAGAAAAAATTAAAAACAAAAATTTAAAAAAAAGGAAATAAAACAAGCAATCAAAAAATTAAAAAAATTATAAAAATTAAAAAGAAAATAAAAAATAAAATAATAATTAAACTAAAAAATAAAAATTCAAATAAATAATAAAAATTAAATAAAATTATAACAATTATAAACAAAATTAAAAAAAACGTAAAAAAAATTTCAAAAATAATTGAAGAAATGCGTTAATAAATAAATGCATACAAACATATATAAAACACAAATAATAGATAAAACATCAGCGTTGATTCTCCAATCCACTATGCACACTCAAACTTGTTTCTCGCATGAACAAGTTCTAGCAATAAGCGACAGTCGGCTCGGCTCGGCAACAAGCGGTCACTCATTACGCACCCTTAATCATTGTTTGGTCACCCAATATAACTAAAAATACTAATTTTGAAAATTTTAATTATTAGTCGAACTGTGTTACGTATTACATACAATGAAATTTATAATCAAGCTTAAGTTCGTTTTTATTAAATTTTCCCAATTTTTCTTTAATATTATCACCTAATTTGTAATTTAATTAATTCTTTCTTAGAGAGAATAAAAACGAACTTAAGCTTGATTATAAATTTCATTGTATGTAAAAATACTAATGCTTATGTTATTAATTCATCAAAGCTACTCATGTTTTTAATGATTTTGAGTCACCCATAATAAGAGATTTCTGATTTTGTGTCTATTATTAAATAAATCATATGAAAGTTATTATTTACTAGGTGTGCCCGCCACTTCGACAGCGTCCTTACAATATTTTGTTCGATTTTGCTTTGAAATCAAACCATACCCTTACGTTTTTCAGTTATGTTTCAGGTTAGTTATGGTTTTTGTATTTACTTTATATAAAGTAAATACAAGAAATAAGAAATAGATTCAAATATAGGGAAAAAGTATCCTATATTTGAATCGGGATACTAAGGTACCCCCTCACAAAATTTTGTTAAAATCCATCTAGTAGTTTTTGCGTGATGCGAAAGCATACAGACAGATAGACAGCAAATAAGTTACTGTTTAATTATATGTATAGATTTGCATTCAATTCAATTTCATTTTACTTTATTTCCTCTTCCACAGCATGCAATGAAAAACACAAATCAAAAGATTTCTAATTTATAATGTAATGGTAGATATTGACCTTGTGGTCGACATTAAAACTATTTAAGTGAATCAATGTTTAAACTATTGAAATAAGGAACACAAGTTTTGTAATAAAAATTAAGGGTAAAATATACAAATGTGCACACGGGTATCAATTATATCGAAGAAAAATTTCCTAAAATTTAAAAGTTAAAGTGAACTTTCAGCAATATTCATATCGAATAAGTAATCGGAATAGATTATAAATTTGGGTCATTCCACAAACATTGGAAAATTTTACTCTAATTAGGGCAGTTACCATAACATAGGTTGTGTGATTTAAATGAATTGGGCCTAAAAACGTCTGGAAAGCTTTAATATTCTATAGAAAATTATTTTATTTATTTTAATATTTTCTAAAAATTCGGTTTTTCATGATAGGTACAAAAAATAATTTTTCTTTCTCTTTTATTTTAATTTAATGCATTTTAAGCTTTTTAAAAAAATTTTACCTAAAAATCGATTTTTGATCCTCTCTCCAGAAGTCCCTCTGGTTTTTAAAAAACATTTATTTTCATACAAGTTTTATTCAAAAAAATAAGTAATCAATTTTCGCTCTCTTTCTTGTAGCGCTTTTAGTTTCCAAGAAAAAGGCATTTTAAAACAAATTTAACCAATATATCGCTATTGGTAAAATAGAAATTGATTTATGTCCATTTTCCTGTAGCGCCTCTGGTTCCCTACACTACTACAATTGAGCATCGATTTTAATTTTTCTTTTCTGTGGATGTCAAAACACAACAGAAATTCAACATATAAAGTGGTATTTTTTAAAATTTTCTTGCTCCTCATGTTTCCTAGAAAACTCATTTTTATAAATCAAACGTTTGTATTTTAGACACTAACAGAATGTAAGGCTGGACCGTCTTCAGTATATACTGATAAATTCGTAGATAAATTCGAAAAATATATTTTCGAAAAATATATTTTCGAATTTATTTACTTTGGGTGGTGTTTAGTTGTAAACATCATTTATTCAACTTAAAGAGGATTAATACGAACTCAAGAGTAACTTTAAAATTTATTTTCATGTAAATAATTAGTGCGCCAAAAAAAATCGAAGAGCACCACATGTTTACCCTACAAAGTATCATTGCTAAACAAAGTTTGGCAGAAGCAACAACATATATATATGAGTATAAGAAAGAAATTCGTTCCCACAAATTAGATGATTGAATAAAATTTTCTCGTATTCTATTATCTGAGTTTGGTTGGCTAAAACACGCAAAGAAAAAACATAGTTGAGGTTGTAGTCAAACCATATTACTATTACAAATTATAATAATATTGTTTTATTAGAACCATACTATTGTCAACGCTGATAATAACATTCTTTAAAATAACCAAAATTTGTTAAATGGGAAAAAATTATAATAAAATGTATCCATAATATAATAAAAATTTATTATGTTTTATTTTTATTTTATTATTTATATTAACCTAATAATTAATGATTAAAAACTATGAAATGTCATATGGCATAGGCACGTTTTGTGTCAGGTTCACACATAATGTCAGG